>CANSNZ010001100.1:0-595000 GCA_947646795.1 Beta lomatogona | reverse complement strand
GTTTTCCCAACATTTTTGTTGCTAATGGTATGACAATAAGATCGTAGATGGCGATCCATAATACTAATGAGATGACGGAAAATGTAGAGAAAGAGCCAGCTGGAATTTCAAAGTTTGAGGTGATATGGCGATCCATGGTTTTGGTTAGTAGAACTTTAAAAGGAGTCTGTGTTGCAGTTACTGACATTATAACCCCTGTTGACCATAGTGGTATCACCTTTAGTAGAGCTTTTAGTTCTTCTACTTCTTCTATGGTACAAAGGTTCCATGGCTTTATGGCTTTTCCATCTGGTGTTAGTTGTTCCTCAGCATTTCCAACTATAGTGCAAGCCTTGTTTAAGAACCTAGAAAATCACAGTGAAAATGACTACTATGAATACGTTTCAAATCTAGTTCTATTTTTCTATATAAATGTAATTTTGTTTGGATCATAGTTCAACTTTAAAAGACTGAGGGAAGAAAAAGAAAGATCATGTTACCCTCAATACTACTTCTATGAGGTAGGAGTATATATGAACACAATTAGTAACTACAATACATTTCACGGACGAGTGTCGATGAAGTTTCTTCACTTTAACTTATTTTTACTTTACTCGATAAATGATGTATTATTTTTCAAATAAGATTGATGTTTTAATGATCTAAAACAAATTGGTGTTGGAATCGATTTTTGTAAGTTGAACAAAATGAGGCTAAAACATAGTATTTTCCCTTTCAAACATAGTACTTCAGTGTTCAGGTTTGGAAGGATCAATACCTTAGTTTATCACTTGGCTTGATCAACGTTGAGTCTTTTCTCCTAAGGTACAATTTATCTTCCTTTCCGGACAATTTCAAGTGTCTTTTCTTCCATGAAGCCGTTAACACTTGAGCGAACGCAATAGGTGACCCTGCCTCGGCCTTGAACTTGATGTACAATGGATTAGCCAAGAAGAAAGAAATAGCAGACAATAACATAAGCACAACTGGAACTCCAAAACCAACTTTCCACCCAAATTTATCTTGAATATACACCACAAAAGTCAGTGCCACAACAACTGAAGCAGAGGCAGCAAAATAGTACCAGTTGAAGAACTTCTCTAGAATGCCTGCATTGCCAAAGTTGTCTCTCTTAAGCAACTGATCAGTTCCGAATGCTACGGAAGATGATCTGATGCCGCCAGCTCCAATCGACATTATGCCAAACGATAATGCTAGAAGTGTAAGTTGGAAGAAGTTTGGGGACACACATTCTGAACCAGAATCATTACATGACCTTGCACCAGGGATAATAGCTGTTAACCAAAGGAGAATTGTACCCTGCAACATTAACCAGTAACCATTATGTTTAGTTCTAGGGTACTCTACACAGCGCACATGAAGCATTGCACTGAGGCTCCAACCCCTTAGAAGTCTACAGGGCCCCGTGCACTAGTGTAAGACAGGGAAAACTTAATACTCATCTCATGTTAAATTGAGAACTATAGTAGCAAAGATTTAGAATTTTGAGTTATTTCTAATTAAGTATTGAATGAGTATTAGGGTCAATTTAAAGTTAGATTAATTGCATGATTGGGTTTTGAAATTTACTCGGGGGTGTCAAAATTACTCTTAATTCGGGAAAAATGGGTTGGGTTAGTTTAGGTTATGATTAGAAATAGCAAAACTAGGTGAACCCAAACTGACTTTATCACACAAAATTGACTACATTAGAAGGAAAAAAACCAGACTATCATATGAAAACTGACTACATTAGAAAATTGAAAATATCATACAAAAGCTATATCATACAAAAATTGACTATATTAAATGAAATTATTATATCATATGGTTATCGGTGTACAATAAGTTATTATAAACCCAGTCTATTCAAACTTTTTTTGCAAAAATAGAATGCGTACTTCACATTGAGATGCCTCATAGCACTATCTAACTAAAAAGAAGTTCAAATCTAAGAAATTGGGTTATGTTGGATGAAGTGAGGGGCTAATTTGTATTTTATTCATCCTGATTTTCCTCGCACACATATTTTCCACAAATTTTTGATGTGAAGCTAAATGCCACCCGTAATTACTAAAACCGTGTATATATATTTTATATACACACATCCTTGTACACACTCTCTTCACCTCTCCTCCTCTACTCTCTCTCTCTCATCCTACCCCACCACCACCACCACCACCGCCAATGTACATCCCTTGTCACCAACACCACCTCCACACTAACTCCCTCTTGTTCTTTGTTTTCTACCACTAGTCCACCACCATAAGGACACACATCACAATAGGTCTTTTGTAGGGCCCATCCCCACACCACCACAATTATTGCCACCATCAACATCACAATTTTTTTTGTTGAAGTTTTAAATTTCAAAGCAAAAAATATAAATTGAACAAAAATTCCAGCATCACCACATAGCTGCCTAAAATTTCCAAATTTACCACGGTGGAATCGGAAATTCCGGGCGGTTTAGTGCCGTGCTAAGCTTTAATATTCGTAATTACAAGCACCATTTAATTGAACCCAATAGTTATTAGAAAAAAAAAACACATCCCCTCAAGAAATAATCACATAAAAAAAGTGATGAGTAAAGATGGGTCCACTACAAAAGTTAGATAGAAAATTAACCACATGATATATTCCCCTTCTCTTCTTAGTTTACCCACTTTTCTTCTTAACTTATCATTTATACTTCCTCCGTTTTGTTTTATATGCAACAAAGGAATATTTTACATCTCACAAAAAATACCCCTTTATTGCATTTTAAAACGAAACAAAGGAAATATTAGTTTACCCATTTTTTTCTATATCTGGAACGGTTCCACCAATTTTATATTACTTATTTTACAATAAAGTTTTTCCCACTCTACTTCTATTAGCTCACAACACTAACTTCAATACAATATGCAATACATTAATAATTTTTACATTGTATGACCCACATACCTATTTACCCTGAAATATTTTGTACTCAAAGAAGTGGGTTAACTAATAAAAACTAAATGGAGTATATTGGAACAATTCAAAATAGAAAAATATATAAATAAATTTTTAAAAACACGAATTCTTGGGTGTAACTATTATACCATGATTTATAGTGTAACAACTCACAAACCAACACTTCTCTTGTAAAAAATTAACTCAAATGACAAGCAATAAATAACAAAATAACATGAGATTCATGTTATTATTTGTATAGTATATGTCATTCTTGTTTAAATCGGTGTCATTATATATGTTAAACAATAAGGCTATGTTTAGTTCACCTGAAATTTTCTAATCTGAACTTATCTGATCTGAACTTATTTTTTCTCGATCGATCGACCGATCACGATCGAACTCGAATTTTATCTTTTACAAAACATATTATTACTAATATTATTATTACTTTGTATTTCATTACTAGTATTACTATTACTATCATTTTATTACTATGCACAACTTTCAATAATAATAATAATAATAATAATAATAATAATAATAATAATAGCATAATAATAATAATAATAATAATAATTATTATTATTATTATTATTATTATTATTATTATTATTATTATTAATAATAATTATTATTATTATTATTATTATTATTATTATTATTATAGCATAATTAGTTTTTTTTTTAAAAGAACACATTAGTATATGAACATACAATTAAAAATAAAAGACTAAGGATTCTTGAGTCCAATGGTATGGCTTCTTACCTCCCACATGCGAGACCAAGGTTCAAATCTTGGTGGAAGCATATATTTCAATATTGTTGTGGGTGGGGGAGGGGAGTTGGGGCTTGTTGGGTCTCTAGGTGAGTGACCCTGTGCAAGGGCAGCCCAGAGGAAATTCATCTTACCACGGGGTTCCCGAAAGGGGCTCAAAAAAAATTAAAAATAAAAGAACACACATTTTAGGTAAAAAAACAATATTGTTCATGGTAAAGAAAACATATTGTTCATGTTCAAGGTCCGTTAATAATAAGAATTTAGGTAGTAATGAAAAGATCATATAATGATATTAAAAAAAGAACATATACTGAAAGAGCATACAAGATCTATTTAAAGAACACATTTTAAAAATAAAAGATAGATTTTATTTTTATATTGATGACATGTTTGGATTTAACTAACAACATGTTCTTTGTTATATCAATAAATTGTTCTTTTTTATTATAAATCTATAAATATATATAATCATATGATCTTGAACAAAATGGTTAAATATTCTTCTTTTATCGTTGTCTTGTTCTATATAAACTTTATTTTTAAAGATAAGTTGAAATCCTTTGTAGGAAAATTTTGAACGTGATAACAACACCATTAGGTTATCCCATGCTACTCATGTTTTATATAAACTAGTAATATATAATTTATATTATTTTACCAAAAAAATTTAAAAAAATAAACATCATATACTATTGTCATGTTCGTTACATGTACAACATCAAAAAGAACATCACACATCAAAATTATTAATTAGAACAAATATAAAAAAGAACACGTACAAATGCCAAAAGAACATTATTCTTCTTAAACACAAATAGCTTCAAATAGTGACATCAATGACATTTATAATAATAGTAACGACATTTACCAATTTTAATAATTAATAAGTACAACAACGACAATAATAATAATCTTTTTGAACAAATGTACTAGTAAATAGTAATATTAATAGTAATAGTAATTGTATAAAGTAGTAGTAGTAGTAATAATAATAATAATAATAATAATAATAATAATAATAATAATAATAACAGTAATAATAACAGTAATAGCATTAGTAATACTAATAATCATAATAATCATGATAATAATAACAATAATAATAAGTTTTTAAATATAAACATAATCTGAGCTTATCTGATCTGATCTAAACTTATCTGATCAGATCTGATCTCAACTTATCTTATCTGATCTGATCTGAACTTATTTTTTCTGATCTGATCTGATCTGGTCTGATCTAATCTGAAATAAGCAAAAATAAGGTGAACTGAACATAGCCTAAGTTATGTTATACTTCATCCGTTCCGAATTAAATGCAACAAATCCACTTTTTCACTATTCACACTGTTTACTTTGACTAAGATTTGTGATTTATACATAATGAAAAACATAGTCATGTGGGGTCTTGTTAGATTCGTCTCATGACGTACTTTTATAAAATGTAATTTTTATAATTTTTACTTATATGTAATTATAGGTATTTGTGGTCAATATAATTCATCGACATGTGTTAAAGTAGATTTGTTGCATTTTAATTTGGAACGAAGGAAGTAACATACTCCTTATAAAACCACTCTTAAAAAAAACTACTTGCAAATGAAATAATACGAGCCAAACTGGGAAGCCGCACTAGGAACTAAGAAGTAAGAACATGGCCTAGATGCTTGGATTACGGCACTCCGTAAAAAAGGTCCTCTTCTCGAGAAAAAAGGGACCTCCATCCCAACAATTTTTTTTTTTTTAAATAATCATAATAACCCGAATATATACTAGTATTATTTTTGGTGCCAATGAATTTACCTTACAAAATTGCATTACATGGACATGGGGGATTCAAGCAAGTACAGTGATTAGTAAGTGTATAATAAGTTAAACATCAAGCTCTAATAAGTAATAACCCCAAATAACATACTCCATATATCGTTTCAAAAAACATACTCCATAAAAAGAAGCCAATATTACTGTATCTGTTATCTGTACGTGATTTTGGGGGTGTCCAAAAGCCAAAAAAAAGAAAAGTTGGAAGATTACCAGAAGACTAAAAATGGAGCCAAAACCAATCATCCAAAAGCGGCCAACATAAGAATCAGCAAGAAAAGCACCAATAACAGGCGCCAAACTAGTAGCAGCAGACCAGTAATATATGAAAGTAGACCCAGTTGCTAATTCCATCCCATAACTTGCCATCAAATACATTATCATGTTTGGCAATAATCCATAGCTTGCTACTTTCTCAAATGCTTCATTTGCTGCAAATATATGCACATTTTTCAACAATCAAATGTTAATCAAAACAAGAAATATGTATGTATTGGTAATTGGTAATTGGTATCGATGATATGGGACACTTACCTATAATGAAAGGGAGGGTCTTTAAGCCACCCTTTGAGGTGCCTAAAAGAGGTTCCCTCAACATGTTGCAATCTGAAGAATTAGAGAGAGTTTTGTCAATTTCTCTCTCTGCTATAATGTTTCTTCAAGTTTTACTAATTTTAGCATAATGGATTGAATTGCTAGATCTCATGCCATTATAATATAAGACTAATTCAAGTTGAGTATAATAATTTAGTGAAGTAGGAGGACTTAAATCAAACATGTGACTTTGCACTTTGATTCTTTGAAGATGAGTTAGGCGTGAAGCCACGTACAATTATTTTTCTAGTTAAGTTTTATGCAAGTGAGGGATTAATGACACGTGGATTTTTTTTTTAATATTTTATATTTTTAAACAGATGTTGTCCTTTTTTTTTACTTTACTTGAACTTCCTCCGTTCCATAATAAGTGAAACATAAGGATTGGACACAAGATTTAATAAACATTACTTTCAAAAGCCAAAAAATCACAAAATACCATTTTCATTATCAAAAGGAGGGGAGAGAAAAACAAACTACACAAATTTGTGATAGGTACTCTTGTCATTTTGTCACTTTATTTTTTCCATATAAGGTATGTTTCACTTATTTTGAAACGTTTTAAAATATTCAAGTGTTTCACTTATTATGGAACGGATGAAGTATTATTCATAAACTTTACTTTGAGTATATGTTTCTATATACATATTAAATAGAATATATTTTTTTAAGGTAAGATGAGGGACTCACTTGAGGGAGGATAAGGGGAAATCCTCAAATGAGTTCCATAAAGTTTGATCCCTAGACCTCAGGGATATGTGGTGGGAAGCGATGTCCACTACTCCACCACCTCAACATCACATATTAAATAGAATATAAGTGTACAAGATGTGGTTGAATTTGTTTTGACGTATATTTTCAGAATACCAATTTTCATATTTCCTTCGTTTTTTTAATAGTTGCAATATTTTTACTTTTATGCTTGTCAATCCACAACTTTGACCACTAATATTTCTAATTATCTACTTCTGAAAATTATAAAAAGTTTAAATATTGTAAGAGCATGTTTGGTTTAATATCTTTGGGTTCTAAGTTTAATCAAATACCTATTCCATTTCTTCTAGTTTGGTTCAACACCCCCTCTATCTATTACTATTACTTGGTGAGTTGGTGGTAATGGACTCCCCTAGTTTTTTAGCTTCCCTTTGTGCTCAAAACAAAATCCATTTGTTGGTGATAATGGTTTTATTTCATTTCCAAGGGTTGAATCAAATACCCCATAAATGTAAGAAGTTATGATACCATTCTACTATATTTGATTTATTCTATGACTTGAACCAAACATGTTTTAAATATATCTTGAGAGAAATCCGATAACATCTCGCATACTAGAGTTTTTATTATATTTTAGTCAAAAATTCGCAGTCGAAGTGACTACATGTATAGTGCAAAAGTCAAAACATTGCAACTATTAAAGAATGGAGAAAGTAATTTTTTAGTAATGGATAATTGGAGTATTAATAATCAGAAGTTGTGTATTGGCAAGTATGCAAGTCCAAAATGAAACATTTATTTAAAAACAGAGAAAGTATGTTTTAACCGTTGATAAACTTTGCTTGCTTCATTTGTTTCTCAATAGATGAGTGTCCTCTGTTTCTCAAACTACATATTAACACCTCATCCATCCATAAGTAACACGTCCCAAAAATTATTTTTGTTAGTATAAAAATTAATATGTATGCAATATATGAAAAATTATACACTTAAGTCACTCGGTCCATCAAATATAGGAGGGTCCCTTGTGCTTTGGTAAATCATCTGAATGGACAAATTTGCCAATCTATAAGTGGCATGTTTGTAATTAATATTAAGTAGTTGTACATAAATCGCAATTAGATATTTGACCTCTACGACTAGATATTGTTGATATTTTGTTTACAAAACAGTGATTTAATTGGCAAAATATGCACATCTCAGGATGTATAAGTATTTCCAGAAATATAGATCTCTTCAATAATGATCTCTTTTTTATTCTTTTTTAATGTTTATATATATTACGTAAGATAGGGTCCCTTTACTAACTCTTTCTCTTACAATAAATTTATAATTCTTACTTCTACACTATGTAGAAGTAATATATTATTCGTTCGCAAACGTAACATAACAAATATTTTGCTGACGGAAAATAGTGTTGCACAAGTATTGGGGCGACACGAGGGCTAGTTAGGCTTGGCATGAGTCTACTACTGAGGAGTGATAAAACACTATCAATTAGAGGGCACCTAGCCCACTGTCAGGGACAATGTTGTAATTTATAAACTCAGGTTTGTGTATCAAAAACACTTGTTATTGATAAACCAACCCATGTTTATGTGTTTGATACACTTGTTACTTACAAAACAACCCTTGTTGGTGTGAATTCAGTGTAACTTTTGTCAAAAAATCAGAATGTGATTTCTGACAAAAAGTAAAAGTTGTTTTGATTTGCGCGTTTTTGCCAGCTGTTTTTTCCTCGAAAAAATGCGACCTTATGTTTACGAAAACCCATGTTTGTGTGTTTAAAACACTTGTTATATTTATACATAAACACATGTTTGTGTATCTTATATACTTGTTATTTACAATTTAACCTCTATTTATATTTATTAATATGCTAAAATTACAATATTATCCCTAATAGTGGGCAAGGCGCCCATACTACTAGCTCGAGAAGACATAGGAGGCACGGTGTTGCATGGGTCATTCATGGTATCATTTTGGGATATTTCCCGCACTCGGGTTGGCGTAATTCCCAAGATACCCCACATTGGGGAATTCCTCAAATACCCGAGGTTTGTGTTTGGGCAAGATACCTTACTATGGACGGAACCCCAACGCCGTTAGGTATTCCGTCCATAGTATCCCCAATTTTCCACCCTCCCATTCCCCCACCCACCGCCAACTCCCCCCCAGCCGCCGACGGCGCGACCGGCGACCACCACCCCTACCGCGCGACCCACCCCTTCCCCCGCGGCCGAACAACAGACCCCGGCGTTGGCGCCGGCGATCCCACCCCTCCCTTTCCCCCACCCTCGACACTCCACCCTAACCCTCCCTTTCGCCATTCTCGATTCCCCCAACCCACCCCGACACCACCCTTCCCCACTTTCCCCCATCGGAAATGGCCCCCTTCCCCGTCCCCCATCGTGAGTCGACCCCCTCCCCTTCCCCACCCAGATACGCCGCCCCCAAAACCTTAAACCCACCCCGAAACCACCCTAGGGCGCCGCTTCGCCGGCCAACGTCGGGGGAGGGAATCGGGAACGGGAAGGGAGGGGGGGTCGCCGGCGCGGAGTGGGTGGTGATCACCGGCCGTCGGCCGGCGGGGAGGGGGTTGGCAGGGGGGAACGGGAGGAGAGAAAAATGGGGATACTATGGACAAAACCTAACGCGAGGGTTCCGTCCATAAGAAGTATCTTGAGCCCAAACACAAACCTCGAGGGTATCGAGAATTCCCAAATGCGGATCTTGAATTACGCCAAACCTCGGCGAAATTTCCTATCATTTTCCCAGCACGAGTGTGGTGAGTCGGTCATCTCCACTTTGTCTTTAACTATCTTGGATTCTTGGTGACTTGTCTATAAAGAAGAAAAAACGTCAAGCATGAAAATATACTTCCTCCGTTCTGTTTTAAATGAACGTTTGCTTTTTCACGTAACCCAATGCGCTTCTTTAATCACTAATATCTTTACACGTAAAAATAAAAAAAGTTATAATTTGATAAGATGCACGAGACGAATCTAACAAGATCCCACTGACTATGTTTTTCTTTATATAATTGCGATACATTGGAGTCAAAATTGATCAATGAATAATGTCATTTCACCCAATGTTTCATTTAAAACAGAACGGAGGAAGTATTACATTTGTATTTGTTTTGTTTTCAAATTTCAAAATTTATAATTTATGCGTTGGAAAGCTAAAATTCAAAACGAAAACACATGTTCCATCACATCATTGGACACACCCGAAAAAAATCAAAAACCCAGAAAAACGATCGCATCGAAGTATGCACCAAAAAAAAAAAAAAATACAAAAACAGCACGCACCGAAAAGATAAAAAGAAGTGGTTGAAACAAAAGCTCGCGGAACTCGTGGTCAAAAGAAACAAACATGACACAACCATTTCGAAGTTCGAAACAGTTGGAATTAATAATTGGTCCACCATCAGTTACAAGTCCAACTTTGTTATGATAGAGACGAACAAGAACAAAAAAAGTTTTAGCTAATGTAATGAAAATACCAATTATTATTCCAAAAACTCCATTTACTTGATTTATTTCAAAAAACTCATTGATGGATATGTATGGAATATAGAGATTTCGACCACCCAAATAAAGAACGGTTACAAATAATGAAGAGATTAGTAGATTTAGGCTATGTTCAGTTCACCTTATTTTTGCTTATTTCAGATCAGATCAGACCAGATCAGATCAGAAATAATAAGTTCAGATCAGACCAGATCAGATCAGAAATAATAAGTTCAGATCAGAAGAGATCAGATGAGATCAGATAAGTTCAGATCAGATCAGATTAGATAAGTTCAGATCAGATCAGATCAGATAAGTTCAGATTATGTTTATATTTAAAAACTTATTATTATTATTATTATTATTATTATTATTATTATTATTATTATTATTATTATCATCATCATCATGATTATTATGATTATTAGTATTACTAATGCTATTATTGTTATTGTAATAATTATTATTATTGTTGTTGTTATTATTATTATTATTATTAGGATTTTTTGATTTTAATAATAATTCGACGAATAACTAACCTTTAGTTATTCCTAAATAATGCAACTTTTTACAAAAATTCCCCGAAAAAAGGACAACCCGATAAACGGGCTAACTGTCACGATTTCATTGTAGTTTTTAATTTTTGTTGAATTAAAAAAAATTTCTCCCTTACCCCCCCACCGAACTCTCCCAACCCCACCCCCCCCCCCCCTGATCTCCCCCACAACCCCCACCACCGCCACCACCGCACCATCTTCATCACTCCTACCGCAACCACCACCTTCACCACCACTCACAATCCTAACAACCACCTTCACAACCCCAAATCACCACCACCAAATCGACCACCAAATCGAACCCCACCCTAGCTATTTAGCCTTAGGGCCACCAAACCACCGACAACCCGCAACCACCTTCACAACCCCAAATCGACGACAACCCGCAACCACCTTCACAACCTCAAATCGACGACAACCAAGAACCACCTTCACAACCCCAAATCGAACCCCACCAAAATCGACCACCAAATCGAACCACGACCTAGGCCACCTGGCAACCGGCCTGCCGCTTCACCACCATCAACCAACCAGCCTTGCGCCTAACCGCCCCACCGCCTCCCCTTCTTTTTCTTCGCCGACACAACCACTCGACAGCACGAGAACCACAATCGAACACCAACGAAATTTCGACCTCCATGTTTAAATCGGTGGTGGTCGATTTGGTGGTTCGGCGATGGAGAAAAGTTATGAGGCCGGCGAGAGGAGGGGAGGCGCGGGGAGACGGGGGGGGAGGGGGGTGGGAGGGGGGGGGAAGGCGAGGGGGGTGGGAGGGGAGGACTTGTTGTATGAATTTTTGTTAAAGGCGCATTATTTAGGAATAACTAAGTTAACTTATTCGTGCGAATTAAAAGGCGCATTATTAAAATCAAAAAATCCTTATTATTATTATTATTATTATTATTAATAATATTACTTTATACAATTACTATTACTATTAATATTACTATTTACTAGTACATTTGTTCAAAAGATTATTATTATTATCGTTGTTGTACTTATTAATTATTAATATTGGTAATTATTTTTAATGTCGTTGCTATTATTATAAATGTCATTGATATCATTATTTGAAACTATTTGTGTTCAAGAAGAAGAATGTTCTTTTGGCATTTGTAAGTGTTCTTTTTTATATTTATTCTAATTAATAATTTTGATATGTGATGTTCTTTTTGATGTTGTACATGTAACGAACATGACAATAGTATATGATGTTTATTTCTTAAAACAATTTTGGTAGAATAATATAAATTATATATTACTAGTTTATATAAAATATGAGTAGCATGGGATAACCTAATGGTGTTGTCATCACGTTCAAAATTTTCTCTACAAAGGATTTCAACTTATCTTTATAAACAAAGTTTCATATAGAACAAGACAACGATATAAGAAAAATATTTAACCATTTTGTTCAAGATCATATGATTATATATATTTATTTATAATAAAAACGAACAATTTATTGATATAACAAAGAACATTTTGTTAGTTAAATCCAAACATGTCATCAATATAAAAATAACATCTATCTTTTATTTTTAAAAGGTGTTCTTTAAATAGATCTTGTATGCTCTTTTCAGTATATGTTCTTTTCATTACTACCTAAATTCTTATTATTAACGGACCTTGAACATGAGTGTTCTTTTATGTTTAATTTTTTGGGGCCCCTTTCGGGAATCCTGTGGTAAGATGAATTTTCTCTGGGCTGCCCTCGCACAGGGTCACTCACATAAAGACCCAACAAGCCCCAACCCCCCTCCCTCACCCACAACAATATTGAAATATATGCTTCCACCAAGATTTTAACATTGGTCTCCCATATGGGAGGTAAGAAGCCATACCATTGGACCCAAGAGTCCTTAGTTTTTTATTTTTAATTGTATGTTCATATACTAATGTGCTCTTTTTCAAAAAAAAAAAACTAATTATGCTATAATAATAATAATTATTATTATTATTATTATAATTACAATTATTATTATTATCATTATTATTATCATTATTATTATTATTATTATTATTATTATCTATTATTATTATTATTATGTTATCTATATTATTATTATTATTATTATTATTATTATTATTATAATTACAATTATTATTATTATTATTATTATGTTATCTATATTATTATTATTATTATTATTATTATTGTTATTATTATTATAATATTATTTATATTATTATTATTATTATAAAATTATTATTATTATATTATTATTATTATTATTATTATTATTATTATTATTATTGAAAGTTGTGCATAGTAATAAAATGATAGCAATAGTAATACTAGTAATGAAATACAAAGTAATAATAATATGTTTTTAAAAAGATAAGTTCGGATCGGATCGGATCGGATCGGGTTCGGATCGATCGTAAAAAATAAGTTCAGATCAGATCAGATCAGAAAAAATAAGTTCAGATCAGATTAGATATGTTCAGATCAGAAAATTTCAGGTGAACTAAACATAGCCTTAGATAAGACGCAACATAAAATAAATCAAATTTAATACTTGAATATTCGGTTTGATAACCTGCTACTAATTCTTCTTCTGCTTCTGGTAAATCAAAAGGTACTCTTTCGCATTATGCATCCATCCATACTCAACTCCAATAGGATGCCTAAAAGGCTAAAGCAGAGACTTCATATATTGTACTCCTTCCGTTCCATAATATAGTGCTTCATTTCCATTTTTGGTGTCTCAAAATATAGTGTTTGGTTCTATATTTAATTTCATACTCCCTCCGTCCCAAAATACTCTTAACACTTATCAAGGCACATAGTTTTAGATGATAAATTGTTCTTTAGTTATCAATTATTATTTTATTGAAAAGTATATGTGATAAGAGTTAGTAGTTAGTAAAAGTAGTACTTCCTCCGTTCCATAATAAGTGAAACATAGGGATTGGGCACAAGATTTAATAAACATCACTTTCAAAAGCAAAAAAAATCATAAAATACCCTTTTCCTTATCAAAAGGAGGAGAGAGAAAAGCAAACCACACAAGTTTGTGATGGATATTCTTGCCATTTTGTCACTTTCTTTTTTCCATTTAAGGTATGTTTCACTTATTTTGAAACGTTCTAAAATAGTAAGTGTTTCACTTATTATGGAACGGAGAAAGTATTATTTTATTTTAAGGAGAGAGAATGTGGGCCATGGTTAGTGTTGGTATGTAATAGGAGTTGTATTAATTTATTTGGAGGAGAGGGAGTGTGAGCCATTGCTTAAAAGGTAGAAAGATTAAAATAATAATGGGTCATATCCAAAAATAGAAGTGTAAAGAGTATTCTAGGACAGATAAAAAAGGAAAGTGTAAAAAGTATTCTGTGACAGAGGGAGTATTTTTTAGTGACTTGCCTAGAAAAACCGTGTCATCACCATTTAATTTTTGCTTATTGAAATTAGTTTTTTACTTTGTTTATTCAACCCAAGGGTTATATTTATTAGTGTAATAATGTATAGAGAGGAATTTTATTCGTATTAGGTCTGTAACCCTATATATATATACATAATGCCATGTTAACCTAATTAGGTTAACTTGTACGTGGTATCACAACCTAGGTTTCTTTTAAAAAAAAAAAAAATTCTATGATTCCTTCAACCGCTTCCCTTGGTCTCTCCTACGCTATGGACGACGTCTCTTCTGCGTTTCTTCAGCCCACCTTTGCCGCCTCTCTTTCCGCTGCTCCGACCACCTTCGCATCGCCATCAGCAGGGCGTGGGCCTCTAGCGTCGCTGACATCGCTGGGTGCTACAGCCATATCGCAACCCACTTTTGGCACTACACAGTCGCAGTTCCACCTCGGCTCCTACTCGCAGCCTTTCTCGGTTGCTCCAGGGACTCCGACGCAGCCATCCTCGTCCACCTCGCGCTCCCGTTTGCGCTATCCGTCGGGTTTTACCCCGTCCTTTGCTACTTGCCGCAGTCCTCGATGCCTTCATCATCTACATTTGCTCTCCCGCAAATTTCAGCCCCTAATCTCAGTAATTTGGTAACTATCACTTTTTCTTCTCCTGAGGATTATTTGTTGTGGAAAAACCAAATTACTTGTTTACCTCTTTTCCATCAATTGCTTGGTATGGTTGAAGGCACTATTTCAATTCTCCCTGCTCATATTATTGATGACCGTGGTGTTTCGGTTCCTAATGCTCAATTTTATGAATATTTGCGTGTTGATCAACAAATCAAGTCTTGGATTTTTGCAACGTTATCTCGTGATGTATTTGTTGATGTTCATGATTTATCTACATCTGTGGAAATTTGGAATCGATTGCAAACTAGATTTATGCATGCTAGTATAGCCCGATCTATGGAATTGAAAGGTCGTCTTTCACACATTAAAAAGAGTGATTCTCATACTATGGATGCTTATTTGCGTGAGATTAAGGTTATAGCCGATTGCTTAGCCACAATACAATGTTCTGTTTCCAATCAAGATTTAGTTCAGTACACTTTATTTGGTTTGGATCGTGATACGAACTATGATCATATTGTCACTACTTTGCTGCATTATCCATTTCCTTTAAGTTTTGATGATTTACGTCCTAAGCTCTTGCTTCATGAGCAACGTATCAAAAGTTCTAAGGAGGGGTTGGATTCAACCTCTCATCATGCCTTGGTTGCGGTTTAGTCATCGGGTTCTAGTACTTCCTCTACTAAGAACAATTCTGGTGGCCGAAATAAAGGCAAAAACAATAAAAACAAAGGTGGTAACATGGTGGCCGCAACAATAAAAATCGTGGCAATAATGGAAATCACAATGCTCGTGGTTCTGGCAACAATACCAACAATGCTAATCTGGGACGTCAGAATGGTATGAGTAAATATTCTAACTTGTCATTTTCTAGTATGCCTTGCATTGATTCTATTACTATTGGTCTGTCCTCAGCAGGAAATACTTCGTAAAGTGGCAATTTAAACTCTACCCCTACTTCCGATACTTGTCGTCTTTGTTGGTTTCCAGGTCATCAAGCTGCTTATTGTCCTCAACGATTCAATTCCAGTTTTGTTCCTTCTTCCTCGGATAGTGTCACACGAGCCTTAGCTGCACTGTCTGTTGGGGGTGAAGCAAATGATTCAGTTTGGTACCTGGATTCGGGAGCTGCTTCTCACATGACTCATCCGGATGGTAAGCTTTCCGCTATTCTTCCTTACTTTGGGTCAAGTTCTGTTGTAGTTGGTAATGGTACCAACAATTAAAAGTGTTGGTAATTTGACGTTGAAAACTGCAAATCGTCCCCTTACTTGGTCATCCGTTTGTCATGTGCCTAACCTCAAACATAATTTATTATCAGTTAACAAGTTGTGTCAAGAAAATGATTGTGTTGTGTGTTTTGATAAAAATTTTATTTTAGAAAAAAAAAAAACCAATCTTTTTACCAATTTAAAAAAAAAAATCATTCCTTCTTTTTATAAAAACACTTTAATTTTCACTTAAAAAAAAACCTTTTAAAACTTTAACATACCATTAATATTACTAAAATTATAAGTATTATCATATTTATTTTATATACATTAACAAAACTAACGCCTTAGATAAATATATTTCTTTTATATATTACTAATTAAAAGATAAGATTAAACTTAATGTATGATTGATACAAATCAAATTGTTTAAGTTACTGGAAAGTCAGTCATTATCAAGAAGGTGTATTAACAACAAAAGATGGTTCGAATTTTAGTGTTGGACATTAAATTTTACATAATAGAATTCCAACCTTAAAGTAAAGCAAGATAATTTGAAAGGGGTGTGTAAAAATTCCATGTAGATTCGAACTCAACTTTTGTCACCGGACATTTACCACTAGAGCAAAGCGCAAGATATGTTACTTATTGCGGCAAAAGAACATTTATTCGAAACCGAATTTTGCTTGTTGAGAAGAAAAAAAAAATTTTTTTTTTTGGGGAGGGTGCTCCCGGGGATTTAGGGTAGATCCCGGCTTCATACACTGCCACCAACACCATCAATAGGTTACCCAACTCGGTTTTAAGGGGTGTTTATCCTTTTGAAAAATTATTTCATCGTCCTCCTTCATATAATTTTTTGAAAACGTTTGGTTGTGAGTGTTTTCTGTTGCTCATGGATTTATAAAATCAACAAACTTCAACCTAAATCTAATTCTTGTGTTTTTATTGGGTATGCTTTGGATTATAAAGGTTATCGTTGTCTTGATCATGTTACCAACAAAGTTTTCATCAATCGTCATGTTCTTTTTCATGGACACAAGTTCCCTTATCGTACTCTTGTTGGTCCCAAGTCTAATGTGCCTTACACATCGCCTATGCTCTTGACTTTTGATTGGAGTCCCACAAAAGCCTCGTGTGTGTCTCCCTCTACTGTCCAGTCGGCTCAGTTACATGGCTCGTTGCCTATTGTTACCCCATCCCATCCGCCACAGGCTGCCCGTGATCATGCTTCACATGCCACGGGTCAGCCGTGGCCCTTACTTACGATCTCTCCTCAAAGCAGCGATGCTGCTGTTTCGATCCAGGGCCAGCCAGCGCTCGCTGGGCCTCCCCCCCCCCCACTCGTTGGTCCTGCCAGGCCCAATGGACTCCCATTGTCCACGCTGGCCTCTCCCCCTCCCCTAGCGTGTCTTCTGCTTTGTCCCATGGGCCTCCAGCGTTCGTTGGTACCCCATCCGCTCCTCTTGGGCCGTCTGATCCACACGCTGGATCTTCAGCCCCCGGATGGGCCTTCCCTTTCCCTTGCTGGGGCATGCTCAACGCATGAGTGTGCTGGGCAGCCCTCACCTTACTCTTTTATGCCTTGTGCTACCCCTCCTTCCTCATCTTTGCCTCCTAGTGATTTTGTCTCCCTGACTCCTCCACCCTCTACATCTCTTGTTGTGTCCACCCCTTCCCAAGTGCCTCGGCCTCCTCCTGGTTATCGTCAACCATCACCCAATGGTCACCCGTTTAAAAGACGGGGTGTCAAAGCCCAAAGTTATTATGAACTTAAAAACTGAAATTTGTTGAGTCAGAACCCACTAACTTCAAACAAGCTTCTAAAAACTCACGTTGGCGTCAAGCTATGCTTGATGAATATATGGCTTTGATTAGTAATGATACATGGGAGTTGGTACCTCGCAACTATGATAAGAATTTACTTGGTTGTAAGTGGGTTTATCGAATTAAATACAATTTTGATGGTTCTGTGGAGCGGTTCAAAGATAGACTTGTCGTTTTTGGAAATCACCAGCAGACAGGTATTGATTACTTTGAAACCTTTAGTCTTGTTGTTAAGCCTACTATAGTTAGCTTAGTTCTTACTATTGCTATTTCTCTTAAATGGTCTATTCCTCAGTTAGATGTCAAAAATGCTTTTCTTCATGGTTTCCTTCATGAAGAGGTTTACATGCGACAACCTCCGGGTTTTGTTCATCCCTCTAAACCAACTCATATTTGTCGTCTTCGTAAGTCCATTTATGGATTGAAACAGGCTCCTCGTGCTTGGTTCTCTCGTTTCAGCAATTTTCTCTTATCTATTGGTTTCAAGTGCAACAGTTGTGACACTTCCATGTTCACTCTCAAATTTAGTGGTTATTTGATTATACTTCTTTTATATGTTAATGACATTGTTCTTACTGGTAGTAGCTCTGCCCTCGTTCACAAATTTATCACTGTTCTTTCTTCTCAGTTTGCTATGAAGAATTTAGGGAATCTTCATTATTTTCTAGGTGTTCAGGTTGTGCTTACCCCATCTGGTTTATTTCTGTCTCAACATAAGTATGTTTCTGACTTACTTCAAAAATTTCATCTTCACACTGTTAAACCAGTTCGCACACCTGTTGTCTCTAGAGTTACATTGTCTCTTCTTGATGGAGAACTTCTTGCTGATCCCACCGATTAGCGTAGTATGGTTGGTGCTTTGCAATACTTAAATATGACTCGTCCAGATATTACTTATGGTGTTAATATGGTGTCTCAGTTTATGCATGCTCCTCGTACTACTCACCTTCATGTTGTGATAAGAATTTTCAGATATCTACAGGGCACTTTGGAGTTTGGTCTTTTCTTACATAGCAGCAGTTCTCCCACTGTTGTCATTGCCTACTCTGATGCAGATTGGGCGGGATGTCCTGATACTCGTCGTTCCACTACTGGTTATGCTGTTTTTCTAATTGGGAAGAACTTGATTTCCTAGCGCTCCAAAAAGCAACCTACTGTTTCTAAATCCTCCACTGAAGCTGAATGTCGTGCAGTTGCCTATATTTGGCTCAAGAAACTTCTTGCTGATCTTGGTTATTTTCTTTGACGACCTTTTGATATTGTATTGTGATAATGTCTCTGCTACTTATCTCACTGCTAATCCAGTTCATCATGATCGAAGCAAACATATTGATGTTAATTACCATTTTGTTCGTGAAATGGTGGCCAAGGGAGGTCTTATGGTTCGTCATGTTCCTACTTAGTTGCAGGTTGCTGATATTTTTACTAAAGGCCTATCTTCTGATTTATTTACTAAACATCGTTCCAATCTATCCGTTGTTTCACCCCGTAAAGATTGAGGAGGTGTATTAATGTAATAATGTATATAGAGGAATTCTATTCGTATTAGGTATGTAACCCTATATATATATATATATATAATGCCAGGTTAACCTAATCAGGTTAACACAATTATTCTCCACACTTGTACAATATCTAATGCTCTTTCATCAATTATTCTCCATTCTCTCTCCTAAAATCACCTTTTTCCATACAACATTTCCTTATTTAGATAAATAGAAAGTTTTTACTATCCTCTTAGATTTTAATTACCTTAATTCCCGTGAAAAAATGGAATCAAGCACTATATTATGGGACGAATAGAGTATTTTCTTAGTAAAGGAAATGAAAGACAGGGAAGGGAAGAGAAGAGACGGAAAAAGAGAGGAAAAGATGAGAGAGGTTTTATTAAAAAATTTATTACTAGTTTTTATGTTACTGTTTTTAATAAACTCTAGTCTCTCTCTGAAAAATATATTGGGTTTTATCTTTGTACATGTGAGTTTGAAGGCTTTATTTTTGACTTTATGTATGATTCTAAAAGTTGATTTGTTGATCGATTCGGAATTTGTGCTGGGTTGCAACATATGCCAGTACTTCAACTACATAATCACTTGAATTAAATCCAGTTCTACTTCAAAACTACAAAAGTTTGATAGACCCCCTTGTAGAAGACTGCATCAGACATTGATGTGAAAGACGATGGTTTTCTGAAGTGTTAGATCTCCTCAACGATCGTGGTTTTGTCATATTATTAGAATTGCATGTATTTCAATTTGATATGCAACTATTAGTGTTGAATTCTATTATAGATGTTGTATGACTTTAAATCAATAAATGAATGTTCAGGGGCAGAACCAAAAAATATTTTACAAAAGACCAAAAATATAATTTGTATTTTTTAAAGGAGGCCAAATATAAAAATTAATCTATTTTATTTAAAAAAATTACAATTTCAACCTAAGTTTAAGGAAAATACAAAAATTGATCGAGACGTGGATCCCATCCGCCTCCGTGATGTTCCACCCCTGTGAATGTTAATTTAAAAAAAGTACTCGAGTAATTACTAGTTTTAAATTTCTAATTACTATCATATGATCATGTTTTATGAAGTGACCTTGGATTTTTTAAAAACAGATAATAGCATGTTTAGGTAGTAATATTTATTATAATAGGATCCCGAAATCATGGTTGGCGCTGAGAATTTATATGTGGAGCATGTGGGGCTTTAGTTTTATTTAGCGGATTAGGTTGTGTGCTTACATGTAGGGGTGTAAATGAGACGAGACAACTCGCGAGCTACTCGAGATCGACTCGGTCAAAACTCGGTCAAAAGTCGACTCGAGTGAGCTCGACTCGAGATCGAACTCGGCTCGAGATGTTGGCGAGTCGAGTTGAGCAACTTGATACTCGACTCGAAAACTCGTGAGAAGCTCGAAAACCCAATTATCAATAGCAAAATACCTAAATTCAACATTTTTCTACCTTAGGATTGCTTTTAACACGAGACACTTGCAAGCTACTCGAAATCTACTCGGTCAAAACTCGACTCGGTCAAAGCTCGGTCAAAAATCGGTCAAACTCGACTCAACTCGTGCTCGACTCGAAATGCTAACGAGTCGAGTCGAGTAAACTCAAACTCGAACTCGACTAGCATCATTTACACCCCTACTTACATGTTTTGTTATGTGTTATTCTTAACCCAATTCATTTACTGAATGAGTCATCCAACCTATTAATTAAGCGCACACTAACAAAGTCATACACACATAAACTAAACCAATCAACTTGGTAATTTCTAGACACATATATTATGTCATGCTAATATGAACCAATCACAACAACCAAAGAACAAATCTTTAAACAATTGCAATAACTAAAAGCCTCACTAAATCTATTGATAGCACTCTTGCTGTTAAACAAGTTATCGTGCCTAGTTCATCTTAAAAGTTCATCCCTAAACGAACAATTCATTCAACATATGAGTCGTGTCAGATCAACCCAATTATTCAAACAGGTTGAAAACTACAATTCAAAACACCAATTATTTCCTTCGTTCTTTCAATTGCTACATTGATTTGCACAATTAGGCAACGTCATTTTCAAGATTTTTGGTTGGTACTTTTTAACCCATTTAATATAAAATAGGGAGAAAAGTGAAAAAATAGAACTTTTTGGTGGAAAAAGTGAAAAAAATACATTTTAATGGACCAAATACCTCCCTAATAAGGAAAGTGTGAATAATGTAGCAATTAAAATAAAATAACCATTTTAAAAAAACGTAGCAATTAAAAAAAAAAACGAGGGAGTATCTATCAAAGCCACCTCCACAGCTCCACTAACTAAGCTGCCTGGCTTACACGTACAATTTCAAACATAAAATAATGAAATAACTGTATTCTGCATGTGCAGTTTAACTTTTACACTCCCTGGATCCAACCTCGTGGCGGCCCGTGGCACCTCGTGCCATAAATGGAACAATTATAATATGCAAAAATAATTGAGTAAGATTTAAGACCATAATAGTACTAACTGAAGATTTAGCATTCTTCTGTTCTACCAACTTCCTTAAATTTCATTTCCCAAAATCTCCCTCCTTTACCCTGCTTAGTACCTTTATTCAAATATATCGTTTAATTAGAGATTTTCCCACATTAGCAACTTCAAAAAATGTTGTCTTTCTCTCTCCTCTTCATACTACTCATCATACTCTCTATTTTTTACACCCTCTTCAAATTTTTCAGGGCTGATGGTATTCTAATTTAACAAAATTTGGGTTATTATTATTATTATTATTATTATTATGAATATTTTCTTGCATCTTTTAACTTCCCACTAATTTTTTTTTTGTGTTATTTGAAGGGGATTTTACTCTACTTTCGAAGAAACTTAAACGCGAGGAATTTGAAAACAGGGTAATTTTATTTTTTATTTTTTTTATTGGCTTATTTATTCAACAATTTTATTGCACAATTGTAATTTCTTGAATGTTAATTTTTAGTTTTTCATTATATGTAGGTTGTTTGGATTAGTGGAGCCAGCCGTGGAATTGGTATTTATTCCCTCACCTTTCTTTTTTTACCTTCTAATTTTGGGTATTTGGGTTAATTGCTGTTACGTTAAAATTAAGCTTTGATATTTCATTGGGTATTACTATTTGGGTTCATATCTTTAGAGTTGACAAGTAATTTAGAAAACAAATAAATCCTGAAAATAATAATGTACTCTTTTTGTTTTTCATTAGCTATAATATGTCTTGAATTATCTAAGCACGGGTTTGTGGATGTAATTAACATATTGTTAGTGATACGAGGTGAAAAGTGATGTCACTACTCCACCACCTCAACCTTGTGTATAGGGTATTGTTGCACATTGATTAAAAATTGATCACAAATTCTTGGGTGTAACTGTTACACCATAATTTATGGTGTAACAACCCACAAACCACTGCTTCTTTTATAAAAAAAAAACAATTCGATTGACATGAATTAAATTACAAAATGACATGAGTTTCATGTCATTATATATATAGTCTATGTTATTCTTGTTGAAGTCTATGTTATTAATACATGTTACACAATATGTTATGATGTAACATGTTACACCCAAGACGCACTTAAAATTGATTGATTTTTCATTTCAATGGGCTCATATATGGTTAGACAAGTTAATGTAGAAAGTTTGTGAATTGTAATATTGTATTCCCTTCATCCAAAATTAATTGTTAGATCATCCCAATATTTCAGTAAATAATTTACCATGATTATACAAGAAAATCGTTACACAATAGTAAGTTTTCTTTTGTTTGGGTCTTTTATAATCATGATCTGTAGTATTTTGTTCTTGGAACAAATATACAGTATATATTTTTCCAGACATTCCAAAAATAGTAGAAGTGAAATTTTATTGCTTAGGTTAGGTTCTAGTGAATTTATGCCTTCTCCATTAATTGCTTCTATGTGATATTAGTGATCAAAGAGGAAACTAGAATAATGAGCATGGCTTTGACTACCATCTCCAATTTGAATGTGAAGGGGAAGCTCAAGCTAAGTATTTTGCGAGCTTAGGGGCCAAGATCATATTGTCTGCTAGAAATGAAGCTGAACTGGAGCGAGTTAGAAACGAACTTATTGGTATACTCTTAACCTTGATACCGCATTTCAAACTATCTTTAATGGACTTTTACCTATTCTCTATGTTCTACTATCAATAATTTTCATTTGATTCTAGGTAAATATGCTCCAAGTGAAGTCAAGATTTTACCTCTTGATTTGGCATCTGGAGAAAATTCTCTTAGGGAGGCTGTCGAAAGAGCCGAAGCCTTCTTCCCTGGTGCTGGTGTTGATTATATGATTCACAATGCGGCATATGAACGTCCTGTATGTAAATTGCTAAATTTGATGCTAGCTATTTTATGGTCTTGGTGTGTTCTATTCAATTGATTTTGTTTCTCTGAACTTATACTACTATTTGTGAGTTATCTAAACTGAACACTACTTCCACCTCCACTCTCTAGATGCTTATGAAACTGAGGTTGATCACATCAATGAATATGAAACTGGGTTGCAACTTGCTGTGGAGGATTAAACAAACTAATATATTCGATTTATCAGCAATGAGGTCTTGTTCTAACCAATTATTGGTTAAATTTTTGCAGAAATCTACAGCTCTAGATGTTTCTGAAGAAAGTCTCAAGGTAATTGCTAGTTTATTTTCTCACTAATAGCCATAACCTTCCTGGGTATATGACAAACAAATCACTTCAAATAAGTGCCATCTACACGCATTCTTTGATAGATTACCTAACCATAGAGTGTGCTAATAGGCTACGTTCGATGTAAATGTTTTGGGGCCAATAACTCTGAGCAAGCTGCTTGCACCTTATATGGTGAAGAGAGGGAGGGGTCATTTTGTGGTGGTATGTGCCTCAACCACTTTATTTCCAATATCTCTAGTTGCAGACTTGCAGTATGTCTTTTTATTAGATTTCCCTTTAGTGGTTTGTGTTTTGACTCTAACTGATTTTATGTCTAGATGAGTAGTACTGCAGGGAAGGTACCTTCACCAAGTAAAGCAGTGTATTCAGCTTCTAAATTTGCCTTGCATGGATACTTCCACTGCTTGCGCTCAGAGGTACTCTTCCTTCCTTCCGTGGCTTAAAACCTTCTCTTGTCAAACCGTCTGAAATAAGCATCATGTAATTAGAGTATTAGACCAGGTGTTAGTTACACAGAGCACATCAAAAGTTATGCAAAAAGTTACTCTTTTTGTTAATACATGGCAAGCCATTACGCAATTTGCATAACTATTAATGTTTTTTGTGTAACTAATAGACGCCTGACACAAAATATTGTGAAACTGAGTTGCACACTTTCAGGAGTCCTGCAGCCCCAAGAACTTGTTTCCTGTTTCTTCCTTTTTCTTGGCATGTATTTTGTAACTGATTGGCTGATTATCATTTGTGCATACACACTCAGTTTTCTTGAGATCTTGAACTTGGCTTGTTTTGCATGTACAGCTCTTTCAGAAAGGAATTAGGGTCACTGTTGTTTGTCCTGGACCAACAACCCCCCCAAAAAATGGTCAAGTAGGGAGCTCAGGGCAAGCAAAGACCTCCAAGGTTAGTGCTATTATTAATTCTGTTGTGCATTCAGTACTGTCCTATGCATTGAGAAATCTTGTTGTTATGCAATAGGTTGGCAACTACATTAGCAAGTTGATGTTATTGCTACTATGTTATATACAAATTAGCTTGGTTATTTTGTAGGGGTGAAGCAAATTAAAGATCCTACCGAAGTGCTTGATGTGTGGACTTATACTTCTATTTGCTCTTTTAACTGTGTATATACACAATTTGATAGTGTAATGCGTAATAAGTCGTTCTTAGTTGGTCGAAAATGAAACCTTGTATACATGATGCTTGTGTTTCCATTGCCACGATCATTAATTAGTCACTCTTCTCCCATCGCTATTATGGTGTATGAATTCGGTTACTTTGCACATTAATTAACGCCTTATGCCCTACTGCCCTTACCCCTTTTAGTTTTAGTGCAATCAAAGTTGTTAAAATCGAGATTCTAGTTTGAATCGAAATCGACCTTTAGAATCGAATCGTAAAATCGAATCGTAGAATCGTAAGATTCTACAAACACGTATAATCAAGATATTGCACTCAATCTTCATTTAATGTACTAAAATTAAAGTTAAAAAACCTAAAAATTGGAAAAAATAGTTGTTTACCCACTATATCGGCAATAACTAACAATATATATCTATTATTTTCTTTGTTAGCATGATTTAAATTTGCGAGGTTTTGCTAGTCAAAAGAAATGTATAAAATCGTGTAGAATCGTGAATCGAATCGTCTACCATATTTTGAATCGTAAAATCGTAAGATTTTAAGATTTGAATCGCGATTTTAATAACTTTGAGTGCAATGATGGTACATTCCTTGTATTTCTTATACGGCGCTAGTAGCCGGTAATATATTGTGGTTATGATAGTAAATCTCTATGCAATTTTATAAATGATGAAGTCTCATGCCAATGTCCATGGCTATAGAACTTCATCCCAAGCATATGTTTTCCTTCTCCAATTTATGTTATTATGCAAGAACACCTCTAAAGTGGTAGTGGATGATAAAGAAAATTTATGAAGAAAAATAAGTGCTTAACGGTGGACAAGCATTACCATGCACATTTGCTTGGGACTTTCTTCATGATTTACCTATAGGTTCGTTATAATTACTACTACTATTACGACCTACCAAACGAGCCATTAGTGTATTGATGATACATTCATCTATCACTAATCTGCGTTCCATTTACGACAGCACCTTGGTTGTATTTATTGATTTTTCATATGATATGTAATATGTTGATATTCTGATTTGGATTTTTCTTTTCTAAACAGCTGCAGAAGAGTGTCTCTGGAGAAAGGTGTGCACAGCTGATAGCAATTGCTGCTAGTAACGGTTTGAAGGAAGTATGGATATGTTATCAAGTAAGTCCCTCCTAAGTAGAAAATTATCTAAATTCTTCCAACATATTCATACTACTTTTTTTTCCCGAATATGCTAAGGTTACTAATCTGCATAACTGTGCTTATCTCTCCAATTCATTTAGTCAAGATTATCATCGTTGAAACTATCCAAAAGTAGCAATCCTTCATACACATACACTAGTACCAATTTTATAAATTAGTTGCAAGTTTGCAACGTACTTATGGATTTTCTCTTTTTCTCTCCTCGTCACATTGGTGGGCCACTCTGCCTCTCTCCTATCACTTGAGCTTCGTAAATTAGCGTGTATCCCTTATGTTGCAAGAAAGGAGCAGAGAAGTATATCTCTCTATTTTCATCTCAGGATTCGCAGCGCTTGTGTTCAGTTCTTTTTGTATGCTTTTGTTATCTTCTTTGGATGTTCCCTTGGGTGACCGAGTAGAAGACATAATATTTGGATGTTCCCTTGTATGACAGAGCAATTAACATAATCTTTTGACACCGTATGTTAGACAAACTGCATTGTGTAAAAGATCCTGTTCTTTTGATTGAAATAGCTATATTTGTTCATTTAATTTGCACTTCTTTGCAATTACATGACCTGCATGCTAAATTTCTGTTTACATTGTCAGCCCGCGCTTGCAGTGATGTATGTGGCGCAGTACATGCCAACAATTTGCTATTGGCTCATGGATAAGGTATTGTAGTACTCTTCTTTTGTAATTGGTTTCCCCTTTGAACCTAGAAAAGCATGTCTGCATTGTCTTTTCTGTGAGATATAGTTGCTTGCTCATCGTCTTTCAGTAAATTAAAGCTGAGAGCCTTGCATGTCAGAAGTTTATCTTTGAGTGTGAGGCTTGCATGTCAAGAGGTTCATGTTGAGATCAATCGCTAATGATCTAGCACTCGGAATATTAATTTTCTCTTTGAACTTATTATGCATTGGATGAGAGGTCATGAAGAAAAGTGAATACGAGAGAATGGGGGAAGCCGATCCCCTCCCCTTCCCCCCCCTCCGCCCCCATTTAATAATCTATGTTCTTAATAAGTGGGGAGAGATTTGAAGGGATAATGCAAGCTCATTAGTCATTACTCACCATTCCATGCACCATTGTTACCCAAATACACTTCTATACATCTGGTCTACGGCCCCTATCACTCCATTTGAACCACACTTCCGCAGTTTTTTGTTAGCTGCAACATGTGTGAAATTTGACCTCCAAAAAGCAAATTTTGCAACTAATAAATTACAATGAGGAAGTACAAGATTTTGCACGATGAGTCTGATTTGCGACAACCTTCCCTTCCCTCCCCATCCGTCCATCGTTATTATTTAAATACACTATTATGTTTTTGGATGTGCTCAGCAGTCCCTCACCCCCACCTTAGCCACGTACAAGATCTTACACAATATGTCTGATTTGCAATAACCTCCTCTCCTACTTCTTTCGTAAAGATTATGTTTGCCTAAGACAAATGTTAGTAGGTCAGTTTGTTATGCACTTGTCATAATACAGATCTTATAAATCTCTTCGACAGTTATAGTTGAACTGCTTTTATTTTTTACGTGAAACTTACCCATAAATTTGATTATTTCTCTCTCATTTCCTGATTGTACGTTTTTCAACTCTTTCTTCCCACCTATCTTCGTGTTATCTTTTCTCTACTGTACTGATTTGATCATTGTCGTTGCAAGATTGGCGGGAAACGAGTTGAAGAAGCTGCACAAGACAAGCCAAAGAGGATGTGAAATCATTTGATTGATACTATGCATTGCCCATTACTGTAGCTTTGAGTACCTTTATGGAGTAATCTATGAATTGACTCTGCTTATTATAATTACCTCAGTGCTGGAAATGATCAGTTTCTGCAACAGTGCAACTACATTGTGTTTGTATTTGGTAGTTTAAGATGTGCGTAAGAATTAAGATGTGCACTTCTACTTGGTTGTACAAACGCTACGATGAAAACTTGGATGATAGAATTGAATCTCAAAACAAAACCGTTAACACCAAACTTCTTTATACTTTTAAATATACACAAGTTTAATTCTGAGGAACACAGTGGAGAGTAGTAGTAGTAGAATATACACAAGTTTAACTCTAATTTATTGTAGTTGTGAATTGAACCTGGAATGACTTGATGAAACATACTTCCTCCGTTTCTTTTTTACTTGCAACAATTTGACTTTCACGCTTGCCAATGCATAAGTTCAACCATTAATATCTTGAGTTACCGATAATTAAAAATTATAAAAAGTAGATATCCAGAAAATATCAAAATATACATTGAAACGAATCTAACAATATCCCACATGAATATGTTTTTCCTTAACTATAAATCACCAAAGATAAACCAAGTAGAGTTGGTGAATAGTGTAAAAGTCAAACCGTTGCAACTTGCAAGTAAAAACAAACGGAGGAAGTATATTTGAACTTAATATGACTTTATTAAACTTGATCGTAAATTGATCTCTTGATGAATTATTGTTTATTTAACATGAAGAAAATAGCCTAAATCTCACAATTTAAAAGGAAAACTTACCTTTCAAAGAGTGTAAATTACACATTAATATATTTATACAACACATATGTATCTTAGTATATATAGAAGTGTAAGCTATATTTGACCTTATCACTAAATCACAAATCAATTCATTTTCCCCTATCATTAACTCTCATGTGAGAGGAGATGGGCCAAAACTTCCATCTAACCATCATTCATTTACAATCTCCTCATCATTCCCAAAATCTGTTCTGCTCGTCTGAAGACGGGCCATAAGCTCTACTGCAGAGAAGATAGTAGAAGAAATTCACTATGCTCACAGCAGCAAGGAGCCAATAATAGTAATCAAAATGAGCCTTGTTTATGTTGCTTGATACCCAACTCTCTTTTCCATCTCTGCTTGTAATGCTGTCGATGCTACTCATGATCAAACTCGCAATCAAACTTGCCATAGACATTCCCACACCATAAAGATTTGTTGCTACACTCGCCATGCTCTTTGGAAATTCTGAATAGAAGAACTCATTTTGCCCAACTGCAAAAAGAGCCTCAGCCATGCCAGAAACCAAATGATGAAACAGCAACCAGAACGCTGACATGTCAGTCACCCCTTCTGGATCATCAGAGAATCCTTCCTTAATTGCTGTCTCACGCCGAACACCCTCTATTATGGCACACACAACCATTGATATGCATGACAGTATGAGACCAAGTCCCATTCGTGTTCTGACACTAAGTCGAGCTGGCTTTCCCATTATTCGCGTGGCTAAAGGAAGTACAACACGGTCATATATGGCAATCCATAATAATAGTGAGATGATTGTGAAAGTACCAAAGGAGCCGGCTGGAACTTCAAAGTTTGAGGTGATATGACGATCCATAGATCTTGTTAGTAGAACAGCAAACGTAGTCTGGCTGATAGTTATAGACATCACAACTCCTGTTGACCAAATTGGTATCACCTTTATGAGGGCTTTCATCTCTTCCACCTGATCTATGGTACATAGGCTCCGAGGATCTAAGGCTATTCCATCCGGTGTAAGTTCTTCCAGTGCATTTCCAACAATGCAAGCCTTATTTAAGAACCTAGGAAGTGGAACAGTCTCAGTAAAAATTGTATCTTAGCTCTCAACTCCCCAAAGTGAGTAGCAAAAAATTGAGCTTCATGGTAGTTATGAATATTCAAATACTTTTTTTATCTTTTACCCATAATATTTTTTTAAGGGTTCATATATCAACCTGTTTGATAGGCGGTAATTAATTGTGGTAATGCGAATCATTCTATAGGTAAATATGTAGGTAAAGTCTCATCCCAATGTCCATGATAATAATTTTTTGTTACCCTACAAACCATTTTAGAAGTTGTATTAAGTACATGAAGATTTGTAAAGAAACATGTGTATCGGTTCTCTGCAGAAAAGGATGCAAAAGAGAAGTTTGAATGAATACGACAATGGTGGATACCTTAGTTTGTCACTTGGCATAGTTAGTCTTGAACCCTTCCTCTGATAGTAGACTACATCTGCGCTTTCAGATGAATACGAATTTCTCTTTCTCCATGAGGCGATCAAAACTTGAGCAAATGAAGTAGGAGATCCTGCATTGGCCTTCAACTTGATGTAGAAGGGAGAAGCCAAGAAGAATGAAAGAGCAGACAACAGCATGAGCATGACTGGGACTCCGAAACCAACTTTCCACCCGTAATGTTCTTGAATAAACACCACAAAAGTCAATGCAACCACAACTGCAGCCGAGGCAGCAAAATAATACCAGCTAAAGAACCTCTCCAAGATGCCTGCATTTCCAAGATCATCTCGTTTGAGCAACTGATCAGCACCAAATGCTAAGGAAGATGACCTGATGCCACCCGCGCCAATTGACATAAGAGCAAATGAAGATGCTAGAAGCGTAAGTTGAAATACATTCCGGGATGTGCACTCAGAACCAGACTCATTACATGGCCTTGCACCAGGGATGATAGCTGTCAACCAAAGAAGAACCATGCCCTGCAATATTCAGCGATGTCCTTTGTTTTAGAGTAGTGTTTGGCTTGCAGGCTAAAAGTTTGATTGTCAATGGGTTGCGGCCAAGGTATGTCTAACAATCAAATCTAGACCTCATTAAAGTCAAGAGGGAAGCTGGTCTATAAAAATGAGTGTATTGTATAGAAGTTTGTATTTAGAAAACTATATTTGGCTATTTTTTAGTTAGCTAAACAAGAGATAGAAGGATTGTGGGCCCTATATAAAGTGAAATTTTGTAGATTTGCCCTCTAGACTCGAGGAACCAAACTTTAGCCAAAGACCCATCCTCTTTTTTTGGCAAGGGCGCGAAGTTTTCATAACAATCTAATGCCTAACATAAGTGCAGATCAACTTCCTCACATCATGTTTTCCTTTTTTTTCTAGGAAGAGGGAAGGGAAGGGAAGGGTGGACTTAAACAGGGAGACGCGTGGGTGATGGGCCAACAAAAATGGGTTTGCAACCCACTTCTTGGCAATGGACACAATCTTTAGAAGCTTTACCGTTTGATATAGCAGATATCCCAAATTATATGAGCAATGCTGATAGCAAAATAATGAGTAAGCCAAACTACCTGTGTGCTCTGAAGTACTTGGTAACAAAGCTATGAGCAACATTACCTCCGAATCCGGAGAGAGCCGGGGGAAGAGATATGGATATGTTAACTACACAACATTCGATATAAGGCATACTCACGATGATCTATCATAAGAGCGGGGTAACTTTTGTATATTAAGGGATAATTCAAAATATTCATATAAATAACTCATAGCGTCTAACAATAAATCATTATTGTATGTCGAGAAATAATTCCTGCCACCAAGGAACAAAAAAGGTTATAACCATGACATTTTTGTAAATACATAAAATATTTTTTCTTAAAAAAAAAAAAAAAAGAACATATGATGTTGAATTTCAAAAATAGTAATATTATATTAGAAGTAAATGACAAGTATTGTACACGTAATTTTTCATGTTGTATAAAAAATTACTAATATTGTATGAAATATGAATAAATTTTGCTCATGGTTGGAAGTTGGAACAACCTTTTACTCTCCCGAGAGGAGCAAAGCTCATTGTATGTTCCTCTCACCTAGAAGTTGTTAATTAACTTACCTTCAAATAATTCTGCTTCAAATAATAATACAGTTTCTTCCTACAAATGCTTTTATAGACAATGAAAAATCCTAATAAACTTCCGTACTTACTTTGCTTGTTTGTTAAGGCAATAAAAAAAAAAACATCCACTATTTTATTTTTCTTCTTTTAAAGTTCTAACTGACAAAACTCAAACAACAATAGAATAAAAAGTAGAATAAACAAACAAAAGAACGAAGAAGAATACCAGAAAAGTAATAATGGAACCAAATCCAATCATCCAAAATCGACCCACAAAAGAATCAGCAAGAAAAGCACCAATAACAGGGGTCAAATTGGTGGCAGCGCTCAAGAAGAGGATAAAATTAGACCCAGTTGTCAATTCCATACCATATCCTCCCATCAAATACAATATCATATTGGGCAAAAGTCCATAACTTGCAGCTTTCTCAAATGCTTCATTTGCTGCACCATCAAAATTACCCAACAAAATTTACAATTGAAGTAACAGAAAACCAATTTGAAATTTTATAAAACAAACCAATATGCAGCAAAATAATTTGGGCATAACCTAAAATGGAAGGGAGGGTCCTTAAGCCACCTCTGGAAGTGCCCAAGAGAGGTTCCCTCATCATGCTGTGAATTGTGATGTGAATTGAGAAGTAGTAGTATTAGTATACTGTAAGATTGATTAAATATACTAAACCACTTTGGAAACTAAAATGTTTTTGTTCTTTTAAAAGAAGATCATATGTAAATCAGTGCGATATTATCGTAATTCCTCCGTAAGTGAAATATTATTTCTCTTTCTTACATGAGAGCTTTTTTAGGGAAGTATTTCACTCTTCTTATACTATTATCTTGGGTTTATTACGAAAAATGTACTTAATTGATATGTGTTTGTTCACGTATTTAGGAAATTAATTGGACGTTTCTTATGGGAGTAGCCTGTGGCTGTGGTTCAAGGCACAGTTGCATTTTGAAAATTTTCCCCAATATCTTGGAGAATCTGCAGGTTAAACTGGATGTATCAACATCAGCGGAATATATTTATTATTTAGTTTGAGAGATAATACCTGGTAATCTCCCTTTTGTGTTTAAAAAAAGAAAAACATGGTAATCTCAAAGATTTTTTTATAATATTATTTTTATTTGTTTTCTCTTTAATAATTAATTATCAATGCTTCTCTCACGAGTCATGATATTTTATTCATATGCCTTTTGAGTCTCCAATACTCATTTCTAACCTCTCAAGTCTCATCAGCTTGTTATTGGGCCCAACTATGTCCCCAGTAAATTTCGCAGTTACATTACGGTAATAGTGTTTGTTACGGCCTTCGTTGTCTTTTTTTTAATAGTAGTAGTTGTTCACTATAGAAATATAAAAAACAATAAGGGAACATTATTGACAATTATGTTTTTCATTTTTTATATTACTTTTGACAAATCTCTATTATAGTACTCCATCCGTCCTAAAGTATAGTTCCCATTTCTCTTTTTTCACGGTAATTTATGCAAGTAGAATCTAAGAGGGATTATAAATATTTTTTGTTTATTTAAATAAATGTTGTATGGGAAATGATGATTGTAGGAGAGAGAATGGAGAATAATTGGTGAAAGAGCATTAATTGTAACACTTGGGTTGAATAAACAAAGCAAAAAAACAAAATTCAAGAAGCAAATAAATGATGGGACGAGGTTTTTCTAAACAAATTACGGAAAAATGTGGAACTAAATATGGAAATGGGAACTATATTTTGGGACACTCAAAATGGAAATGGGAACTATATTTTGGGAAGGAGGGAGTATAAGTCAAGGGGAGCTATATATGGCGCCCTCCAATGAAAAGACTTTTAAACCCTTAATTCAACAAAAAAATATGACCTATTAAAATTTTCCTCAATCATAGCCCTTTTTAATCTAAAACTAAAATTATATGCACGCGATGCATGCGTTAATTTCAAAACTTGTTATTATATTATATACTCCATTCGTACTATAGTTATGATTACACTAAAATGTGAAAGATTAATAGTTAGATGAATTTACATATATTAATTCGCTAATGTAAAAAACTAACAAAGGTTGTGAGTGAATTTTAATATTAATTTTTTGTGAATGAATTTTGAACAAAAAGAATATACATAATGAGTTGGTTGGACTGAATTAAAGAATACCAAAGGTAGTGAGTGTATACTATCTTCTTTTATAAAAAAAAGGTCAAGATATTTTGTCCATTTAATTTTTTGATGAAATAATTGATGCATATACCATTTTTAACTAGTTCATAGTGGCAAGTTGAAATGAGAAAGAGTTCTTAAATTGGTTTTTTTGTAATTTTTTTATTCTATTAGATCATTAAAGGTAATTTAGTATTTTCAGAGGGGGACACCATCTTCCTCCCCCCTTCCCTTATATAATAGAGATATGCATATCAAAGGAAGTTCAAAGTTGCTAAAATAAATTGTCATAAAAATATGTGTAGTGAAAAGAAAAGTTTATAATTGAAGAATAAAGTAACATAACTAAAGCAATTTTCAAATCAATTACAAAACCAAAGACATAAAAATTTTAGTTCTATCTAAACTTTTAAATACAACAATACCAACATCCATTAACAAGTCATAAAAATACCAAGAAAACAAAGAGGATAATCTTATCCTTTTACTTTTCAGGGGTCAATAATTGTCGGGAATTTTCTGGGTTTGGACCGGACCGGACCGTAAACCCGGAATCGGGAATTTTTGTGGACCGAGGACCGGACCGGAATCCGGTCCAAATTCCGGTCCTGTCCGGACCGATTTGTGCACAACCCTAAATACAATCACCTAGTCAAACTTGCAAATACAATCAGTTAGCCAGCTACCAGCAGTCATTTCGTGTAACTCAAAATGTTTAACTTTTTTTTTTTTTTTGGGAACCACAAAGTGTTTAAGTTAATATTCTGTAATTTATTTACGGAAGAAAAAAATTAAGGCAAAAGAAGAGAGATTAATGCAAATCTTCAAGTGTTGTGTTTTCAAATATTAGTGTAAAACATTTATAGAATATATTAATCACACTTAACTTCAACTAATTATCCTAACTTATTGAAGCTTATCATAATGTGAATCACTAAATTGTAATTGGATAATGCTTATTAAAAGTATTACGTATTTGCACTTGTGCAATTCGTCTGAGCTTATATGTCTAGAGATGAATTCTTTTTTTCCAAAAAAAAAAAAAAAAAGTAGATAGCACAAAGCCTAAATCTCAAGTTTAGAATGAAACTTACCTTGAAAATTCTATTCAAGGAAATTTTAAGGGAATTATGAAAAGTCTAATAATATTAGTCATTCAAAAAGTTTAAAGTTTATGAGAACCCATCAATCATCAATCATCAATCATCTACAATATCGTCATTATCCCTAAATATGCCTTACTCGTCAGAAAATTGGCCATAAGCTCTACTGCAGAGAATGTAATAAAAGAAATTAACAAAGCTCAAACCAGCAAGAAGCCAGTAATAATAATCAAAATGAGCCTTGTTTATGTTGCTTGATACCCAACTCTCTTTACCATCTTTGCTCGTAATGCTATCGACGCTACTCATGATCAAACTTGCAATCAAACTTGCCACTGACATGCCCACACCATAAAGATTTGTTGCTACACTCGCCATGCTCTTTGGAAATTCTGAATAGAAAAATTCATTTTGCCCAACTACAAAAAGAGCCTCAGCCATGCCAGAAACCAAATGATGAAACAGCAACCAGTACGCTGACATGTCCGTCACCCCTTTTGGATCATCTGAAAATCCTTCCTTAATAGCTGTCTCACGCCGAACACCCTCTATTATGGCACAGACAACCATTGACAAGGACGAGAGAATGAGGCCAAGTCCCATTCGTTTTCTTACACTCAGTCGAGCTGGCTTTCCCATTATTCTTGTGGCTAAAGGTATAACAATGCGATCATAAGTGGCAATCCATAACAATATCGAGATGATTGTGAATGTTGCGAAGGAGCCAGCTGGAACTTCAAAGTTTGAGGTGATGTGACGATCCATAGATCCTGCTTGTAGGACAGGAAAGGTAGTCTGGCTGATAGTTACTGACATCACAACTCCTGTTGACCACATCGGAATCACCTTTATGAGGGCTTTCAGCTCTTCCACCTGATCAATGGTACATAGGCTCCAAGGATCAGAAGCATTTCCATCTGGTGTAAGTTCTTCCTGTGCATTTCCAACAATGCAGGCCTTATTTAAGAACCTAGGAAGTAGAACAGTCTCAGTGAAAAATGTATCTTTGCTCTCAATTTTTCAAAGTAAGAAGCGAAAATAATAGAAAGTTGAGCTTTATGGCAGTTATGACTTATGAATATTCATAAATCAACTTCTATACTATAAGAATATGTAGGCAATATTAATCCCACTAACATATACAACCTGTTTGGTAGGTGGTAATTAATGGTGGTAATTGAGAATAACATTATAGGTCAATATGGTAGGTAAAATCTCATCCCAATGTCCATGATAATCTTTGTGCATCCATCTCTTTTTATATATAAAAATTCATCACCATCCAATCCAATTTAGAGGTTGTATTGAGTGATACTGAAGATTTGCAAAAAGAAGTATATGTATGGGGTTGAAGTTTCATTACCATGGGCATTAGCATGGAATTCTTTACACAATTACAAATGAATTAATTACACGTTACCACTTTTTATTACCGGCTACCAAACGAGCCCAAAGAATTAGCAACTCCCATGTCCCATGTGAACTCATAAGAAATTTGAAATTCCACGGAAATGTAACACCACCTCATTGCAATTTCTTTTTCTTCATATAGTTCCCATCGCATCAGCTTACGCCCAAAACAAAACAAACCCTTAACTCATTAAAATTCCTTATTTTGCATAACAAAAGTTTTAAAATGAATATGGCGAAGGATGGATACCTAAGTTTGTCACTCGGCCTAGTTGGTCTTGAGCCCTTCCTCGGATAGTACACTTCGTCTGCGCTTTCTGATAAATGCAAACTTCTCTTTCTCCATGAGGCAATCAAAACTTGAGCAAATGATATAATAGACCCTGCCTTGGCCTTCAACTTGATGTAGAAGGGAGAAGCCAAGAAGAATGAAAGAGAAGACAGCAACATGAGCATGACTGGAACTCCAAAACCAACTTTCCACCCAAATTGTTCTTGAATATACACCACAAAAGTCAATGCAACTACAACTGCAGCAGAGGCAGCAAAATAATACCAGTTGAAGAACCTCTCTAAAATGCCTGCATTTCCAAGATCATCTCTAGTGAGCAACTGATCAGCACCAAATGCTAAGGAAGATGACCTGATGCCACCAGCTCCAATTGACATAAGAGCGAAGGAAGATACTAGAAGTGTATATTGGTATACATTCCAGGATGTGCACTCGGAACCAGACTCATCACATGGCCTTGCACCAGGGATAATAGCTGTCAACCAAAGAAGAATCATGCCCTGCAATATTTAGCATTGTCCTTTATTTTAGAGTAGTGTTTGCAAGCTAGAAGTTTGGTTGTCAATGGGTCTAATAACAATCAATCTAGACCTCATTAAAGTCAAGAGGGAATCCTGTCTAGATAAATAATAAGTGCAGTGGCCTAGGGGGCATATACTGTAGAAGTTTGTATTTGAAAAACTCAATTTGGCAAACTTCTGGTTAGCTAAACAAGAGATAGGAGGGCTGTGGGTCCTATATCGAGTGAAGCTATGAAAATCCCCCTACAATACTCAAGGAACCAAACTTTAGCCAAATAGCCATAGTCTTTGACACTTTGAAATTTCAAAGCAGAAAAGAGAGACATTCAGACATTTGTTAAGGACGCCAATTTATCTCTTGTGTATATAACTAAAAGAGAGTGTATAAAGCTTTCATAAGAATTTGCTAATAGAAGCATCTTCGTTACTTTATGATAATGCCACTAGCAAGATTAAGTTCATGGACAATGGTAAAGAAGATAACAAAGATTAGAAGTCCTGAGCAACAACTTCCTCACATAATGTTTTCCTTTTTCTCTAGGAAGAGGGAGGGGAAGGGTGGAGTTTAACAGGGAGACGCATGGTTAATAGGCCAACAAAAATGGGTTTGGAACCCACTTGCCTGCAATTGGCACAATCCTTATAAGCTTTACCATGTGATTCAGCAGATATCCCAGATTATATGAGCAATGCTGATTACTGATAGCAAATTAATGTGTAAGATACCATAATCAACTGCCTGCGTGCTTTGAAACACTGGTTACCAACGTTAAGATCAACCTTTAAATCTTTGACAGGCTAAACGGGATTGACACGAAATGAAGGAAAACTTTACCTCCAAACTCCAACTCTTTCCTTTGTCAGGAGAGAGGGGGGGGGGGTGGATATATCAACTACAGAATATCTTATACGAGACAGACGTACAATAATCTATTGTTAATACAGGGTAACAATTTTATACCAAGGAGGCAAGGAGTGGATCCTACTATAGTACTATTCGTGTAGATAAATAATGTCTTACAAGAAATTATTGTTATCAGTCCGCCACACCTATAAGTTGTTTATCTATGCTTTCTTTGCTTATCTATTAGGCAGAAAGAAAAATCAATAATTCTTTCCTTTGCCTTCTTTTAATATTCTAAAAAAACAATACTGAAACAACATTTAAACAAAATGTAAAATCCAACAAAGGAATGAAGAAGAATACCAGAAAACTAATAATGGAACCAAATCCAATCATCCAAAATCGACCCACAAAAGAATCAGCAAGAAAAGCACCAATAACAGGGGTCAAATTGGTGGCAGCACTCAAGAAGAAGATAAAATTAGACCCAGTTGTCAATTCCATACCATATCCTCCCATCAAATACAATATCATATTGGGCAAAAGCCCATAACTTGCAGCTTTCTCAAATGCCTCATTTGCTGCAACATCAAAGATTTACCCAACAAAATTCAGTAAAACCAACTTGGGCATTTTATCAAACAGCTGGTGTGCTAACCCAAAAAAATTGGGCAATTCGAAATCAAGAATGATTTGGGCATTACCTAAAATGAAAGGAAGGGTCCTTAAGCCACCTTTGGAAGTGCCCAAGAGAGGTTCCCTCATCATGCTGCGATCAGAAATGCAATCCTCCATTGAAGTTTTTGCATTAAGCTGCTACACCTACATATTACAACAATGGTGACAGTGTCTCTTTTAGCGCAAACAAGGATGGTGACATTGTGGAAGTAGCTAGTAGTTCAAGGTGCACGAGGTCCTCGAGTTAATGTTTTAGGGGAAACAAAATCTAAATTGTGGATTAGTCATTGGGTGGATTTTTAGTTTTTGGAAGTTAGATTGTCTTTCTTATTGGGAAAATTTGTCGAAAACAATCTTTTATAAGCACTTACTGTCAAAAACAACCTTTTAAAAAAAAATTTTGTCGAAAACAATCTTTTATAAGCATTGACTAGGTTAATGATTGAAAAGAATCCCTCCCACACCGTTTCACTCCAATTCTTCAGCACTCTAAACGATTTTATCTCCATTTGTGCTCCCCATAAACGCCATCTCTCTTGTTCCTTCATTTTAAGGGCGGTGGTGGATAAAAGAAATAAAAAGAAAGATTATAATATGGATCATTAACTGAGTCAATTGCCAGAAAAATAAGTCAATGCCAGAGTGACGTCAGCGGGTTTAACGTGACTAAAAAAATTTAAAAGTTTTTTTTTTGACAAAAAGTGGCTTATAAAATGTTGAATCTGACAAATTTTCCTTCTTATTTTAGAATTTAGTTTTGAGAATAAAATCATGAATTTCATAAGAATTAGTTGTTATGCTCTGTCCAGGGATAAAAAAGAAAAATTCTAGAGAGAGGGGATCCCCCTTCTCTCTAAAAACCCTAGCCTCCAAATCAATTTCTTTAGAAATTGAAACCCTAGCCTCCTCCCTCTTCATTTCCTCCTAGATCTAGCCATTGTTATGGCGTAGTTTATCAAGTAGTCAATTTTTCTCATGTCCTCAGTCGGACTTTGGTTCTACTAGCATCTTAATTAGCCTTTCAAATATCTAAAATTAAGCAATTTCGGAATGATTGCTTGAGGGTGTGCGGTCGGTGTAGGTTGTTCTTCTACTCCCTCTTCTGCTGGGTTTCGATTGGTGTTCGTTCAAGTCGATGGTGTTCGCATCGCTGGTGTTCGTTCGCGGTGGGTCTTGGGTGTTCGCATCGCTGGTGTTAGTTCGCAGTGGATCGTTCACTGGTGTTCTTTCGCTGGTGTTCGTTCGTTGGTGTTCGTTTGCGATGGGTCGTTCGCTGGTGTTCATTGGCGGCTCCCGCGAATGGTAGCTTTTTGGTAGTCCTTGTTTATTGGGTTTATTTTCCTTTTCCTGTTTTCATTTTCAGTTTTATTTAGTTCTTGTTTTTTAGTTTGTTAGATTAGTGGTTGGTCTTAGATTGTTGTGGCCTCAAGTTATTGCGGTTCTATTGAGAAGATTTGGGAGCTTATTCATTTTCAGTGGTGTTTGTCTGGTTTCAAGAAGTTGTCTTCAGTTGGGCCTGGGGAGATTGTGTGTTGTTGCCGCGGCGGAGCTTCTACTCGAGTTTATTTGTGCTCTATTTTCAACTATTTTTTTGTACTTGAAGCTTGTTGTAACCATCTTTATGGGTGCTTTAGGTGGTGTCTCTTGTGTAGACACCTCCTATTTTCAACTATTTATTTGGGTGCTTTAGGGGTAGGATCCACTGAAAACTAACCTTAAGCTGAAAACTGAAAACCGACCTTTTTGCTCATTTTGCAGATTTTTGCTCATTTTATGTTTTTTGCTCATTTCATGTTTTTGCTCATTTTAAGAAACTTTTGCTCATTTTAGCAAACTTTCGCTCATTTTACGAAGTTTTTGCTCATTTTACAAACTTTTGTTCATTTTATGTTTTTTTGCTCATTTTAAAAAACTTTTGCTCATTTTACAAATTTTTGCTCATTTTATGTTTTTTGCTCATTTTATATTTTTGCTCATTTTAAGAACTTTTTGCTCATTTTATCGTTTTGCTCATTTTAAGAAACTTTTTGCTCATTTTATGTTGCATTTTTCAGTTTTCAGCATAAGGAGTGGTTTTCACGTGATCCTATTCCTATATATATATATATATATATATATATATATATATATATATATATATATATATATAAACATTAGTTGCTATATCATTAATGTTAATGCTCGAGGTCGCAATGCTAAATTTGTAAGATGATAGTATATCTTTTTCTTGTAAGATAATATGAGGATGACTACAGTGAGGCTCATTGAATATATATGTGAGAGAGCTATGTGACAATTTGACCTCGTTTGACAATGTCTTCTAATATAAAATTTGACTATATCTATATATGATGATATTGCTCACTTAAGGTGCATTCTCTTTACTAGAATTGAACTTATTACAGCTGATTAGGCTTGGGGAGTTAGAGTGTGTTCACTCACCTTATTAGGACTGAACTTGTCAGAAGTAATTGAGGCTTATTTCATAAGGTGTTAGAATTTAATTGAAGTTATTAAACTCGAAACTTATTTTCTTAATAAGGGAATAGAAAACACATTTGGTTAACCTTAAAACTACCTTATGATTACATTTTATTCGCCCCTATCAACCTTGAAACTTGGTTTTTTAGGGTGAAGAAAATGCAATGTAACACCCCAGAAATTCATAATGCGGATATAATAATATTAAGTAGGACGACGGCGGAAAATATATGGGGTATTACATACACCCTCAACAAATGCCACTCTATGACCTATGTCATCCTCATACATTAAAAAAAAAAAAGTCAATACAAACTTGGAACGCGTGACCTCAAGTATAGATAATTTTGACTCAACCACTAATTCAATGTGATCTAATAACTCTTTTTTTAAAACAAGATCTACTTAATGACATTGTAAGAAAGATATATATTGAAACAATCTTTTTTCAATTTTCAAAATTTCATTATTTCAGTTGGGCAATTTATTGGAAAAATCGTAAGATCATAACTATCGTCCTTGCTAACAACCCCAAACAATACCCGTGCCCTAAAAGTAGTGTATAGAAATGTATTGTAGTTCATATAGAAATGTTATGAATCAAAATGTCTTCCTCTAAATATTTTTGAGAATTTATCATTATAGCCATTATGTTGTTACGACAATTGATTTTGAGTCTTGTGTCAAGTGTGAACTACAACTTCTAAAATAAATAAGCTCAATATTTTGAATTTGGCATTTTTGCAATAATTGATATAATTTTCATAGAAAATCTCAAATGAGACAACTTTATTGTAAAACCGTCTCACTCTCTATATATTTTAAAGGGTCACTATTTGTTTATGTTTCAATTCAAGTGATCTCTTTACTCTAAATTATAAAATAAGACGATCTTTTTATAGACCAGCTACAATATTATAATTCCTATAAAGAGTTCGTTTTTGACGAGACGGTCTCACGTAGTGTTAACGTGAGACCAGTTGATGTCATGCTGACATCACACACGTATATTAAACCAGCACCAGAATTAGTTAAGCGCTTGAACATATTAGTTCTGCTAGCCTTAAATTGCTTCTGGATGAATTAGTAAAGTGCAGAAGTATATTAGTTAAGCGGTGAAGTACATTAGTTAAGTGGTGAAATATATTAGTTAAGCGTTGAAATATATTAGTTATAACATAAAAACCAGATTATAACGCATCTTATTTGTTCAATCACAACAATACCACAAATGTACATGTGCAAAAGGTGGACTAGATTTGCAAAGAGTGAAGTGTGGAAAAGAGAAATCTTTGGAGCAGTTATAAACAAAGTAAACCCATGGCGATATGAAACCGAAATAAAGTTCTCCAATCTCATTCTCAAAAGTCAAGATAATGAAGGTGCAAGAAAGGTACTGCAAGTAGTCTACAAGACTACTGCTGCAAGTATAACCAAAGTCTTTACTACAAAACCAATTATAGAAGAACAATGCTCATCAAGTACAACTATATTGGTTATTTTAGATTCCGAACGTGCAAAAACAAATTAATGGAAAGAAGTGTAAAGAAGAAAAGTAATTTTTCAGAAACTAAAAAAACAAATTCCAAGAACCAAAAAATGAAATTGGTAGAATTACTCCAAATGCTAGGTTGTTTTAAGTTCTTTTTTCAGATTGTCTTTTGTATTTGACATTTTAGATTTATAAAAAAGTTATTTTTTCGTTTATAATGAAAACTAAATAATGCTCAATAGATCTTAGCTAATTATAGAACAACACTAACTAATGTACTGGATATGTTAACTAAAAAATAATGTAAGTCTATATATAGATTACCAGCTCTAAAACTATTGTTCTAAAATACTTAACTAATTCGCCAAAAACATTAACTAATTCGCCAAAAATATTATCGTGAGAACTTGTGAGACACGGTCCTTTTTGAAAAACATATCTCTTGGATTTTGGCAGGTCTCACGTTAAGAGTAACCTGAGACCGTCTTTACCAAGAATTTTTGTTCCTATAAATTTCATTTAATTGTAAAATTTCACAGCATGATGATGGTCAGACAATTGAAACTCCATCGGAGTTATATGTGGCAAGAACCTTTCTTTTTCATAATAATTTGAATTCATCAAACAGCAGGGCTGCATGCAAAAATTAACCAAATTTTCTAAAAGAAAAGCCCACCATAATTCTTTTCGTATCTGCTCGCTCCCCCCTTCCACAGAGCGTTCTCCTTGCATGCGTTACTGTCCTTAATTTGAACAGTTAGTGCTTAATTGTTCTGTTTTTTTATTTTGGAATCTTTATCCATTCTTCTTATGACATTTTTTTTTTTTTGAAAGGCTTCTTATGACATTTGAGTTGGTGGAATATAGAACCATGCCATGGTTCAGTCTCTCAGTTAACCTGTTTAATTGTAGGTTACTTCAGGTCATAGGACAAATTTGGAAAGGCCTTTCCAAACTCGGGATTCCCTTACTCAAAAAATAGTTAGGACCTATGAGAATGAACGACCATAGCTAACCATTGTCAATGTTTTCTACATTTTTATTTTTTAATTTGGAAAGATAATTGGTTCGAAAATCAACACCTGTCAGACTACTATAGAATAAGATAAAGAATGCTACATCTATTTAAGGTTTAATCACTCACTGAAAGTAGGCAAATTTAGTCTATTGCTGAATTAATTTAATTACTTACTAATATCTATGTATCTAAGGTATTTACACTAATTACCTGAATAGAATTAAGGAATTGACTCGCTGAGTATATGGAGTTTTTTTCACCTAATTAAGACTAGTCTTGTCTTGTGTACTTCTATGGAATAATCAAGTGATGAAAGACCATGATCACTTGCGCATCCCTTAAAATAAGATCATTTGCGCATAGTATAATGCAACATAAAACCCACACGGGACATCAAGAAAAGCATATCGCAAAGTAATCATTCGGTTTGCCACTTCCAAGTAGTTGGAGTATATTTGCTGCGTATGTTAGCATTAAGACATTTTGTCATTTGTCATTTGTCATTTGTTTCTTTTGCATTATACTGGGCCTTACAATAATTAATGGTATGCAGGGAACGTAAGTACATAACAAAACATGGTCGTCCTACTCCTACCTGTTAAATTGGATCGGATTTATTTGTGTCAGTGTTACAATATCACCACATAGTAATTTTGTCATTTCAATTTTTTTTTTTTAAAAAAAAGGAGGAAAGATTTATGTTTTTGGAAGATACAAAACAACGGCACTCGATTAATTGAAGCATATTTACCATAATATTGCAGTCTCAATCATTATAGAGGATGATATTCATATATCTTGTAATTGTGAGGCAGTTAATTACCAGATTTGTTATGGTATACTAGCATTTTCACGATATGCGTGCGAGTAATATTAGCGTTTCTTTTCTCAATTAGTTATTCATTAGTGTTACAAAATTTTTGATTCGAACAACATTTGTAATTTTTTTTATGTTTTTCTTAAATCAATGTTTCGTTGCTTTTTTAGTTATTTCTTCATCATTATTCAAATATAGTATTGGGAGAAGGAAATATAAAATAGAGGAAAGCTTGTGCTCAAATAAAGTAAATAATTTGTGTATCAGGTTCAATCGTTGAATATTAATAAACTGGAAGAGTTTGAATTATATAATATAGTTTACCGAATAATAATCAACATTTAGGTTTTAAAATATTATTAGTAGTATAATTATTATATGAAATTTAAGTTATTATTATTTTTCTTCTGATTGTGTCAATCAAGTTATATTATAAATTTAATTTTTGATCATAGTTTTTCACACATGCAAGAAGAGGAAACCATTCTCAATTTAATATTTAATTGTAATTTCAAATTTATGTCCATTGTTAACTTGTTCAATATATATGGCAAGTAGGAAGAAGAAAATATTATTTAATATATATATATGGAATTTTAAATTCATTAAAGGTAATATCTAGGTTGTGGATGGGCATTTAAGTAAATTCCAAGGGGGACACCATTGCTCCCCCCCTTGGCTTATATAATAGAGATATTCTCCTTTACAATAATTCAGACTCTGTAATATTATGATGCATACAATTAATTATCTCCATCGTCTTTTGATACTTTACAGTTTACATATTTGAGTTGACAAATCTAATAAGATTGTAATATTTTGGAATATTTAGTAGGTGATAGGGCTAAAATTGTATGAACTGATAAAATTTTTTATTCATATATTAGATGAACTCAACTCATATATATACTCCCTCTCATTTTCATTAGTTTACCCATTGTCTTTTTTTGGTTGTCCTTTTTTTTTTTTGATAATTTGAGTCGATTTTCATTAATCAAAGAGGCATCACTGCCCAGATATTACAAAATATATGCTGCTTAACAATGGCTAGATGGCAAACAACCACTGAGCAGCCCCATTACCTCACTACAATCCAAAGAAAGAAAACTAGCTACACACACATCAAACCATTAAGCCTGAAAACTACCAGTACATCTCGAACCATTTCTACAGCCATGCCAAGAATTCATCAGATCTTATCAGCCCTTGTTTGGCTAGAGTATCTGCAATCACATTTGAGCTCCTTCCCTTGTGCACTATAGAGATATCCATCCAATCCTTCCACGCAATACAAATGTAGTTCAGTTGGAAATAGAGCTGATCAACTCCAACCCGGCCCGACCGGTTTTTGGGCGGGTTTGGGTAGTTTTATTTTGGCCTGCGGGCGGGACGGGCCGTACCCGGCCCGGTTTTTTTTTTTGGGCGGGCTTTGGACAAGCCAAAAAAGACTTTTTAGTCTAAATTTTGGCCCGAAAAAGCCCGCTCGACCCGGCCCGAAATAACGGGCTTAGGGCACAAATTTTTGGCCCTGATTTGGGCCCGGCCCGCCCAATGGGTAAAATTTTTTTGGCGCGGCCCCGCCCATCACACCTCTAGTTGGAAATTTAGATTCCAAGGACCACCATCATTATCATTGCACCATTTGACAGTGTTAGCGGAGTCGGATTCTATGATCACATGGAGCTGCTTCAAATGCTCGAAAGTCATAGAGATTTGTATAGCCCGAAAAATAGCAAAGCTTTCGACTGAGTTAATCTCCATGGGGGGAGTAGGGCTGGAGAAGACATACATAAAAATACCTTGACTGTTGCGCAGAACCCCCCCCCAATGGCTGATCTTGATCTTCCCGCGTTCACTAAAGCGTCAACGTTCCATTTTATTAACCCCATTCTTGGAGGAGACCACATTACATTGGAAATACTCGTGGGCTTGGCTACGGAGATAGCAGGGGAAGAGTGCCAAGAGAGGCAACTTGCCTGATGATGAACCTCATCCACCGAGTATGGGAAAGAACTTCCCCACCTTTTTATCCACCAAATGAGACGAATTAAAATCAACTCTTGGAGTTGAGCAATGGAGCAAGACGAATTTCTGAATATTATAGCATTTCGCTCCTTTCAAATTGTCCATATAATAATGGAGAAAACCGCACACCAAATCTTCTTAAAGAACGAGTGTCTATCATGACACAACCACTGCTCAAAGGCCTCGCTAAGATGGCAAGGAAATACATACCCAAGTCAATCCCCAAATATTCATCCACCAACACCATATATCTCGTGAGAAAGGGCAGTGTAATAACAAGTGGTTTGAGCTCTCGGGAGAAGTGTTGCAAAGTATACATAAAGCATCGCTGGGAGGAATTATGTTCAATTGCGCCAATTTTTGCCTCGTATTAATTTTCCCAAGAAGAGCTAGCCAAGTGAAAACTTCAACTCTTGTGGAATTAAACCACGCCATAAACGCTTCCAATTATATACTCTAGATTGAGACTGCAGAGATGGTTTTGCAAGCTCCAACGAGATTGATTTAACCGAAAATTAGCCAGTCTTATGAGGCGTCCAAGCCAAAGAATCTTCAGTCTAGGATGAGAGGCATATATTTTTGAGAAGGGACTGTAGATTCTTCCATTATTCCATATCACGTGGTCTAAAGGATCTGCACCAAGTAAAATTACATTCCCAAGTAAGCCCACTCTATGAACCAAGGGACACATTATTAGCCCGAGGATTTACAGCAATGGACTATAGACGAGGGAAACTTAGCTTGAGAGGAGTGTTGCCCAACCAGTTATCGATCCAAAAAAGGGTTTTCATTCCATTCCCGACCATTTTCCTTATTTTCGATTTCAACAACTCGCTTGCAACTGGGTGTTTTAGGATACATGCGCAAATGAATCTCCATGGGCCGCTTCCGTTTGGGATGTACAAATCATGGACCACGAAGCTAGAGGAGTACCCCATATTTTTCTCTAATCACCTTATGCCATAAAGTCTCGGATCATGAAGCAACCTCCACACCCACTTGAAAAGGAGAAAGATATACTTGTGAAGAAGATTACCACAGTTTAAGCCACCAAACATCTAAGGGAGAATTAAGCGATCCCATGCAACAAGAGCAAGAGATGACTTGCCCAACTCGCCACTCCATAGGAATCGCCTTTTGAAGTTTGTTGATTGCATCAATCACTCCTTTTGGTGTCGGAAAAAGGGACATGTAATATAATGGGAGACTTGAAATAGAGGCCTTAATGAGAGTGATTCTTCCGGCAATATAAAGCATTCTCCCTTTCCATGTTGCTAATCGTTTCTCAATTCTTTTGATGGTGGAATCCCATTGAGCCATTCTTGAGACATTCCTACCAATGGGGTGTCCAAGATAAGTAAAAGGAAGACTCCCTACTTTGCACAGAAGGGCATTTGCGGCCAATTGTAACCAACTTTCCTCAACATGAATTCCCATGATAGAACTTTTGTGAAAATTTACTTGAAGACCGGAGGCAAGTTGAAACAAGATGAGTGTTTTTTTTTTATGTTGAGCAACTGATCCAAATTCGGGGGACAAAAGATTATTGTGTCATCAGCATATTGTAAATGTGTGATCTTGGTACCTCCATTTGCAACTTCCACTCCTTCCCAAAGCCCTAATTTGAGCCCTTTTTTTTATCATAACACTAAGAGTTTCGACAACTAAATCAAAGAGGAAAGGAGAGAGGGGATCTCCTTGCCTCAACCCTCGATGAAGCTTGAATGGAACCGAGGGAGAGCCGTTTATAAGTATCGAAGCAGCGGCGCATGTTATGCAAGATAATATCCACGTTCTCCATCTAGGAGGGAACCCCATTTGAAGTAGAGTCCACTCTAAAAAGCTCCATGCCACACTATCAAAGGCTTTGTGAAAATCAAGTTTGAGAATTGTAGATTTCACCTTTCTTCTTTTGCAAGAGTCTAGGAGCTCACCCGCAATCAAAGCACCACCTAAGATTTGCCGCCCCGCTATGAAGGAAGATTGACAAGGGCCTATAAGAAAATCCATGACTTTTGAAGTCTTCTTGCAAGGAGCTTCGCAAATATCTTATAGATGCACCCCACCCTACTAATTGGCCTAAAACCTTTTAGACCTTCCGGATTTTCACGCTTGGCAATAAGAGCAATAAAAGCCACATTGGAGCCTTTTGGTAAGCTGCCCGATGCCCAAAACTCATCAATGATGCCATACACATCAATTTTAATCACATCCCAAGCTTCCTTAATGAATCGTGAATTGAAACCGTCTGGCGCCTTTTGAGAGTTACATGACTCCACTACTTCGTCTATTTCCTTTCTTCTGAACGGTTCAATGAGAGAAGAGGATTGCTCCGATGATAAGGATTTAAAATCTAAGCCATTAAAGATAGGCCTAGATGAGAAATCCTCCTTGAATTTTTTTTTGAAAAAAGAAACTGCCTCCTTATGAATACCTGCAGGATCATTAACAAAGCAATTGTTAGTAGACAAAGCAGTTATATTGTTTCTCTTTTTTCTGATGGAGGCGAGGGTGTGGAAGTATGTGGTATTTCTATCTCCTTCCTTCAACCACTTGGCTCTAGAATTTTGAGCCCAAAAAGTTTCTTTTCGCTTCAACCATACCCATAGATCCATCTGGGGTTGATCTCCTCTCGGGTAACTCTTCCTTCGATAAAGCCCTATCATTTGAGATAAGATCGAAATTATGAATCTTATCTTCCAAATCATCAATCTGTCGGTCAATGTGACCAAATTCAGAGGAGTTCCATGATTTCGACCTTCCTTTTATTTCTTTCAATTTATCACTGAAACATGTTGATGGATTCATAGTCTAGACATCCTTGATGATTTGCATACATCCCAGATGCGATAACCAGCAGTTCTGAAATCTGAAGGGCTTTGGGCCCCAATTGAGGTGATCTGATTTCACTAGAAGAGGGTAATAATCTGAGATATTTCTTTTTAGCAGAGACACATATATGGAAGGAAACTTCGAGACCCATTCTGGGTTAACTAGCAATCGATCCAGTTTGCTCTTTGCTTGCCCACTAAACCAGGTGAACCATCCATATGAGGCGGGTATTTCAATTAATTGAGTTTGCTGGATAAAATTTTGAAACTCATTTACCCCATTTTGAGAAAACTCGTTACTTCCTCTATCATTCGGGCCCAAGACTTCATTGAAGTCACCTATTACAAAGGAAGGGGGATTGGACGCTGGCCCAATAGTCCGCTAGAGAAGCCCAAATTTGACCTCTAGTGACTCGACAACATGGGTTATGAATATTCACCAGTACTCCATGAAAATTGAGAGAAGGAATTTGTCCATAGATAGCAATCCAACTGTTGTCAACTCTGTGTGATATTATCTTGAAATAATCATCTTTCCACATTGATAGAATCCGCCCATAATTCCCAACTAAGGGTAGGGATGGCAACGGGGCGGGTCAAGTAGGAGATCCGCCCCTTCCCACCCAAGTGGGGCGGGGATGGGTCCAGGTTTGGCGGGGATGGGGCAGGGATGGTGATAAAAATCCTACCCACAATGGGTAGTGGAGCGGGTGTGGATTTTATGATATACCCGCCCCATCCCCGCCCGCCCCACCCTATCCCCGCTCACCCCGCCCCACCCCCGCCCACCCCACATATATATTATTAAAAGGATTTTTTGACTTTAACCACCTTATATAATCAAGTTTTTCAAAATATCCACCTTATATAATCAAGTTTTTCAAAATATCCACCTTATATGTTCATTTTTTTAAATAACCACCTTATATAACTTAAATCCTCCTAAATACCTACCAATTGACATATTTCGTCAAGGAAATCATCCTCAAAAAGGGTTTAAGAATGATTCCATCACCTCCACCTTTATTCATTAAAATGTATATAAGGTTTTAACCCATCTTTGAGACCAATTTATTGGACGAAATCTGTCAATCGGTATGTATTTAAAGTAGGTCATATAATGTGGTTATTTAAAAAAATGAACTTATAAGGTGGTTATCGTGAAAATTGTGATTTTAAAAGGTTGTAAAAATAAAAAAATCCTATATACTATTTATATACTTATATTATTAATAATTTTATCTTGCAAAATATAGATATGTGGGTATGACGCGGGTAAGAAGCGGGTGCGGATACCCATGCGGGTGGTGGGGTGGGGATGAAGTGGGTACGCCACGGGTACGAAGCGGATGCGGGTACCCATGCGGGTTGTGGGGCGGGGATGGGTCTGAAATTTTCCCCTGCAATGGGTGGTAGGGCGGCGATGGGGATGAGAATTTTATGCGGGTGCGGGTGTGGAGGTACTATCCTCCACACCCGCCCCCACCCAATTGTCATCCCTAACTGAGGGAGTGAAAAATCATCCAATATTGTCAGCATTCCATATGGATTTGATGCTTTTGGGATTGAAAGATTCAATTTTTGTTTCTTGAATAAAAATGAAATGCGGATCATGGCGAGCAATTAGCTTCCTCAAAGCTGTTTTCTTTATTCTAGCATTGAGACCCCTTATGTTCCAAGATATGACTATCATCGAATACATGTTTTTGAAAAGAGAGGAGCAAACTTACTGCTAATATGAATCCCCACACTTGCAATTGCCCATGCAGTATGTCTTGAATGCGCCGTCTGAGTTCGCTAGGGGGACCGTCATAAGATAGCCCCAAGGAATTTGCCATCTCAATAATGTCATCCATTGTGATGGCACTGTAGCACTGCTGAGGCGGAGGGTTTTGGTTGGGCTTATATTTTTAAGAGAGGAGTTTGAGCCTTTTTTCCTTCTCGGGTTTCTTTTTTCTTTTTTCAACTTGGGCCATCTTAACTTGGGATGGGATTCTTTCTTCAAATCCAGGTGGGAACAATGGCCCGGAGTAGGAGGAAGAGCCCAATGTTCTTGAGGAGGTTGATGTTTGTTTGGAAGGTTTGATAAGCGGCCCAAATTTGTTAAAATATTGTATTGGCGACTTTATGTGGGGGAGTGAAGGTATGGGCTGGGCTGATGAATTGAGGGGAGAAAGGCTTTTTGGGTTTGGGACCTCAATAATCTTTGAGGGAGAGGAAAAGTCAATGGGATCACCCAATGGAGAGGATATTTTCTTTTTTGCGGAAGACCAACCAAAAGCTGACAAATCATTTAATAATGATTGCAGAGTTGCATTCCCATGACGGCAGTCCAGTGAATTCTTTTTGGTTTTGTCAGAGGAATTTATGGTGAGAATTACGTTTTCTAGATTTTTTTGCGGCTCGTTGGACACTGCACCACCAAACTGATCAGAATCCAAATCATTGGAATTCTTAGGGTCTGATTTTGAAAAGAGAAGACTCAGGTTCCTGGGGATATTTTTGGGTTGATTCAACTGATCATCTAAGATAGGATTGATTCGTGGGGATTTTGTAGATGTATCACGAGAGTTTGGACTGTTATCTTTGCCAATTGCAAAATTTCCAACTGACACATTTCCTTGTTGTAGGTTGAGCCATGAACATTTTGTCTCAGATACTAAGATTGGGTAATGTTTTCCATCAATTTCCATTGACAACTTGTTAGATCTCAAAGAGACGATATGTGAATACTAGCACATGGGTACATTCTAAATCTTTTTTATTTACTAAAATGACATGTCCATAGACACATCTGATCTTGTAGAAATTTTCATAACCCCAGGCCATCAAAGGAACTCCATACACCTTAAGCCAAATTTCTCTCCACAACATGGACGATTCATCACTGACATTTCTGATTGCGACAAACCATTGATCAAGCCATTTACTGTCCATAATTGCTTTTTTATCTTCAAAAGAATCAAAAGTGATGAGGTGGAGCATACCACCCATAGGCTTTATTCTGAGACAATTAGCACCTTTCGAGAGAATAAGACTCAAAATGTCATATGAGGATTATGAAGATGCCGCCACCGCAATTGCACTCCTTTCTAACATTTCCCTTTTGTCCTCATATTTTCCCACTTTTAAAGCCGCAACATAATCCCCTTCTAGGTCAATTGCACACAATGAGTATTCTTTCTGTATATTCTCCAAGTGCATGAGAGCTCATGATACGATGAGAAGATGGATTTACTGTTGAATATGCAGGTTTATGGATGTCTGTATTCAAAGGCAGGTTGATACTCGGGAAATATGAGTGTGGAGAGGTGGTTTATTTGGAATATGTTTGTGTTTTTTGGATGGGAACGACGCTTCTTTGTAAGTTCTGTTATCTCTAAAAGCAAGGGGATGACTTGGAGGGGGTTTCAGGAATTCGTAAATGTGTGGGGTTTTAGAAGAGAGGGAAGATGGTTGAAAGAACTGAGGTTTTGGTTAACTGGGGATTTATCACATTTTGCATAATGAACTGTAATCCGGTGATTTCCCAAACTTCTGCCATGTTCATCCCAGATAGCTGAAGGTAAGGATTGCGGGTAGATGAAACGGACGAAAGCACATTTGTGGCTATTCTTGTGTTGACTAACAGGGATGTATATTGAATCTATGGTCCCATGGATCTTGAATATAGCTGCAATTTCTGGACTGTTGGTTGAGAGGGGGAGATAATTTACAAAACAAGTTCGGGTAGCTCTAGGAGTGGATGGTCTAGGTTTCTTTTTGGTTACTACAATCCATTGATGCTGGAGGTTTCTCTCACTAGGAATTCATTCTCTCTATATCATCTCTCTCTCTCTCAATGAAACAATTATTTTTTCTTTTCATTTGGTTGTCCCTTATTAGTTTACCCATTGTCTTTTTTGGGTCGTCCCTTATTAGTTTACCCATTGTCTTTTTTGGGTTGTCCCTTATTAGTTTACCTACTTCTTTTTTATTATCTTTACTTTCTCACTCTACTTGTTTTGGCAACATCAACTTCAATACGATATGTCAATAAATTAAATACTTTATCTCTCCTTATATGACATACATACCTATTTCTCCTAAAACTGTACCCAAAAAAGTGGGTAAACTAATAAAAACCAAAGGGGATAACTGGGTAAAGTATTACTAGACCACCCTGATAAGTGGAGTAAATAAAGCTAATTTAATCACTTAGTCTCGTCTCACATGTATATTGATACTTCAATAATCTAAGAATTTTCCTTCATTTTAATATTAGTTGCTAAGCTTTGAGTCTCACATTTATCAACACATAATCTTTGAATAAAAATATTTCTAATAATCTAGCAAAAATTATCGAAAACTGGTATTTTATATGTATACATTGAGATAAACCCAATAATATCTTACATAATAATTTGTTCTATACCGAAAAAATTCCAACCAAGATTAATATATAAAGTGTGCAAAAGTCAAAGCAATGCATATAATAAAGATGTAGATATATATCAACTTCTTGCATAACTTAGATGTAGCCAATGTCAAAAGAAAATATATCTTGCATAACATTCCGAAATTCTTCGCAATCATATCCAAATGTTGGGAGTAAAGGAGTAATAGTATCCACCAAGCAACATCCAGATTCAAAGAAGCAATTTTGGTTGGTTTTACGGTAAAGCTTAGCATTGTCAGCATTGGAAAGTTCAGTGCATGGGGGATTGGCACCATTACGGCTTAATTAAGCTTCGAAGAGCGATGATTAAAGCACAAAATTGCGATTTGTTGCGCCTGCTTTTTGGGTTTGCTGAATTTATGGACCTTACATCTTTTTTTACCCACTAAGACTTTGTTTATTCAATAATCATGTTTAATAAAATTGTTCCCGTGAAGCTACTTTGTATTTAGAGGAGTATACTTGAGCATGAAACAAATGATTTAGTTCACCTTTATCTATTTTAATTACACTACCAATTGTCTGTATTTTGAAGGCACTGGTCCACAATTATGAATAGCATAAACTTTATTTGCTGCGCAATTAATTTAACACTTTTTTAAATAGGTAAAAAGAAATCATCTAAGCTGCCCACGCACAGGATCCCCACCCAGAGACCCATTAATTTAACACTTACTAAAAATAATTGTTCCACAACAACTTGATATTTGCATATTCACAAATTATTAGAATAGGCTGTCTAATATTAACATAAAATTAGACTAACTCAATAATGAATTTTTCTAACAAGCCCATTCTATTTTACTCTAACCCAACACTATCCTAGTCATCCCTTCTCTTCTCCTTCCTTTGTTTTCTTGACTCTCGAACCCCAACAGACAATTTCAAAAAAGAACTCGGTAGTCTTACCGAACGGATTAAACTAGTCACTAAATGGATTAAACTAGCCACTGAATGGGTTAGAGAATGTCATTAGTGAATAGATTAAACTGGTCACGAAAAAGATTAAACTGGTCCCTAAATAGATTAAATTAGTCACTATATTAAAAAAAGGTGGCATGTTCTCTTCTTAATATTGGGCTTGGGCCGTGCCTAATTTTAAATTAAAAGTAGACGGTCTCTTGCAAGACCAACTGTTGCATATTCACCTTATTTCGGTTTTTTTTTCTCCTTGTCTCTCCACTTCCTTTTTTTGTTGTTGTTGCAACTCTAGATGATTAAACTTATTGCGAAACTAATATAATCATAAAATAATTAGTTAAGTACTCAGATGATATAAAACAGGGAAAAACATTCCAAGCAAATTACTATTGGAGCACAAGTCTAATCCAAAGAATGACAAATAGCTAATATCATCGAACATACCTCATTCTTTATTCTTTATGCAGTTTGTACACTGACGCTCAAACGCAATGCACTAACTCTAACCCAACGAATCACAAATCCAGACGTGTGCACAAACCAGGTCAAATGAGCGAGACAAAAGAATTCCAGAATCCAAAACCTGCAAAAGCATAAAAATCATCAAACTAAACATAGCAGTAGCATAGAACTTTGTACACACCATTAGCATATGAAGAAGGGGGGCCCCCAAATTGTTACTTTAATCAACGATAATGGTAGCAATGAAGGCCCCTTAGTCATCAAGTATCTCGCCGCTCAAGACTTGAAAACAGGCCTTTTGCTCTTTCACTAGTGAAAAGCATGCCCAAAGTAAACTCTTATCACTGAATATAGTCTCTGGAAAAAGTTGATCAATCTTTAATTCTGTCTTTTCAAGTAGATATAGAATAACGTTATATAATTATACTTCTTTCATTCCTTTACCTTCACTATTGGCTCATAGAATCAGCATATATATCAAACTTCCCTTGTAACACTCTTCATCTTGCTATAGTTACAAATATTGGTCAGCTACTATGAAAGGTAACACTCTTCACCTTCCCCGTCTTCCTTTTCCGTGGCATGGGTTTGATCTTGTTGGGGGGTTATGGGTAGGTTGTACCTAGGGCCGTCTTAAAGGGCATCGCAGTAATTTACGGTACCAAGTTTATTAACACGACGATAGTATGTTACGGAAAGTTCATGCTTCTTAATGTATCTTATAGTTTCTTCTGTTGGTGCAGAGATAAGTATGGATGGCATAAGAAGTGTGGCAATGAAGCTAATGAACATAGACGAAAATCGTCCTGCTAATTGGCTCCCGACATCTGTCCCTCCACCAGAAACTCCAACCGAGTCCATGGAGTTCTTGGCAAGATCATGGAGTATTTCAGCCACAGAGCTCTCCAAGGCTCTCTCAACCACTCATAACATGCCGAGAGAGCCTGAGAAGACAGCATTTGAATTTCTTAGTGATGAACTGAATCTGAATGTCAAAGATAACATGCTGTCAAAGGTAAATAATCATCTTAGCAGAATAGTTCGATAAAAGAACATCAGTATGTAGGACAGTTAAGAAGCTCCAGTAATTTGCTTGTTAATATTGGTCTCGTCTTGCAGCAAGTGGAACCACTGCAAAGTGGAGATAGTCCACCAATTTCTCCAAGAGTGAGTGATGAGACGAAGGTATAGTTTTCAGTCCTAATCATGTTATTTCTTCGAAGTTATCATTACGAGAAATGAGAACTCTGTTTATTGTAGGCAAACAGTGTAGACACTACAGCATATAACATCCAAGACGGCAAGTAAATTGCCCTAAAAGATCAAAAATCGCCCTCCTAGTCTAAGAAGGCAAAAATTGACTCACCCTCAACTTTGCCACGGTAGGACTGCTTTACTAGCTTTATAGGGCAAAAGTCTCACAATCACCCTCCTAGTTTAATAAGGAAGGCAACATCATTTATTGAAAACTACATACTTATTTGTTGTGGTGAGAGCTAGGCCACAAGTTAGGTACTAAACTCCTTATACTACACAGTCGTGGACTCCTTTAAGCGTGTCATGTAAGAGAGGTTGAAAACTTCTAAGAATGATGAGCACGCTGCCTTAGACCTTGTTTCTTAATTTTATAACCATGCTTAATTCTTTTTTATTTACAAAGTTTCCTCGATCTATCATGATCTAGTCAGAGATGGAGAAATTCATCGTCATGCAAAAACCAATGCTATCTAATTTAAATTTTGAAGGCGAGCTAGACCTTTCTGCTTTTTGGTTACTCGGACTATTTCTGACTTGGGTCTACCTTGGCTAGGAACTCTTCTTACTTCATCAAGCGCTTCACCCCGATTTCCTATCCAACCAACAGCTGCTGAGAAATGGGGTAATTAAAATACTTAAATTCCTTCCCATTCATTATATCAATTAAAAATTCCTATTTTCACAAACATAAGAGCTGTTGAAGGAAAAAAAAAAACATGACACATTTCTGCAGCTATGCAAAAGCATAATAAAAGGGAGAACAATGGGGAGACGGATGAAGGATCAAAAGGAAAGAAAGAAGCATGAATCAAGAACTCACAATGCACAGCTACACGCTGCAGTGTCAGTAGCAGGGGTAGCTGCTGCTGTTGCAGCATTAACAGCATCAAATGCAACACCAATTGAAACATCATCTTCACAACCGAAAGCACTATCCAAAGAAACTACTGCTCTTGCATCTGCTGCTGCCCTTGTAGCATCACACTGCATTGAGATTGCAGAGGAATTGGGGGCTGATCATCATCAGATTCTGTCAGCAGTTAATTCTGCAATAAATGCAAGGAGTAATGGTGATATAATGACCTTAACAGCAGGAGCAGCTACCGGTATTGTAATTTTGATGCGAAAAATCTAGTGATTTAGTTGAGCTATAGGATAACCCCACTATAAAAAAAAAAAAAAACAAAGCTATTATTGACATATGCTGTTTTCAAAAAGTATTAACGAATTCCTTCTTTGTATTTTAAACACTATAACTAGTGATTTAGTTGAGAAATGGGTTTACAAACTGATACTAGCACCTAATCACATCATGCAGCACTTAGAGGTGCTGCAACTCTGAAGGCTAGATTACAGAAGGGGTATGGAGCAGCAGGTCTTGTTCTAAGTGAGGAGCAGTCTGAAGATGGCAGAGAATCAAACTCAATGACCGCAATGAACTTTACGATGCAGGGAGGGGAACTTCTAAAGCGTACAAGAAAAGGTAATAAGGACACTACTAATTCAAAGATGAACAAATAGGCTAGTGATAGTAGGCTGACTCTTTGCCAATATTTCACACCAGGTGATTTACACTGGAAGCAAGTTTCATTCAGCATAAATTCAACATTGCAGGTAGAACAACTAATACAATTTCTTATATTATTACTGCAAGAACAGGATAGACAATACAGTGTTTTACTTTTCCACTTAAGAATTTCTGAACTGAACATGGCCGATGAGTGGATAATCTATATCATTTGTGTTAAGCAGATAGTTGTTAAACTCAAAAGCAGGCATATGGCAGGGGCATTCACAAAAAAGAAGAAATGTAAGCAACAGATTTCCTCCTTCCATGACTAGCATGTGATATGAGCAATGTTTTGCTCACCTGCAGCTTGCTTAACTAGAGAAATTGGTTGGTCCTGCAGTTATAGTATCTGGAGTATACCCTGATATTCCAGCATGGCCCGGGAGAGAGCGAGAAGACAGCAGCGACCAGAAGTCTTACTTTGGGATACAAACAGCTGATAGGGTTATAGAATTTGAATGTAAAAACAAAGGCGAAAAACAAATGTGGACTGATGGAATTCAAAATCTGCTGAATTGCCGCATTAGCATTTAATAATAGTTACTGTAAGAGTTAAGTTACAGGTTGGCTGGTGTAAAATCTGATATTTCTTTGATGAGTGCAAAATGAGAACAGATTTCTGATCAACTCCCATGTCTCTTACAAATAAACTTAAATCTACAACATACAACAGTCTTTGACATGATGCTGAAATGGAAATCTCCAAGCATCACAATCTGGTAACAGCTCTATTCGACAGAAAAGTATGGATGTAGCAGGCCTTGGTCACTCAAGTTCCTTGAGAAAATCAATATTATCGACAAATACCTGTAGCAAATTACCAATCAACATCATTTTATTGTTCAAGTTCATAGTTCATACAAAAAGTACAATAGGCCTTAAGCATTTAGAAAACAAAGCTAAAATCACATTAGGAGAGTTAAAAATGCCACTCAATGAACCTCATATTAATTATACTTTGTCTGTCCTATTTTATGTGATAAGGTTTCTGTTTTGGATGAACCAAACTACTTAATAATTTCCACAATTCCTCTCTCAGGAAGATGTTATTTAAATTGAGCACACTTTCTAGATTGGTTAAAGAACAATTCGGAAAACAAAATTTTCTTAAAGAGCTGTGACATATACTTTTTGTGTCAGCACAATTGCTTTGTTTCCAGTTGCGCATGGATATTTGGGGGAAGGGGAGAGTGCTGAAAAGAGAAGAAAAATAAAATAGTTGTGGAAGCGATGGAACGTCAAAATTCATCCTTTAGGCAGCTTTTGAGAAGATCCACTAATGACGTGATATTTCCATTATTTTTGTACTCATCTCTACTATCCATTTTCAATAAAACTGGAAATCTTTGGTTGACTGTAGAGTACTAACTTAGAACAAGGTAACAGTGCTTCTCATCCACAATGAAGTAGCAAACAGTCATAAGCAAGGGTCCAGTAGAAGCCCTCTTCTTTATCTCATGTTATTTTGTAGAAAAAAGGGCAAACAAAACCATGCACACAGTTAAAATCTTCTTCCAAGGTTCAGAAGCACGAAGTCCACAAACCTACATGTGCTACCATCATAAGACTCGCCAAGTTCACCCAGCAAAAATAAAATTTCGTATAAACAGATAAGCCCTTGTGCCATGATAGCAACCCACTTGGTTGAAATATGCACCTAAATTTTCCACAATTCAGCAAATCTGAAGTTTAGAATCACACAACAGAAGAATGAAGGTTTATCAACTTCTATAGTGATAACTACAGCTTAAAGAACTTGAGTTGAAAATAACCTCCACAACCCCTAGAGGATTATCCAGTTTTTACTCCACATTGTGAAAGAATCAGAAATTAACATTTCCACAAGGACATCCAACAATCTCCTTAAACCATCAAGTTGCCACTAGAAGCGAAATCATAAAATTTCTAAGCTGTAAATGGAAAGAACATATCATTCATTCAACTTTTTTTTCTTTTACTCAATGAAGAATCAAGCTGTTTCATATTAGAGATATCGGATCATACCGCCTTCCAGCCATCAGGATCCAAGCAAGCAGTTATCTTGGTATTTAATCCAGGCAATGGAGCAGGATCAAGTATGATTTTCCCTCCATTAAGTTTCACTGCTTCAGCTGTTTTATAAACATTGTCTGTTCCAATAGCGATCTGACAACACAAAGATAAGTCGCATAATGTCACCATGAATAGCTAGAACAGTGCCAGATATAATCCTTCAACCCAAACCTCTTAGTGGAGTTTTACCTGTCCATAACCATTTCCTTTTTCATACTCACTAACTCCATAATTGTATGTTAACTCTAGCACAGCATTGTTATCCTCTGGACCATAACCCATTACAGCTGTTGTACACTGAAGTTAAACATCTTTAAGTAAGACATAATATTTGACCGATAAACCAGCCAATAATCTTAAAAAGTAATACACCATAATGAGTTGATGACATATTAAGAAGAACGTGAAGTCTTTAAAAAGTAGACCACTAAGAGCCACTAATACTTTTCCCATTTGGATCCTAAGAAGTCAAAACTTGCTCCCCAGAAACTGAGATTAGGCTCTATTCTTTTCATGATTATAAATCTTATTAAATATATTTAGGTCCAAATAATTTTATATTAGTTCCCAAAAGGATACCCATGTTCAAAACACAGCTACAATAAGTTCAGATAAGTTCCATCAACTTCATGTATGTTGAAACAAGTGAAAAGCACACATCGTTAATTGGTATTATATATTAAGTTCCAGGCCATTAGATTAAGCCAAAAAGTTAGCATATGCCTAAGAAGTGGAACCAATTTTCCAACACCTACACCAACATCAATATGGTCCAAATGCTTCTAAAAAGACTCTTATCCTAGGTGGGTTTAAAGGAAGTCAATTTATGCAGCCTTAACCCTGCGATAGCACAGAGGTTATTCCAAGTTAACGCCTAAAAACCTGAAAGCATCCACAAGAGCTACAAAGAAGTACATGTTCGGGTCACAAGTATTAGCCCACATGTCATGAGTCATCACACAAACACTGATTATAAGCTCACTTCTTTACAGAAGAGACCAAAACTCTAGAGACACGAGAGACAGCAGAACCAGCTTTATTATTCTCATTTTCAAAAGATATTTGGCCGTGAAGCAACTTAATAACAGATACACACCAACCCTCACCTCACAATGGCTAAAGGAAATCTCTCCCATCTAAATTATTACCTAATGTGAAAGCTTGAGCTCTAAGGTTCTATGCAATATTGTTGTTACCTTGTACTCAGGATTATCCATCTTGCGGAGTAGTTCCATGCCATAAGCCTTCAATTTCAAAGAGAGCGCACAAGAAGAATTAAACAATCAGTTATTTAGCAGATGAGACACCACCCCATGGCCACAAAGACAACCATGCATCTCATGCTGCACAGAACAAAATTACCTTCTTATAAAAACTAATGGCCCGATCAAGATCTCCAACTCTAAGCATCACCTTGCAAAGGGGCTCCAATGTAAGTGCCCTTTCCAAAAGCTCAAACTGGTAACCATCTGGATCTTCTATAAAAGCAATTACAGAACTTTCACCTTTACCAGGACTTGGTTCCCTTATAACCTTTCCGCCCTTTGCCTTCACAAGATCCACTGTTTTAGCAACCTACATCAGAGAATTATCCTTAATAACTGGCCATATTCTCATAACCTCCAAGAATCCATAACCAAAGACAGAAGTCTCAGATTGAATAAAAGCAACCTTCTAGTCCAAAAGGTCTGAAATTAGAAGGAGATTCATAGAGTATTCTCGTATCTAGATCCATAGGAAGATGTACAAGCAGAAAAGTCGTAATAGGATAAAAGGTTTAACCCAAAAACTTTGTAAAAAATATAGGTAGGAAAAAGATTGTGAACTCTCCAACAAGCAAATTGACTTTCATGTAGATTTTTTCATATGATGACTGTATCTGAAATCCTCAATGGCTAAACTTATCCAAAACAAGGTCTAATTTATCCATGACTAGTATTCATATGTACTACAATATACAGCAGCATCAGTGTGACACTAAAAATAGTTCCTACTCATCTGAGATATAAAGAAACTCCAGAGTACATAATTATCTATAATATTCAGTGCAGAAAAGTGTTACGATATCTAAGGAAACTCACATCCTCAACAGCAACACCAAAGTGACCAAAACCAGTCCCAATGTCATATTTGTCAACTCCATAGTCTGCAACCATTATATTAATTGCAACACCTTGTCATGTAAGATGCACTTTGTACAGAACAGAAAGGAATAAGTGTATGGAGGCAAAGGAAAGTCAACCAGAATGATAGGTGTACATGTTCATGGTTTTGGAAACAGAGAGAGTGAGAGCCAGATAGCTTACTGTATGTTAATTCAACCGTAAAATGCGACTCCTCAGGTCCATATCCAAGAAAGGCATTTGAATATTTCTCTTCTGGAATGTCTCTTTTTCGTAATATCTTCATGCCTAAGCACTCCGTATAAAATCTACAGTCTTCCCAAACTAATTAGTCATCTGCTTACACAATAAGCAAAACTCAGAGCTGTAGATATTAAAATTGAAAATTTACTTTATAGTCTTATCTAAATCCCCGACACGATAAACAACATGAAGTAGTCTTCTCTTGTCATTTTTGGTCCATTCTAGAGCAGTTTCCTCGCTAATAATGGGCATTGCTGGAGCTACATTTCCAACATTACCAGTATCCAAAACATTCCCTTCTGGACTTGACAGTGTGGGTTCCTTAAAACCAAACAATTGCGGCTGTGACACAACTGTGGAAAGCGAAATACATATTAGTGTAGACTTGAAATTAACTTCACTGGATCAATATCATTCCCTCCCATATTTTTTATTAATGCCCTCCAAAACAAGAAATTTTGAAAAAGTACACAAACATAAAGCATCCTGAACTGGAAGACAAGAAGCAGCAAAAGTGAAAATTTTCATGTGTTGGCAAGTGAAGATAATAGTTCGAAGTTCACTTCCAAATAAGGGCATCCCTGTTGACAGAGATCTGATGGTGACTAAGCAGTTCAGCAGCAATACCGGATTAAGCCTACTTAAGCCTGAACATCCACTTCATGCCAGCAAGATAAGCGACACGTGACAATGTGCCATTAAGCTGACTCAAGCCATTAAAAGTTTACAACTTCAAACGAACTTAGACCCCATAGGAAGAAGCTAATAACACTCCGCAGCATCACATCAGGTGATCAAACCAAAAAAATTATCCAGAATCTATATGCAAACTGTGCTGCAATTGTCGATGCAATGCTTCGGGGAATAAAGGGAAAAGTATGCACAGATGTGACGATATCATTCAAGAACAAACCCATCCTGGATAGACTTGGCAATTCGGCCTCGGATGAAACTTAATAACCTGATTTATAGCCTTCTACATGGGTTCCGTAAAACTAAATTGGATTTTGCCATTTTGGGTCATATGTGGTGTAGACAATCAACATGAAACCCCGAAACAATTTAAAAGATTGCTCGCGATCCTAGGGTTTCCTTGTAATTCCTTCTTAGACATTACAACAACATCCATAATCCAGAATGGATCTTCTAAGGAGGACTGATCCCCTTTCCATGGGATAATGAACCACTTCCCATAGTTTCTTTGAATAATGTCATCGCTCCTAGGCGTGCTGTGATTTATAGCCGTCAAATTGAATAATAAAAGCTACCAGACTTTGTTTTCAATATAATGGCAAGATTATCCAAAATTTCGAATCGGATAATCCGAAATGAACACCCCTACTTCTAAGGAGGACGGATCCCCTTCCCATGGGTAATGAACCACTTCCCATAGTTTCTTTCAATAATGTCATTGAGCGTAGGCCTGCTGTGATTTATAGCCTTCAAATTGAATGATAAAATTACCAGACTTTATTCTCAATATAATGGCAAGATTATGAATTCTAATCAAACTGAGAAAGTAGAATAAACTAACAATGACACAAACAAGGTGCTCAATTGTTTAACTGACAACAAGCAAATGCGAAATCACTTTACTTCGACATTTTCATACCGATCTACTAAATGAATCATGTATGATTCCAATTATTCCAATTACCTCATTAATTTACAGAATCAATGTCTACTGGTACAAACCTAACTACATATCAAGATAACATATACATAACACAAACTAAATTCATATAGTTGTACAAATTTCAACACGAAATTCATATATTCGGCACTGAAAAAATTGCAGAAGGAAGAAGAAGAAAGTGCTTAATTACCAGTACCAATCTGGATGAGAGAGAGGCGACGAGAGAGATTGGAGGAAAGAGAACAAACGATTTGAGTATGAGAAGCGAAAATTCTCCTGTTGGCGAATGTTGAAGAGAGAGAAAGTTGAAGTGAAGGCGCGAGTGAGAATGGCGATGACGAAGACGCCATTGCCGCAGAGTTAGTACTTTGTTTTTCTCTCTCTCTCTCCTCCTCCAACTTCTTGGCGAGTTGGCGCTACCTTCTCTTTTGATTTCTATGGTTTTTATTAGAGGTGGCTGACAGTGCGGGCCTATCTAGCCACCCAGCCCAGTCCGTCTCATGGGCCGTGCGGGCCAGGCCCGTGAACAGTCCGGTCCAGAACCATGAAAACCGTGAAATTGATGGATAGACCATGGGCTGATTTATTTGAGCCCAGCCCCTTGAAAGCCTGCTGACAAAACCGCCTAGCCCACGGACCAGCCCAACCCAATCTGCAAAATCGTTAATTTTTCTGTTCATTTTCATTTAAATTACTATGAAAGTGTAGATTGTAATGAGTAAGATGTAATAATAACAAAAATAAATATTATTGATCATGAAAATTACTAATCGTTATTTATTTAAATTATTTTCAAGTGTAAAATATTTAATACTATGATAACAAAACTTATGAAGGCCAAAATTATATAATAAATGCAATATATTAATATATCATTAACATTATTCATCGTCTCATGCTTAATTAATTTGTTTAAACAATTTTATTTTATAGAAAAACCCGCTAGCTCGATCCAGCCCATCAAAACTGTGTTCCGCCAAACCCGCTACATGAACCGCAAAAGCCCAAACCAAACCGTCGTGGGCCAAGGAAGTTGGCCCACCAGACTAGCCCGCCCAACCCGCGAAACTCGTGGTCCGGTCCTGGGCCATGGCGAGCCAACCCAGCCCACATCAGCCCGCGGTCCACCCCGCCCAAACCGCCCATTGGCCACCTATGGTTTTTATCTTAGTGCAAGTGCCACATCTTCCAAAAAAAATAATTCATTGATTTAAAAAGACATCTAAAAAATAATTCAAAACTAAAACATACATATCAATTTGGATCAAACAAAATTCTATGTCAAAATCAAGATCACTGATGATAAGATCTAATAATTCTGCAAGCCTTCTTCCACATCATTGTTTAATACAACCTTCTATGAGGGGGTCTTATTGATCTCTTGTAATTTTAACGTAGAAATTGATTTGATTCAACTGATTTTAGCCAAAGAATTGACATCTCATGTGTAGTCGTACAAATTCTCACCTACAAATCAATCTGTAATGGAAAACAAAACACCAAAAGAAAAGTCTCCAAACTCTCACAAAGAGAGAGATAAAATCCAACACGTGGGTAGATATAACCTAATATATGGTTAAAAGAACTCTCCATTAGAGAGATACTGAAGGTATATTGTAAACAAAATCTTAAAATTTAAATTAAAGAGAACAAACTGGGCTTACCACTGTCGAAAAGGTGGTGGTAGCCCCTAGATCCACTAGTGGAAAAAAGCTATATGTCACAACACAACTGTGTGTGGTCCCTAAGAGAACCGAAGCGGTAAATCCTCAAAATTTTGAGAAGGAAATTGGGCAACATTAACCGCTGCGGTTCTTAGAGAACCAGAGCGGTTAACAAGAAACCGATCCGGTTTTCTGTTAACCGTTGCGGTTCTCCCAACCGCATTTATGTTGCCCAATTTCAACTGGTTACTGATTGGGCCTTAGAAATCACACGGCCCAGCTCACTCGTCCCTCTTGTTCTCTCACGCGGCCCAGCTCTCATTCACCCCATCCCCTTTGAAACCCTAAATTTCTAATCTCCCCTTCCTCACCCCCACGAACAACATCAACTTTCTCCTCTGTCATGTTACTCCTCCTTCTCTCACTTCAATCGCCACCACCACAATCGACGCTTGAATTGTGAAGTTTGCGACACTCGCACTTAATTCATCGGAGGAAGAAGAGCAAGTCAATGAGCCGATCGACGAAGAAGACGATGAAGAACTCGAAGCCGTTGCCAGATCTTTCGATTCCGACGAAGATGATGCGGACGATGATGTTCCTGCCGATGATGACCGAGAAGAAGAATTTGAGGTTCGTCTTCGTATTTTTTTCTCTTTCATTGCTTCTTATTTCTGATTTCCTAGGGTTTTTTTTCGTATCGAATGGTTTTAGATCCAGTACAATTTGTTTTGTTTTCGTTGCTGTGAGCTAGGGTTATACTTTTAAATGTCGTATTTTTTCTTTACTGCCACATAATTTAGAACCACGATTTTTTATGGCGTTTCAAGTTTGCCTGAGTCCATATCATTTTGGGAATAAGGCTTTGTTGTTGTAGTAGTTGTAGTTGCATATAAGTTGGAACTTGGAAGAATGAATTTTTCGGATTTTAGTTGAGGAATTACTTTCAAGTAGAGTTTTTTCGTTTCTTAGGCTTTATAGTATGATTTTAATTTCTTGTGTTTATTTGGGTAGAGTTTTTATGATTTTGGCGGATCTTCTTTTGTGGGTTCCATCTTCTTCCCCTTGCGCCACTGTAATTCGGGTAAAGTTCAAGAAATTAATTATTTGGGTGTGAATAATAAGGTTCAAACTCAATTGGGTACTCATTAAATTGAATTAGGGAATACAGAAAAAGTTGTTTGATATGTAGCCATATATAACTGCTATATCTTACTCTATATACAAGGAGAAGATATGATTGCAGGGGATTTGTCTTGTTTTGCACATGGTTTAAGTAGAGGCTGTAATAATATTATTCCTATTGCGTTTCTTGTATTTTGTTAATTGATTAGACTTTGTTAATATTACGATAAGTTGTAACTTTAAACTATATGTTACTTTGTGAATTAACTAGAGAAATGATCATACCCTGTAGGTTTACATGTAGAAAGTGTAGAAAGTAGGTAATGATGTCGAAGGGGGTTGGCTTAGTAATAACTGGATTGTCAGTTAGCTAATGGAAATGTAAACTTTACAAGCTTTGGTTAGATCTGCTCAAAAAAACACTGAAAAATTACTTCAACTAACCATTCCTATTGCGTTTCTTGTATTTTGTGAAGAATTGTATAGCTGGTCCAATTGTTTATGACGAATTGCTTCGTTTTGATAGTTCTTGTGGTAGTTTCTACTTTCTAGTGATAGATTGATAGATGTTAGCTACAGTATGGACTTTTATTGTTCCTTTTGTTGTCCTTTTCAGCACTTTTTATATTTATTAACTTATACTCTTATAATTTATCCAGCTTGTCCTGGCCTTTTTCCTTGCAAACTGAGAAAATCATAATAAAACCTGAGTTACAAGTTTACAACGATGGCTTGAAAGTTTTGAGAAGGACAAGAAGACAAAAATGGATAGAAGGACCTTGACACATTGTCTGGAAAAGCTTGAACAAGAAGGGAAGTGTAAACTCATGGTCTTAAGCATACCAGGTGTCTCAAATTGTGGCCATCACCGTGAAATTCTCGTGGCTCTTCATCCGTCTGTTGAAGGTTCAACCAGCAAATTGTCAGATCAAGTGCATAATAATCTGAGATCTAATTATTTATGAGTATGATGTTATAGTTGCTAATATTTTTATGTATCTAATTATTTATACTTATGCTTCAATTGAGCATAATATGCTTAATAAAATGAGTATTGATATATACTATTGATTTTGTATCGATTAATAACGAAAAAATGAAAAAAAAAAAACAAAAATTGGTTTTTGGGGTGGTTAACCGCTGCGGTTTTGGGTCAAAACCGTAGCAGTTAATAGATTAATCGTTGCGGTAAATGATTAACTGATGTGGACTGGAACCGCAGCAGCTAAAATTTGGCTACCGCTGCGTGTCCAACCGCTGCGGCCCAAAACCGCAGCGGTAAGCCCGATTTTGACCGCAACGGTTGAACTTTTTTCCACTAGTGATCAAAAAAGAAAACTAGGGTTTTTGGAGAGAGAACGACTATACATTTGGGGTAACTTTTTCACTTATTTCTGACTTTTTTTTATGTCATCATATGATTAAATGGTAAAAGAACAAAGGTGTTTAGTAAATGGTTTTCTTAGTATGCGAACATTAAAAGTGTTGGGTATACATCGCAAGTCCCACATCGGAGAGATAAAGGAGTTACCTGATTTATAAGAGTTCACCAACTACATTACTATGAGGCCTTTTGGGAAGGAACCCAAAAACAAATCCGTGTGAACTTGGCACAAAACGGACAATATCATGCTAATTGTGGAGTTGTAAGTGGACTCGTGGGCTCTATAAATGGTACCAGAGCCGACGGTTCGGTTGGGAGAACGTGCATACAATGGTGTAAAACCATGGTTGGCTTGCTAGAGCACGCAGGGTGTAGAGCGATGTAGCTTTAGGGCTTGGGTGCAAGTCTTTAGTGGTATTATGTATGATTCTTAAAGATGGCTGACGCAATTAATGCATGGGCATACAGTTATAAGCAAGAATATGTCAGGGGTGCACCCTATAATTAAGCATGGAGCGGAAATATGTTGGTTGCAGACATAGCTCGGAGACATGGTGCATGATATCTAAGGAGATGTGTGGGATGCTCTCAGTGTGACCTCTAGTGGGGAATTTGTGCTTGTCAAAAGTCTTCCTGATATTGTGGCGTGGTTAGGCGGTGTGTTCCGCGAGTTGGCAGCATTGCAAGATGATTAGACGGATTATCGCTGGGGCGAAGGCTTGTGGTCCTTGGTCCGAGGGGAAGATTGTTGGGTATATGTGTAATACTAACAAAGCGCAAAGCTACTGTTTCTTTAATATTAAACATCTAACTTTAAAGTTCGAGGACGAACTTTGTTTTTAAGGAGGAGTAGATGTAACACCCCGAATTTTCAAAGATTATTTTATTATTTATTAAGGTTTAATATTATTTCCACTTAAAATTTATTTTATGATAATGCGATTTTATTTGATAACTATGTTTATTATAATAATAATTTCATTTAGTTTCGATTTATTTAACAAGTTTTATTTAAATGATTATTTTTAAATATGGTAAATTAAACTCTTTATTTTTGGTTATGGGTATCCTTGTACAAGTTGTCCATCCATTTTTAGTAATCCAAAGTCCAAATACAAGTCCATAGCCATATGTCTTTTACCAAAAAGAAAAAGAAAAATAAAACAAAAACAAAAAAAAGGGGGTGAAAACTGATTTCACCATCTTCATTCCCTCCCTTCTTTCACGTCTGAATTCCAGCTCAAAGGAGCCAATTTTTCAACACAAAATTCGGCCTTTGTCAGTGCAAATTGAAATTCAATCCACAACTTTCAGATATTAGGGGCAACAATTTCAAAGGCCTAAACACCATAGCCCTCACACCTTACACATCCACCATTAATGGAGCTTGACCAAAGCTCAAGATTTCTGACTAATCTCCTCTATAAATACTGAACCTTATTCACCAATTTGCTCAGGCAAACAATTCAAAAAGGTTGCTTCAATTCCTTTCTATTCTTCCTAAATTTCTGATTTTTGGTTTTGAAACTGAATAAATTAAAAATAAAATCCACCATTAACACTTCCCCTGTTTCTCTAAGTCGTCGGAAGCCACCACAACCACCCAGAAAACACCGCATCACCGCCAGCTCCTGCGCAGCCAAACCGCACCCTCCGCCCCTTCGCATCACCCTCTGCTGCCCCTGACTGCACCCGCGCCCAGCCACCACTCGCGTCACTGCCTGCACCACCCTCCCCGCCTAAGCTTCGCCGTCCACCGCCCGAAAACCACCAGCCTGCCTCCCTCGCTCTTTCCCCCCTGATGCGTGCCTCCCCTGTTCTCCTGCCTTCTTCGTTTTTTTTTTCAGTTTGTTAAACTGATTCTTGAAATCAGTAAACTTTCCTCTTCTCCCCTTTTTAATAGGAATTTTACTTTTTCTTTTTAATAACAAAACAATGTTTAGTTTTGATTAATTGGTTTGGATTGGTATCCTATAATCATATTAACTTACTTTATTAAGTTGGTATATTTTAGATTAATTAACTTAGTCTTTTATAACTTAAAAGTATTTCTTAATTTTCTAAAACAAAATAAGAAGTATAATAAAGTTAGTTTTCTATGTTTAAAATAATTGTTTAAGTTAATGAAAATTAAGTTGAAGTAGTATTTGAGTACTTAAAATGATTTCATAAATCCATAAACTTTGATTTATAAACTCTCTTAAAATCATTAAGAATTCTTTAAGTTATTTAAATTATTTAAATTGTTTATTTTATATAAAAAGGGGTTATTTAGGTAACTAACTTAGATCTTGTTAACGTCTAATGTAGATTCTGATTGCGTAGACGAGGAATATCAAGAGTGTTAATCAGTTCGTGAACTTAACTTTTGGGCACGCGTCACGAGGTAATCTCCGATGTCCATCTAAACGTAGATCCCGTTAGAATAAAACGAATTAATTATGTGACTATGTGAGTTAGAATATGGATTATGAATATGGTTTATAGTTATGGATTATGCAGATGAATGAGTATGACAAATGAAATGACCTGTATAACGGACAATATGACAATGATGATTTTTATTATAATATTATTAACACGTCAACATCGTTTAATGTCATTTAGTAATGTTATTATTATTATTATTATTATTATTATTATTATTATTATTATTATTATTATTATTATTATTATTATTATTATTATTATCATCATCATCACGATTCTAACCATTTATAGTATTACTATTACTAAGATTATTGTTATCGTTATTAATATTGAATTTATGAGTGAAAGTTGGAAATTATCAAGAACACGTGACAATTGGATGATTATGAGTTAATCAATGTAACCAAGTGACGGTTATGATAATGAATACGAATGGGCTCTCGGATTAAGCTATGTATGAATTGAATTCTGGATTTAGAATAAAAGTATTCACTCTTGATTAAATGAATTGATGCATATGTGTACGTGTGTTATGTGATGACTTGAATTAAAAACTATTAATCACTTAAAGTGAAATATCGGAAGGAAATGATGAACAGGTTGCGCTGTATGGGACGTTCAGCGGCCACCTACAGGTAATCTGGTTACTATGCTGATTTTCTGTTACTTATCTTCCTTCTATCTTGTTGTGATCCAAGTAGAAGGGGTGTGCACACTAGGGACTCTGTTATTATGGCCATTATGTTATTCGTAGGTGGTTACAGGGGATTGACCCCGTCCTACAATGTTGAAGTAAGTGGTACAGGGGATTGACCCCGGCTTACTGGCGTTCTCTTTCCTCTCCTTAAATAACTTGATTAATTGAATTAAGTATGTGATTATTCATTGTATATATATATATGTGTGTGTGTGTGTGTATGTGTGTTATGTTTCTCAACCCTATTAACCTACTATTTTACAAAGTACTTTCAGCTTAAGTATTTTACGGGATGGAGTTGGAATTACTCAGTTTTTCTGATTTTTGGGGGCTTGTCTCTCTTGTTTCTTTTCAATGTATTTGTGCAGGTAGGTGATCGACGGGGGAACAAAGGGAGTTCATTTAGAGTTGTCATCCACATAGCTTATGTTTTAGCTTTCGCTGGAACTCTAAAACACTTAAGTAATTAGTAATATTTAATGAACGATTTACTTGGTTGTAAGGATTAATTTATTTGAATTTAGTATGCTTTAATCTAGCCTTGCATTTATTTCCAAGGAGATAAGTGCGGCAGTAGCACACCCGTTGAGTCGAACCCTCGTGGATTTTCCCCCATCTCGAGTTTTGTTAAATGAAAAAGGGTTTGGGTTGGCGGGGGTGTTACAAAGTGGTATCAGAGCGGAGTTTAGATTAACTAGGGAGAGATTAAAATTATTAATTAGGAAAATGAATCAAATAGGGTTAAAACTTAAAATTGGTTTAGGAGGTCAAAATAATAAATTATTTAGGAAAAATGAATTACGATTAAAATGTGAACTAAGGGTTTAGTATGGGTACGAATGGGTTATGTGTACATGTATGAAAGTACTCGCTAAAGGTACTTATTAATTGTTTATGATATTTGATTAGATGGCCAAGACACGTTTGACCGCCAGGAAATGCACCAGAACCCCTTGTCAAGGATCTTACCTTCTAAGGATGAGGGTAGGAGAGTCTATTTCAGCTTATATTTACAGGTTACGTTTAACAATGAAGTGTTACCACCTCAATGAAGGCCACGGACATTCAGATTACCTCATGCCACCTAGACAAGTCGATGTTTTGATTCACACTCTCCCCAATGATGGCCCTTATGCCAGAATCAAGAGTGAATACTCTGATGTTCTGAAAAATAAAAGGCCAAACTATGAACGATACACATTGAAAGGGAAGTGGTATCTCACGTTGAGCTACCTGGAGAAAAGAATGCTCGATGCTAGGGCCAAGTGGCTTAATGACCATTTACCCACTGATGACGAGGAACCCAACCATAGTGGCGATGAAGAAGTAGGAAGCAACCCTGCCTCACCCATTGTATATCTCAATGGACATGGAGACGGAGATGAAGGTGAAGACGAGGATCCGTCCGAGTACGCTGACTAAAAACCCAAATCTCTAGCACTGACCTTTAGATTTCTAATTAAGGTCTTAAAAGACCAATTAACTTGTTAACTTAGTTAAGGATGGTGCAACTGATGCTTATTTGACTATTTGAAAACTCTTATGCTACTATGAACGAATTGTTATGGCACTTTTGGGGTAATGAATGATGAACTTTTGACATGTGAATTGAGTGTGAAATGAATGATGAACTTTTGATATGCGAATTGAGAATGAAATGAATGAATGGTGCGAACCATGATTATGTGAATTAGCTTTTATATAAGAATCAATGTGAGTTGTGGAAATACAATGTGAATAACGCAGGTAGCTTATGCAATACGTTTATACGCGATCTAGAGCAAGGCGATAAGAAAACCAAATGGCCGAAACTCCCGAACAAGTTGCAGCACGACTTAGGACTCTTGAGCAACTAGCTCAGAGCTTTGGCTTAGTCCTTCAAAACCTGATCAACAACAACCACCATGGAGACGATCCGCAAGCTTTCCGCTTTGAAACCACCAACCTTTGTTGGGAGAGAAGACCCATTACTTCTTGAGAACTGGATAAGAGATTTCGAAAAGATTTTCACGGCCACGGGTACGCCTGAGGCCCAGAAAGTAGACAAAGCAACCTTTTATCTGCATGAAGATGCTGATACTTGGTGGGAAAGTGTACGACCTACTGTTAAAGCTCAAGAGAACTTTAACTGGGAAGCGTTTAAGGTAGCGATTAAGGCTCGATTCTTCCCCGAGCACATTCGTAGACAAAAGTACAATGACTTTAGTAGGTTCAACCAGAGCTATAACATGAGTGTGCAAGAGTACGCTCAGAAATTCAATGAGTATGCCCGATTCTGCCCAACTGTAGTGCCAAATAAAGGAACTAAGGCCCAGAAGTTTGAAGACGGATGATCTTCAGACTCGAATGGGAGGTAGCACCTCTAACACTTTCGCGGAAGCGTATGCTAAGGCCTCAAACCTGGAAAGAATCTTACAGCGTGAGAGAGAGGTGCTAGGGAGACATAAAAGAAAGGAACCTGCCGGCAACAACAACAGCCAAGGGTACGACAAAAGGCCCAACAATGGTGGAAACAACAATAACAATGGTGGACGCTACAACAACCGCAACAATCAGAATTCTGGACAACAGGCCCAGCAAGGAAATGGGAACCAGAAGAACTTTGTTTGCAGGAAGTGTGCCAAGAGCCATCCAGGGTTCACTTGTCACGGTGAAAGGATCAAGTGTTTCGAGTGTGGAGAAGTAGGTCACAAATCGTTCAACTGTCCCAAGAAGCAAGCTCAAAATGGACCAAATGGGAACAATGGTAACAATGGAGGTGGGAACAGAATTCAAAACTTCAATAACAACCGCCCCAGTGGAGGAAATGCTGCACTGAACGAGAACCAGAACAACCGCTCTTTTGCAGGTGGAAATGGAAAATTTGGAAAGAATGGCAATGGAGGGCACACCAATGGAAGAATCAATGTCATGTGCCGAATTGAAGCTGACAATGATGCCAATGTTGTGACGGGTACTTTTCTCGTAAACTCAAACCCTGCTTATGTACTCTTTGATTCCGGAGCGTCTCATTCTTTTATTTCTAGCACTTTTGTTAATAAGTATCCCCTCAAGTCTACCCAGTCTTGTCGAGCCAATATAGCCATGCCCACCGGTGAAACTGTTTCATGTAAATCTCTTTTCCAAAGTATCCTTGTAGTCATAGCTGGTACTGAATTACCTGCCGATCTTATCCTTTTTGACCTAAAAGACTTTGACGTTATCTTGGGAATGGATTGGTTAGCTAAGTATAAAGCCAAAATCGAGTGTCATAACCAGAAAATATCTCTTAGAGGACCAAAGGGAAATAGGATATCTTATAAAGGCATAACCTTCCAGCCTGATGTCAAGATAATCTCAGCCCTGAACCTTCAAGCCTATCTTAAAAAAGGCTACCCAGTCTACCTGTGCCAAGTAAGGGACATAAGCGTTGGAAACGAGGAGTTGGCTCAAATTCCGGTAGTAAAGGAGTTTCCGGATGTATTTCCTGAAAAGCTTCCAGGAATGCCACCAGAGAGAGAAGTGAGCTTTAAGATCGATTTAGTCCCTGGAACGGGACCTATCTCTAAGGCTCCGTATCGAATGGGACCTGCAGAATTGCAAGAGTTGAAGGTGCAAATAGAAGAGTTGTTGGAAAAAGGGTACATTCGACCTAGTGTTTCGCCTTGGGGAGCCCCGGTATTGTTTGTTCGGAAGAAAGATGGATCTTTGAGGATGTGTATCGATTATAGGGAGTTGAATAATGCCACGGTAAAGAATAAATATCCGCTCCCGAGGATCGAGGATTTGTTCGATCAACTTCAAGGTGCAACAGTGTTTTCCAGGATCGATTTACGATCAGGTTATCACCAACTACGAATCGCTGAAGAAGACATCCCTAAGACAGCCTTTCGTACGAGATATGGCCATTATGAGTTCACTGTTATGCCTTTTGGACTCACTAATGCGCCCGCAACTTTTATGGACCTCATGAATAGGACTTTCCAGCCATAACTGGATAAGTTCGTGATAGTGTTCATCGACGATATATTGGTGTACTCGAAGGATAGAGAAGAGCATGAGGATCAGTTGAGGAAAGTTTTGGAGATTCTTTGAGAAAAGCAATTGTACGCGAAGTTCTCGAAGTGTGAATTTTGGTTGGAAAAAGTTTCATTTTTGGGTCATGTGATATCAAAAGAAGGCGTTTCCGTAGATCCATCGAAGATTCAAGCAGTGACCGATTGACCTTAACCTAAGAACGTCACAGAAGTAAGGAGTTTCTTGGGTTTAGCTGGATATTACCAGAGATTTGTGAAAGATTTTTCGAGAACGGCGCAACCTCTCACTAACCTGATGAAGAAAACAACAAAATTTCATTGGGATGATAAGTGTGAGGAAGCATTTCAAGAGCTGAAGAAGAGACTTACAACATCCCCGGTATTGACATTGCCCTCTGGAGTAGAAGGATTTGAAGTCTACAGTGATGCCTCAAAGAAAGGCTTCGGGTGTGTCTTGATGCAACATGGTAAAGTAGTGGCCTATGCGTCGAGACAACTCAAACCACATGAGCAAAATCACCCTACTCATGACTTGGAGTTAGGAGCGATCGTGTTTGCACTGAAAATCTTTATTTGTATGGAGTGCAATGCAAGGTCTATACAGATCACAAGAGTTTGAGGTATATATATACGTAAAAGGAGTTGAATATGAGACAGAGACGTTGGCTCGAGCTTATAAAAGACTATGATTTGAAGATAGTGTATCAAGAGGGAAAATCGAACAAAGTAGCTGATGCGTTGAGTAGGAAGAGTGTTCATTCGCTAAACGTGTTGATTTTGGCAGATGAACCGTGTGAAGAGATCAAGAGATTGAGTTTGGAAATAGTTGAGCCCGGTTATGTGAAAGCTCAGTTGAATGCTCTTACTGTTGGACCGGACATATTTGAGGAGATTCGGGTGAAACAAGCCGCAGATAAGTGGTTAAGCAAGTTAAGAGAGATGAAGGAAAGTGGTCAAGCACCGGAGTTCGAGATCGACGGCAATGGCGTTGCAAAGTATAACCGGAGATTGTGTGTGCCACAGGATGAGGAACTCAAGACGAGAATCCTAAGGGAAGCCCATAGCTCGCCGTATTCCATACATCCAGGAGGAGATAAGCTTTATAAGGATTTGAAAAAGCATTTTTGGTGGCCTAGGATGAAGCAAGAAGTAGCCGACTTTGTTGCAAAATGTTTAACATGCCAGAAGGTGAAAATACAACATATGAAGCCTGGAGGGAAATTGCAACCTTTGGAAGTGCCAGGATGGAAATGGGAATCTATCTCTATGGATTTCATCATGGGGTTACCGTATACGAGGGCGGGAAAGAATGCAATATGGGTAATAGTGGACCGTTTGACTAAGACGGCAAGATTCGTGGCAATGAAGGATACTTGGTCGTTGAAACAGTTGGCGGATGCTTACTTTAATGAGGTGGTTAGGCTACATGGTGTTTCGAAGGACATCGTTTCGGATAGGGACTCGAGATTCTTATCTAAGTTCTGGAAACAGCTTCAGACAGCCGTGGGTACACTATTGAAATTCAGCACAACCTTCCACCCAGCAACAGATGGTCAAACGGAGAAAACCATTCAAACCTTGGAGGATATGCTGAGAGCATGCGTAATGGATTTCGGAGGATATTGGGATGATCATTTGATGTACATTGAGTTCTCGTACAACAACAATTATCACTCGAGCATAGGAATGGCACCTTATGAGGCATTGTATGGACGAAAATGTAGAAGCCCTATATGTTGGAGCGATGTGAACGAGTCGTTGAATTTGGGACCTAAAATGATAGAAGAGACTACCAACAAGGTGAAGTTGATTCAAAAGCTTATGAAAGCAACTCAGGATTGACAAAAATCGTATGCCGATCAAAGGAGACGGGATTTAGAGTTTGCAGTTGGAGAGAAAGTGTTGATGAAAGTTTCACCAATCAAGGGAGTAATGAGGTTCGGTAGAAAAGGAAAGTTGAGTCCTCGTTATATCGGACCTTATGAGATACTCGAAAGAATTGGGGAAGTGGCCTATAGATTAGCCTTGCCCACAGAGTTAGCCAAAGTTCATAATGTCTTTCATGTGTCTCAACTTCGTAAATATGTCCCCGATCCCTCCCATGTCATCCAACCTGGAACCATTGAACTAGATGAGACCCTCACCTTTGAAGAACGTCCTGTTAGAATCCTTGATACCAAAACGCAAAACACCCGGAACAAGGCAGTAAAGTTAGTCAAAGTTTTGTGGTCTAATCATCAAACCGAGGAAGCAAGTTGGGAAGCGGAAGATGACATGAAAAAGCGTTATCCTGAACTCTTTTCTGAGGTACGATTATCGAGTTTCGGGGACGAAACTCCTTATGGGGGACCGAATGTAATACTAACAAAGGGCAAAGCTACTGTTTCGTTAATATTAAACATCTAACTTTAAAGTTCGAGGACGAACTTTGTTTTTAAGGAGGAGTAGAAGATGTAATATCACGAATTTTCAAAGATTATTTTATTATTTATTAAGGTTTAATATTATTTCCACTTAAAATTTATTTTATGATAATGCAATTTTATTTGATAACTATGTTTATTAAAATAATAATTTCATTTAGTTTTGATTTATTTAACAAATTTTATTTACATGATTATTTCTAAATATGGTAAATTAAAGTCTTTATTTTTGGTTATGGGTATCCTTGTACAAGTTGTCCATCCATTTTTAGTAATCCAAAGTCCAAATACAAGTCCATAGCCATATGTCGTTTAGCCAAAAAAAAAAAAAGAAAAATAAAACAAAAACAAAAAAAGGGGGTGAAAACTGATTTCACCATCTTCCTTCCCTCCCTTCTCTCACGTCTGAATTCCAGCTCAAAGGAGCCAATTTTTCAACACAAAATTCGGCCTTTATCAGTGCAAATTGAAATTCAATCCACAACTTTCAGATATTAGGGGCAACAATTTCAAAGGCCTAAACACCATAGCCCTCACACCTTACACATCCACCATTAATGGAGCTTGACCAAAGCTCAAGATTTCTGACCAATCTCCTCTATAAATACTGAACCTTATTCACCAATTTGCTCAAGCAAACAATTCAACAAGGTTTGCTTCAATTCCTTTCTATTCTTCCTAAATTTCTGATTTTTGGTTTTGAAACTGAATAAATTAAAAATAAAATCCACCATTAACACTTCCCCTGTTTCTCTAAGTCGTCGGAAGCCACAACAACCACCCAGAAGACACCGCACCATCGCCAGCTCCTGCGCAGCCAAACCGCACCCTCCGCCCCTTCGCATCACCCTCTGCTGCCCCTGACTGCACCCGCGCCCAGCCACCACTTCGCATCATTAGGAATTCTTTAAGTTATTTAAATTATTTAAATTGTTTATTTTATATAAAAAGGGATTATTTAGGTAACTAACTTAGATCTCGTTAACGTCTAATGTAGATTCCGATTGCGTAGACGAGGAATATCAAGAGTGTTAATCAGTTTGTGAACTTAACTTTTGGGCACGCGTCACGAGGTAATCTCCGATGTCCATCTAAACGTAGATCCCGTTAGAATAAAACGAATTAATTATGTGACTATGTGAGTTAGAATATGGATTATGAATATGGTTAATAGTTATGGATTATGCAGATGAATGAGTATGACAAATGAAATGACCTGTATAACGGACAATATGACAATGATGATTTTTATTATAATATTATTAACGCGTCAGCATCGCTTAATGTCATTTAGTAATGTTATTATTATTATTATTATTATTATTATTATTATTATTATTATTATTATTATTATTATTATTATTATTATTATCATCATCACTATTCTTACCATTTATAATATTACTATTACTAAGATTGTTGTTATCGTTATTAATATTGAAGTTATGAGTGAAAGTTGGAAATTATCAAGAACACGTGACAATTGGATGATTATGAGTTAATCAATGTAACCAAGTGACGGTTATGATAATGAATACGAATGGGCTCTCGGATTAAGCTATGTATGAATTGAATTCTGGATTTAGAATAAAAGTATTCACTCTTGATTAAATAAATTGATGAATATGTGTACATGTGTTATGTGATGACTTAAATTAAAAACTATTAATCACTTAAAGTGAAATATCGGAGGGAAATGATGAACAGGTTGCCCTGTATGGGAGGTTCAGCGGCCACCTATAGGTTATCTGGTTACTTTGCTCATTTTCTGTTACTTGTCTTCCTTATATCTTGTTGTGATCCAAGTAGAAGGGGTGTGCACACTAGGGTCTCTGTTATTATGGCCATTATGTTATTCGTAGGTGGTTACAGGGGATTGACCCCGACCTACAATGTTGAAGTAAGTGATTACAGGGGATTGACCCCGGCTTGCTGGCGTTCTCTTTCCTCTCCTTAAATAACTGGATTAATTGAATTAAGTATGTGATTATTCATTGTATATATGTGTGTGTGTGTGTGTGTGTGTGTGTGTGTGTGTGTGTGTGTGTGTGTGTGTGTGTATGTGTGTGTTATGTTTCTCAACCCTATTAACCTACTTACAAAGTACTTTCAACTTAAGTATTTTACGGGATGGAGTTGGAATTACTCAGTTTTTCTGATTTTTGGGAGCTTGTCTCTCTTGTTTCTTTTCAATATATTTGTGCAGGTGGGTGATCGACGAGGGAACAAAGGGAGTTCATTTAGAGTTGTCATCCACTTAGCTTATGTTTTAGCTTTCGATGGAACTCTAAGACACTTAAGTAATTAGTAATATTTAATGAACGATTTACTTGGTTGTAAGGATTAATTTATTTGAATTTAGTATGCTTTAATCTAGCCTTGCATTTATTTCCAAGGAGATAAGTGCGGCGGTAGCACACCCGTTGAGTCGAACCCTCGTGGATTTTCCCCCATCTCGAGTTTTATTAAATGAAAAAGGGTTCGGGTTAGCGGGGGTGTTACAATATGTCCCAAGTCCTACATCGGAGAGATAAAATAGTTACATAGTTTATAAGAGTTCACCAACTATATTAGTATGATGCCTTTTGTGAAGGAGTTAAAAAACAAATCCGTTTGGCCCAAAGCGGACAATATCACACTAATTGTGGAGTTGTAAATTGATTCGTGGGTCCTACAAAAAGGTGCGAGTTTTTGCCTTTTTCTTCATTTTGCATTAACAACTAATAACCAACATCAACTATAATTTTTTCATTTACTTCTGACTTTTTTTATGTCATCATATTAGTATATAGTCAAAAAATAAAGTGTTTAGTAAATGGTTTTCTTAGCATGCGAACATTAAAAGGCGCGAGCTTTTACCCTTTTCTTCATTTTGCATTAACAACCCACACCAACTATCAAAATTTCCAAGCATATTATTGAATACGACCACTAAAAACCAACTTTCTTTTTGTTTTGTTCACGATATCCGGTCAGGCCTATGGGTGGATCCGTCAATAATCAAATAATAAATATATATAGCCGGTAAAGCCAATCTAATAAAAAAAATAGATACATACTCCATAATCTAGGTAACTTTAGAGAAATAATGTTAGAGAATTCTCTCCCCTCTCCCCACCCCTTAATCGCCCCACCACCACAGGCCAAACAAATCACCACCGCCCCCTCGCAGAAAGTTCGCAGCCCAGTTATGTTCTCCCGCCGGAAAACCCCAAGATCGACGTTTGCAATGCCGAGAGTCAAGCCTGTGTCCCAGATCCGACCCCGCCGCTTCACCCAGCTATCCCCGTATCCAGGTCAGTGGTCCTTACTTCTACCCCAAGTTCAGTTTCCTTCAAAGAAGTGGTTGAAATCTCGCCACACAGGGTAGGGGAGGAGGTTATCCCTTTGGAAAGCCCTCATATCCCCTTTGCAACGTCCCACCTAGACCTGGTTGAGGGGGAAGAGGTTTTTGTTCCTATTTCCTCTGACCAATACTCAGAGATTGTCCAACCATGGATGAACGCCCTCATTTGTAAAGTGGTGGGAAGATCGTTCTCCCAGAAGTCCTTGAGGACAAAATTAGGTAAGATTTGGAGTTGGAAGGATAAGATGACCCTCACGTCTTTGGGTAAAGAATTCTACATTGTCCCTTGTCCGTCGAATCTTGATAGGTCAAAAATATTGGCAGGGGGCGTGGTTTATATTGGACTCCCTTGTATGGGTGCAACCATGGCATCCAGGTTTTAGGCCGTCGCAAGCATCCATAACTCAATTCCCTATCTGGATTCAACTACCAGAGCTGCCCCTTCAGTTCTTTTGTAGGGATATTTTGGAGAAGATAGGTAATTCGATCGGAAGAACCTTGAAGGTCGATGCGCACTCCTTGATGGAGAACGGAGAAGATATGCGTCGGTGTGCGTTCTCGTGTAAGATAATCTTCAGACTCCGAACCGCGTGTGGTTGGGAGGAATGGCCCAAAATTTTTTCTATAAAGATAGTCCGTGGATATGCACCTCTTACCGAAAAACTGGCCATAACGGTAAAACTTGCCCCCTCCGGACATGGCAGGTGCCAGATGTCCCCTCGACGAAGGATAGGAAAGGCCCAAATTATGGGCATGTAAGTCAACTTGCCGGAAAATTCGAAGCTGGGAATGTATGGTCGTTAGTGCAGCGGAAAAGCCGAGGGAAAAATGGACCTGCTTTCGAAAGGGGAAGGTCAACCTCTAGATCCAGGTGGACCCCCATAAAGAAAGGGGGAGGTCCCACTGCAAAAACGGCGGATAATCTTGTGCCCCGGGAATTAGAAGCTTCAAAATATCCTCCAAAAGATTGTGGGACCCAAGATAAGTCTAATCAACATGCTGGAGGTAGAGTGAACAAGAGTGCTGACAATTAGTTTGTTGCGCTTGATTTTTTGCAGACTGCAGAGGTCTCTTCCCCATCTTCCCCTGCTCAGCCGAAACATGGCTTGGAGATGTCTAATCCCTCTTCTCCGCGTCAGGCTCTGGCTCCCCCCTAGCCAGTCTACCCCCCTAAGCCCTGCTGGAAAACCCCTCTCAATGACCCTTTTGAATTCTGCTTCGCAGGGAGTTTCCCCTCTCACAAACAAAACCCAAACTCAAAAAGAACCCCACCCTCCCTCCCTCCCTCCCCGCAAAAAGAAACCCACCCTCCTTCCTCTCCACAAAAATATCTCCAGCCACCATCAATGAGCAACAGAGTCATCCTCGACCTATGCAGATCCACCTCCCCACCCCCGCCCTCTTCACCGCCATCTCCTCCACCCTCCCCTCGCATACACCGTGTCTCGGCACTAAACCAGATTGTCTTCTCACTCCCGGCTCGTTCGTTGATTTCGGAGTTGACCCCGGGGTATGTGGACTATTATCTCCCCGACTCATTCAATCACCCGACCGACCATTTCACTGAACTCTCTCTCCAAGAGGTGAAAACTCTCATGATCAACCCATTTGTGGAGAATGTGGTTCCAAACCACCTTATAATGTTAGCCAACTCCGAATTTCGCCCGGCCTATGTGCTCCAACTGATGGATGCAGCGCACTTACTCCACTCATGCGCATCCTTGTCACGTGGTTCCTCAAGAAGAAAGTGGTTGTCGAGTCCGACGACCTGGAGATCATGATGGCCTTGGGCCCTTGGCTCGATTCGACGCCGCTGCTCCCCCTAGTCCGCAAGATGGTGAACAGGAGGGAAGCACGGTTAGTTGCCAGGAGCAACACATATGCAGTACCATGTGCTCAGCTCCATGTCCCTATGAAGCAATTGGGCCTAACGACAGCCTGGGACGAGGCAAGCGACAAAGGAAACCCGCTAGAGGCCGAGATGGTTTTGTAGCCTCACAAAAGGATATGGGCGTGCCCGGCAACCGGAGTAGAAGTAGACCTGTGGGAAGTAGGAAACGAGGAGATTCTAAGGATGCTTCTAGGGAAAACACCGTTGTTCAAGGGGATGACAGTACTATTTTGGAATGTTAGGGGCCTTGGAAGGCCTTCTTTTAAGCCGAACTTTTGGCTGTTGATGCAACAACATCATCCTTCATTTGTTGTGCTTGTGGAAACGTGGCTTGGCCGTGGAAAGCTTGGGGATATCCTCAAGGACATTGGTTTTGACTCTTGGCATTACGTTGATCCTGTGGGTTTTTTGGGTGGCATCCTCCTCCTATGGAAATCTCATATTTTGGGTTTCCAAGTTGTGGGGGAGGGCCCTCAGGGAGTCTACGGCGTCATGGAGGTACTTTCTTCTAAAACCTCTTTCGTCATTTCTTCTGTTTATGCTAGTCCTAAATTTCATGTTAGAAAACAACTGTGGGATGAACTTGAAAACTTTGCATGCAGCTTGAATAAACCATGGCTTGTTTTAGGAGATTTCAATGAAGTTACGACTCAAATTGAAAATTTAGGTGGGAGACCTATTAGCCGAAGTAGACTGATCTCTATAAAAGTAAAATGAATAGATGCAATCTTATTGACCTAGGTTACAATGGTCCCAAGTTCACCTGGACCAATAAAAGGAAGCGTAATCCTATCTTTGAAAGACTCGACCGCGGTTGGGCTAATCCGAAATGGGTAAGTCTGTATCCTGAGGCGAACCTATGTCACCTTCCTAGGATTACCTCTGACCATTGCCCGATTCTACACAAGTTTGAATCAACCCTTTACCTGCATGGTAAGAAACCCTTTAGATTTGAGCCTATGTGGACTCTGGATGATAACTTCATGGGTACGGTTGCTCACCTTTGGCCGGGGGAGGGGGTGAATATCCAAGAGACTCTTAGATCTATGCAAGAGGGGCTTACTGAGTGGAACCATCGAGAATTCGGGAATGTGTATAGAAGAAAAAACACGATGTTGGCCCACCTTAAGGGTACCCAACTCTACCTTCAGTCTAACCCCCATTCTGTCTTTCACCAGAACCTTGAATCGGACCTTCAAAATGATTTGATTACCACCTTAGACCAAGAGGAATTGCTTTGGAGATCTAAGAGTAGGACGGAGAGGTTGGCCGAGGAGGAGAAAAACACGAGAGTTTTCCATAGGAGTGTCCTTATTAAGCGTAATGCTTCACGTATCCTGAGCATTCGAGATGATGTAGGAAACGATATCCAAGACCAGGATGGCATCCGAGAGCTGATTCTAACCTTTTATAAAAACATGTACACCTCTGATCATGTGAGTTGTCTGAGGCATCCCAACCCCTCTGATAGGTTAGCTAGAATAGGGGAGGTCCCATTGTTGCATGAGATTAAGAATGCTTTATTTAGCATGAAACCCCTTAAAGCCCCGGGCCCGGATAGCTTTCATCCCATTTTCTTCCAGAAAACTTGGGATATTACTGGCACTGATGTGTGTAGGAGTATTCAGGGGTGGTTTGGGAAGGGGAGAATTCCGAAGGAGTTGTGTCATGCCCTAATTTGCCTGATCCCTAAGCGACCCTCTCATAAGACTGATAAGCTGTAACAGCCCGCACATCCGAGCTGCTAGCTAATCATACTTAACATACACTAATCTCGATTAACACTTAATTAACCTCAAATGACATAAATTCTTGCAGCGGAAACATAACCTTTATAAACGATCCTGGACCTGTGGGTCAGGACCCACAACAAATCATCTCCAAAATCGAATAACAGATTACATAATACCTTACTCGATTCCCAAACAAAGAATATTTTATACTCAAATACATACTTGAAGACTTCTAGTCACAACATCTGAATCATTAATTTAATTATAACTTCATACCCAGCTTTCGCTTAAAATCCACTGCGAGCTTTCAAGAGAAGCCTGCCAAATCACCAACAACGGACTCTGCCCCCACCAGGACAGGTTCCAAGAACAAAATCAGAAAAACCGAGTACACACTGTCCAACCATAAATTCATTTTAGTGGCTTAACCGGGGAAGAGAATACGAATAGAGAAGGAACCATGCCACCACCTCTAAACTCATGGGGACGTCTCCCCCATCAACCTTGTACTGCTTGCAAGACTTGTTTCCAGGACATGATGTCCTATCATTTAATACTCACACATACAATGATGTGTTCATCACTGCTGTTGCAGTATCTTCCCCATCATAGCATAGAAATACTTACTTCATAATTCATACATTTTATCCCTTATAACTCAAATTCGTAATTACGAGAACTCATGTTATATATAGTCAATATCTCATCTCGTAAATACACTTTGGTTATATACTCAAAAGTTCTATATAAAGCTTTATATCACGAATCATCTGTCTACGTTGTATTCTTCAAAAATCGCAAGTCAAACAACCTCTAACTAAAACCCATATCTGCTCCAAATCCTTCAAATACAACTATAGCTTAGATCGAAATCAAGTTTGTAAACGTATCGTATAGATATTAGCTAGGTTAATAAATCAGAAATCTCACTGTAAAACAACTTACATATTGAACATTCTAGCTCAAGAACTCATAGATATAGTTACTCAAAACATTATTTTAGGAAACATACTAAAGTACTATAAATTTGGTTCAAAAACGAGTTCATATAACAATTCCACGAACATATACTCATAAGTTCTAGTGCCTCTCGGCATTTCAACTTAATTGTAATTCCAAATATAACTTGATTCTATAAATCTTTCACAACTCATAATCAAAAGTCCAGTTAGTAAACTTGTCAAAATTTTAGCTTTTATTCATGGCTTAAAACTCATAATCAGGAATTTCATAAATCATATAAATACACAAATAACAACTTTCAGATAATCCACTTTTATAATATATAAAAACATATCAAGCTCGAGAAAGAATCCACAGAATTATACAAAATACCAATTTCCAGTTCAAAGGTGGAAGGACATGTGTGTACCTCTACTAATAAGCGTTGGACTCCATAATAATCTTCAAGAGTCTAATATCTCCAAATTCATGATCAATCTCCAATAGTTCCTAACATTGCTCACCCATATGATATCTGAATTCCACAATAGCCCAATTCGTATTATAACCAATAATCAATAAATTTCTAAACGAACTTCAAGTTCAACAACTAATTCAAACCTTATAGCTATCTTTAACCATTTTGACTATTTTCTCAGTATTATATTCACCTAATTAATCCAATAAACCAACTATAATATAATGGATAAATAATTTCTCATTCTCATATAACACCCATATAATGCTTAGGATAAAATAACTCCTCCAATTAACCTCCCACTATAAACAATACAAATGATCTAAGACTACATATCTTTTCATAGTGAAAGCTTTTAATAAACATATTATACAACTCATAATCAGAAATTTATTCCCAAATCCAGAAATAATCACTTACAACTAGGCAAAACAAATTTTTATTTGGGTTTGGAGAAGTATGAAAAGGAAACCCAGCAAGTATATAACTAAATTCGGTTCTTGAAATCCAAGGATGAAGACGAAGACGAAGACGTAATATTCAGCTTATAACATAAGTTTAGAAACTATGAGATTTTGAGTGTTGAGGAATCATGTTCTCAAGCAAAGATTAGAACTTTAAATCTTGCAAATCAAAGATTGCAACTTTACAATAATTTCACTTACATGCACTGACTTGATAACAAGAAGAGATGGAATGATGGTTAACTCACCAAATGGGTATAAGATATCAAAGCAGCAGTAGAATAGGACACCGGAAGACACACCGGAAGGAGCTCCGGCAACAGAGCCGGCGACAAGCAAAACCACCAGGCGTCGCTCGCGGTGGCAGCAGCACCGATACAACAGAGGATAGAGAAAATGAGTAACAAACCCACATCCAAAGAGAGAGAAAGACCGAGCAAGATTCACGGGTAAGAGGCTAAGAGCACCGTGATTTTCAAAGTAATACACCAATGGCCGAGCAAAACGATTACCCACTGTATTTAATCAAAGAGAACAACAACTCTTGAATTCAAGAGAGAGAAAATTGAGCGAATAAGATTGAAGGCGTGAGCGCCGGATTCCGACGAGGCCCACTAGCAACAACGAGTCGAGGAAAGATAGAATTCAGCGAGAGAAAGGAAACGTGAGAGTAAGAAGAATTGAAGATTTTGGTTTCTTCAATTCTTTGGGGATGAATTACTGTAATTGAGAATGATTTGCTAAATATGTAAACCTTGAAAATCTGATTAAGTACTGGAGGTTTTACAGCTCAAAATTTTATTCTACTTGGCTGCACCTCACTAAGGCACGAAGAGAGGGAAATGGTTCTCATTTTCATTTTTTTTTTCTTTTTTTTTTATTTTAAGGAAACAAAAGGGTATTTTAGTAATTTCATAATTAAGCTAAAAATCCAACTTTGATTTCAATCATAATTTCAAGAGTTCAATAAACTTCATAATCATTAAACATATTAAAAAAAACATTAGTTAAACTAATGATAATAATTACTAATTAAGAAAGCTGCTTAAAATGTTGGGTTGTTACATACTACCACCCTTACAAAAGTTTCGTCCTCGAAATTTGAAAACGTAAAACTTTAGATCACATAAAACATATTTTCGAAAATCAAACCAGATATAAACTTAACTTAGCTATAGTATCTCTGAAGACCCAAGCTTCTTTAATATTAATCACTTAAGCTCCGTTTCGAATTCTCCATAATCTCTAATCAATACATTCACATTTCCTCAAATCATCACTCAAACTATAAGCTAAGATCCCGATAGAATTTTCCCTTTTTGCAAATTTAACAACACTCAACCTTCAATTTCTCAATGTCTATTGCTCAATTCTTAACCAACTACTAACCCAAATCAATTTCAAACACCAAATATCATTCTTGAACTCATATGCCATGATATGAAGATCACGATTACTCTAAAACAACCATGCTCTGATACCATCTGTAACAGCCCGCACATCCGAGCTGCTAGCTAATCATACTTAACATACACTAATCTCGATTAACACTTAATTAACCTCAAATGACATATATTCTTGCAGCGGAAACATAACCTTTATAAACGATCCTGGACCTGTGGGTCAGGACCCACAACAAATCATCTCCAAAATCGAATAACAGATTACATAATACCTTACTCGATTCCCAAACAAAGAATATTTTATACTCAAATACATACTTGAAGACTTCTAGTCACAACATCTGAATCATTAATTTAATTATAACTTCATACCCAGCTTTCGCTTAAAATCCACTGCGAGCTTTCAAGAGAAGCCTGCCAAATCACCAACAACGGACTCTGCCCCCACCAGGACAGGTTCCAAGAACAAAATCAGAAAAACTGAGTACACACTGTCCAACCATAAATTCATTTTAGTGGCTTAAAATATAATTGTATAAGTTACCACCTCTTATTTTAAATACGTCAAATCATACCATACAAGTAACATATATGAAGGTAGCAAACTATACTCTTTAGTATATAGTATAACATGCTTAGAATGATTTTAACAAAAAATACCTCAAGTTGCATACTAAACCATATGATAGCTCATAAATCTTTAAAGAACAGACTATAAACATAAATGTATCCCGAATATAAATTTAGTTCACTTATAATATGTATCATAAAGACTTCCTTATCTTTCTGCTAAATCATATATTCCTTAAAACAAGTTTACCAAATACATAAACATCACTTAGAAAGATTACAGGGATCACAACCTCTTACTAGAAAGTCTTTCGTAAATTCATCTTTTAAGTATTACGCCAAACTACATTTCCTTTTAAAAGCCTCACTAAAACAATATACATAAATAACTATCAATTCAAATATAGATTGGAGACATAACTCCATCTAGGGAATCCCTTAGAACTATTTCTTTTTCCTCGGAAGAAAATTCACTTATAAATCACTAATTTGTCACACCAGACTGGCTTTTACAAAATAAGTATAGGAGTTCCAAACAAAGTTGCATTGATTAAAACATACTTTCATAGTTTCCGTCTTGATCAACTTACTACTTAACCGGGGAAGAGAATACGAATAGAGAAGGAACCATGCCACCACCTCTAAACTCATGGGGACGTCTCCCCCATCAACCTTGTACTGCTTGCAAGACTTGTTTCCAGGACATGATGTCCTATCATTTAATACTCACACATACAATGATGTGTTCATCACTCCTGTTGCAGTATCTTCCCCATCATAGCATAGAAATACTTACTTCATAATTCATACATTTTATCCCTTATAACTCAAATTCGTAATTACGAGAACTCATGTTATATATAGTCAATATCTCATCTCGTAAATACACTTTGGTTATATACTCAAAAGTTCTATATAAAGCTTTATATCACGAATCATCTGTCTACGTTGTATTCTTCAAAAATCGCAAGTCAAACAACCTCTAACTAAAACCCATATCTGCTCCAAATCCTTCAAATACAACTATAGCTTAGATCGAAATCAAGTTTGTAAACGTATCGTATAGATATTAGCTAGGTTAATAAATCAGAAATCTCACTGTAAAACAACTTACATATTGAACATTCTAGCTCAAGAACTCATAGATATAGTTACTCAAAACATTATTTTAGGAAACATACTAAAGTACTATAAATTTGGTTCAAAAACGAGTTCATATAACAATTCCACGAACATATACTCATAAGTTCTAGTGCCTCTCGGCATTTCAACTTAATTGTAATTCCAAATATAACTTGATTCTATAAATCTTTCACAACTCATAATCAAAAGTCCAGTTAGTAAACTTGTCAAAATTTTAGCTTTTATTCATGGCTTAAAACTCATAATCAGGAATTTCATAAATCATATAAATACACAAATAACAACTTTCAGATAATCCACTTTTATAATATATAAAAACATATCAAGCTCGAGAAAGAATCCACAGAATTATACAAAATACCAATTTCCAGTTCAAAGGTGGAAGGACATGTGTGTACCTCTACTAATAAGCGTTGGACTCCATAATAATCTTCAAGAGTCTAATATCTCCAAATTCATGATCAATCTCCAATAGTTCCTAACATTGCTCACCCATATGATATCTGAATTCCACAATAGCCCAATTCGTATTATAACCAATAATCAATAAATTTCTAAACGAACTTCAAGTTCAACAACTAATTCAAACCTTATAGCTATCTTTAACCATTTTGACTATTTTCTCAGTATTATATTCACCTAATTAATCCAATAAACCAACTATAATATAATGGATAAATAATTTCTCATTCTCATATAACACCCATATAATGCTTAGGATAAAATAACTCCTCCAATTAACCTCCCACTATAAACAATACAAATGATCTAAGACTACATATCTTTTCATAGTGAAAGCTTTTAATAAACATATTATACAACTCATAATCAGAAATTTATTCCCAAATCCAGAAATAATCACTTACAACTAGGCAAAACAAATTTTTATTTGGGTTTGGAGAAGTATGAAAAGGAAACCCAGCAAGTATATAACTAAATTCGGTTCTTGAAATCCAAGGATGAAGACGAAGACGAAGACGTAATATTCAGCTTATAACATAAGTTTAGAAACTATGAGATTTTGAGTGTTGAGGAATCATGTTCTCAAGCAAAGATTAGAACTTTAAATCTTGCAAATCAAAGATTGCAACTTTACAATAATTTCACTATCAATTACATGCACTGACTTGATAACAAGAAGAGATGGAATGATGGTTAACTCACCAAATGGGTATAAGATATCAAAGCAGCAGTAGAACAGGACACCGGAAGACACACCGGAAGGAGCTCCGGCAACAGAGCCGGCGACAAGCAAAACCACCAGGCGTCGCTCGCGGTGGCAGCAGCACCGATACAACAGAGGATAGAGAAAATGAGTAACAAACCCACATCCAAAGAGAGAGAAAGACCGAGCAAGATTCACGGGTAAGAGGCTAAGAGCACCGTGATTTTCGAAGTAATACACCAATGGCCGAGCAAAACGATTACCCACTGTATTTAATCAAAGAGAACAACAACTCTTGAATTCAGGAGAGAGAAAATTGAGCGAATAAGATTGAAGGCGTGAGCGCCGGATTCCGACGAGGCCCACTAGCAACAGCGAGTCGAGGAAAGATAGAATTCAGCGAGAGAAAGGAAACGTGAGAGTGAGAAGAATTGAAGATTTTGGTTTCTCCAATTCTTTGGGGATGAATTACTGTAATTGAGAATGATTTGCTAAATATGTAAACCTTGAAAATCTGATTAAGTACTGGAGGTTTGACAGCTCAAAATTTTATTCTACTTGGCTGCACCTCACTAAGGCACGAAGAGAGAGAAATGGTTCTCATTTTCATTTTTTTTTATTTAAAGGAAACAAAAGGGTATTTTAGTAATTTCATAATTAAGCTAAAAATCCAACTTTGATTTCAATCATAATTTCAAGAGTTCAATAAACTTCATAATCATTAAAAATATTAAAAAAAAACATTAGTTAAACTAATGATGATAATTACTAATTAAGAAAGCTGCTTAAAATGTTGGGCTGTTACATAAGCAATTCCGCCCTATTAGCTTTTGCAATACTTTGTATAAAGTTGTCACTAAGGTCCTAGTGAATTGGCTCAAACCCCTTGTCCCCTCTTGGATCTCCCAAAACCAAAATAGCTTCACCAAGGGTAGTGGCCCCAACATTATTCTGGTTGCTGTGTCTGAGGTCCTCCATTCCATGAATAAGAAAAAAGGGAAGTGGGGATGGTTTGCGCTTAAAATTGACCTCGAAAAGACATATGATTGAGTGGAGTGGAGCTGAGCTTTGTCCGTAAGTGCCTCCAGTTTCATAACCTAGATGATACTTCGGTGAACTTGATTATGAATTGTGTTTCTAGAGCATCTTCCTCGGTGCTCGTGAATGGAAGGAAAACAGATAAGTTTACTCATACTAGGGGGTTGCGCCAAGAGGACCCTATGTCCCCTTACCTTTTCAATCTTTGCCTAAAAATGCTTACTCAAGCCATTAATAATGCTTGCCATGAGAAGCAGTGGACCCCTTTCTGGGTTGGAAGGCAAAAGGTGCCGATATCTCATCTTTTCTTTGCAGATGACCTCCTCCTGTTTAGTAGGGTGGATGAAAGCACAATCCTCACGGTGAAAGAGGTCCTTGAGAAGTTTTGTTCTACCTCCGGCCAAAAGATTAATGTGGTTAAGAGCAAACTCATTTTCTCCCCGAACACCCCGGGGACCCAGAGGGTCTTGTTCCAGGACAATTTGAAGGTTAAGGCTAATGATGACTTAGGAATCTATCTGGGCCTCCCCATTTCTCATAAAAGACCATCCCGCACTCAAGTTCAATTTGTGATTGATAAAGTTAGGGCTAGATTGGCTAAATGGAAGACGCCCTATCTTTCCAAAGCAGGGCGCCTCTGTCTAGTTACATCTACTCTTTCCTCCATTCCGACATATTATATGCAAGCTTCACAACTCCCAATAATTCGTTTCGTGACTTATACAAGATCTGTAACAACTTCCTGTGGGGTGAGGAGAATGGGAAAAAGCAACTGCATTTGGTTAAACGTGAAACTACCTTCCTCCCGAAGGATTGGGGGGCCTGGGGGTGAGAGATCAAGTCCTAATGAACACTGCATATATGGCCAAATTAGGGTGGAAAATAGCCCAAAATCAACATTTCCTTGCCCAAGAGTGCATCCTCTCTAAGTACGTTCACCAAAATCATGTGACCTAGTTTAAAAATGGCTCTGTTATGTGGAGAAATATTGGTAAAGGATGGGAGCTCCTCCAGAGCAATAGCGAGTAGAGTGTAGGAAATGGGAGGAAAATCGAGTTCTGGCATGACGACTGGCTTAGTATTGGTTCTCTTAGAGGGTGAATTCAGGGCCCGCTTACCGAGGAGGACAATCTCAGGAAAGTGGCAAGCGTGTGTAAAGACAATGAGTGGGACCTAAACTGTTTATCTATCTCCCTTCCCTCCAACGTGGTGCACCGAATCTTGAGCTACCCCTGTAACACCCCAGAATTTCAAAGCGGAAAAAGAAAGAAATAATAATAGTATTATAGGACGATGGCGGAAACATCGTCTTCTGGGAATGTCACTTTTAATACAAAGGTATTTAAATAACTATGTTAAGAGACCAAATTAAATAAATAAATAACTAATTCAGAGTATTCCAAATGAGAAAAAGTCTAACTATCAGTCTAGGCCTAAAACAACTATCATTTCATTCTCGCATCTCAACCCGAGCCCAAAACCAAAGAAGATTCACATCAACAAAACTTGCAAAATATACAACAACATCCACAATCAGTGGGGAGTAACTAGCAGTTCTCCCAGAACAAAAGAAATCAAAGTACAATTCAGACATAGATTAATAAGAAAGGAAACATAAGGTCAAGATGACTATGACATGCATCCAAAATCATAAAGCTCTCAAGTAATACAAAAGATAAAATGAATAAATCATCTCAAGGGTACTTCAATAATAATAAAAACATAGATAAATCAGTTATTGAGTCAGAAACCGAACGCCAGTGAATCGCAATTCACTTCCTAAGGTTTGTCAGATCGCAATCTCCAGGTCAGTCTATGGGCTTACGTTCCCCACTGCCTGTCTCTAAGAATGGCCAAACTCCCGATGCAGGGTAGAACACGCAGAACTCTCTAACCTCTCGGACGACAACAATTAACCCAGGTGTACCCCTAGTTCGCAAACCAGGTGGTTGGCATGTTCTTCACCGGGGACTACATCTATCCCACCGAATATTCTTATCTCAAAATAAAATCATAAATATCATCAAAGTATCATTCAGCTCAAAAATATTCGTCAAAAGGGATGCCACCCGGCCTTATACCCATGATTCATCAAAAGTAATTCTTCAAATATCCTCAAAGTAGTAACTTACAAACTTACAACAAATATCTTCAACCACAATACTTTGAACATCACTAAGCATCAACAATGATAATGAAATAGTTTTTACAATACTAACAGTATCAATCAGAAATGCATCACCAATTAACTCCAAGGCTTATTAAATAAATAAATAGTACACAATTAATCATTTTTACATAAATCAAACATAAACATAATGATACCAATAATACTTACAACAACCTACTAAACACCAGCATCCAAGAACATAAAAGATCACAAATTAGTTCTGATTAACAAGCTCTCAAATAATTAAAAAGAATATCCTCAAATTCACAACAAAAACACGATAATAATTATTAAAATAATAAGTACAATCAGTAAAATAACACAAAAATTATCTTACGACCATTATGGCCCCACTGACATGGTACAAATTTTATTTATAATTTACAGAATACTCAATAAAGCCAATATAATAATTAAAAATAGAAATAAACGCCCAAAAATTACCAAAAATTCACATAACATGCATAAACTCACAGTAATACATAATATGCAAAGAAATGAATTTTTTTTAGCCTCTAGAAATAATTTTCACGATTTATATACTGACATACACGAAAATGTAAAAACAGATAAACCAATTAAATAAACTTGTAAACAGTAAAAAAAAAATTATTCCAAGGCATGAAATACATATAAAACATATAACATGCTTCACTAAAAATAATTTCAGCAATTATAACATTTGTTCACTATTTATTTTGCAAATAAGCCATAAACGCATAAATTACCAAATAAATCAAATAAATAGTAAAAATCAAACGAAAAGTATTTTGCTGCACATAATATTCACACAGCATACATCAAGAACATTCATGTATAATTTCATCAATAATTTCATACAAAAAGTATTTTAAACAATTTCCTTGCGTAATAATCTAATACCGAAAAATACTCTAATCTCTATCGTTCTAAGATAACTACTAGTTACCTGGAACGTTGGGAGGAGAACTGAGCCTAAAGAGATAGTTAAGAGTTACGCATACAATCCAATTCCACTTCTAACCCCAAAGCACAATGAACGATAATTGTAGCAACAAGTCACTAGGCGTTTTCTTCTTGAACATTGAAAAATCTCATTTCGTGCTGTTCTGGTCCGACCATGATTTCCAGCGATTGAAAGATCGTATTTACAATCCCTCTGGTCAAAGTGAAGATCAAGATGTTATAAACGTGTTATCCAAATTTGAGAATGATCCAACGGTTAGATATCCGGATATGGTCAATTTCGTGAAGGTGTGACAGGGAACAAAAACCGGATGACTCGTCTGGTTGAAACGAAAACTTCAGTCGCGACTTTCCCTTTCTTCAAAAACAAATTGTACCAAGAGCAAGATCTTTCCAAGTAGATGAATTTTGACTACTCACACGTTCAATTCGGATAAGAAACGAAGGAGATATGATGCAAACAAAATAGGTGTGCAAAAATGGACGAAAATCCGAGAAGAGAGAAGAACTCTTTCTCTTTCTCTCTAAGGGTTGGGCGAAAATGGGGGTTTGAATGCAGCAAAAACCTGATTAATAACCTCATTAAGCAATGGTTTAAAAGGGTGATTATAAAGGTGGGTTAATGGGGAATTAAATAGGGGGTTACAAGAGATCCAAAGGTTAACTTAATGAGCACCAAAACTCTTCATCCTCCACACCATAATTGCTGATTTTCGGCCAGTATGACACGCCACATGCGATGCAACATCTCATCACCCAAGTCGGTCCAACAACGTTACAAAAACGCTAAGCGACAAAACTGCGTCCTAAACGCCTAAACAAATAACGAAACTAATATAACCTTTAAAATAAATAACTAACAACTTAAAATAAATATATATAAATATATCACAACATATAAATATATATACACATTTTCACAACACATTCCAAAATAATCTAAATAATAAATTATTTATTTTTAAGAAAAATATCATTTTAATGTAAACAAACGCCAAAAATAAAGAGTGAAAATTACGGGGTGTTACAACCCCACCCCTTCCCCCCAGGCTAGGGAATACCTTTTGATTCCTAAGTTTGTTGACCACACGGCCTTTTCCCTGGGTGATGCCTATAAAGCCCAACTTTCTCCTGCCACTGCTAATGATGACCTGTCATGGATCTGGAAAGGGGCTGTTGAGCCCAAAATTAAATTCTTCATGTGGCTCCTTTGGCCTGACAGAATCCCTCACAAACAGCTTCCCTTTACTCGTCCCAACACCTCTGACCCTGTCTGCCCTAGATGCAACCAGGTTTCCGAAGACTCGGATCATTTGCTTAGACTTTGCCCTAGAAGCGCTAATATTTGGAACATTCCTGAGACCCCGACTTTCCCCTTAGCGGACTTCTGCTCCTGGATCCGTGAGAATATGTTGAGTTGTCATTCTTTCCATGGATTGGAATGGAGATCTGTCTTCCCTTACGTGTGCCGTGAGATTTGGAAGGATAGGAATAATTGCATCTTTAGGAAGTCCGATGTGTACCCGGTCTAGGTCATTAGTGTTAAGGCGAGTGGATGTGCGCGTGACTTTCAGGTTGCGTCCTTAAAAGCCCCCTAGCTTGGTGCCCTCTTCAGTCAGTTCCCCTTTTGCCCACCCCCGTGAGTCTATTATGATACATGTAGATGCTTCCTTTATTGGTCCCTCTGAATTGGTAGGTTTGGGGGGTATTGTTAGAGATAATATAGGGTCTTAGATCATGGGCTTTGGGCATTGGCGGATCCAACGTGGGTTCAACTGAACCCACGCGGATCCACGGACGAAACTGGTGTTTAGAGGAAAAGAAAAAAACGTTTATAATAAAACGAGCACAAAATTGTGAAATATCACGCATTATGGCTCAGTGGTCTGGGGCAGTGTAAATTCTAAGAGTTTGGCGTGAAAGGTCGCGGGATCAAGTCCCTGAAGTAGCATGTGTTATTTTTTTATTTTTTCCTTTTCTTTTTTATTATTGCAACAATTATGTTTTTTTTTTCTTTGGTTTTTTTTTTCCTGTTTCATAATGCTCCATTTTCTAGCTTTCCTTCTCAATTTACAAATGTTCCCCTCCCACCGAGTACTAAACTACCAATAGCCTGTTTCATTCCTCCTTTCTTTTCCCGTTAAAAAATCATATTTTTGTTCGAATTTTCTTATTTAAGCAATCAATTATCGATAGCATTAAATATTTATTATCAAACTACATTACAAAGAGCTTATTGTGGGTGAGTTTTTATTTGTATATGTTAGATTTCACTTTTTTTTTTACTGTTAATACTATTTCATATTTTTTTTTCCTTTCACTTGTGAAAGTTATTAGAGTTTCCTATATTTATTTTTCTTGAAGGGAACATATCAAAATTTATCAATATATGTTAAAAAGAACAGAGTTTTAATGCTTAATTTAAAAATAATAGTTGTAAATACATATTTGCTGATCTCATTGAAAAATTAAAATTAAAAATTGCCAACTCAAAATACAATCAACTAGTATAAGTATTAATATTGCATGCGGCATATAAGGCTAGTTTTGGTTCTACATTTGAACAAGTTCGAACCCACGTGTTGCAATTCCTGGATCCGCCACTGGCTTTGGGAAACAAGTTTATGCTAGGAGTGCTACTGAAGCTGAACTTTTGGGGATTCTTGAAGGTTTTTATGTAATGGAAGCTCGACACATCTCTCGGGCTATTATATATACTGATTGCAGGATTGCAGTGGATCTTATTCACAAGGAAGGTACGATTGATAAATATTATAATCTATTCACTTGCAGGCAGCGGATGTATTAGCTAAAAATTGTAGAACTTTTGTAACACCCCAAAATTTCAAAGCGGAAAAGAAATAAATAATAATAGTATTAAAAGGACGATGGCGGAAACATCGTCTTCTGGGAATGTCACTACTACAAGAAATGCGTTTAAATAACTAAGTGATAAACCAACATAAGTAAATAGTATAAATAAATTAAATTAATTAGAGTAATATTCAAAAGATAAAGCTAACTCTTCAACTAACTAAAAGTCTAGGCCTAAAACATCTAACATCTTAATGCTCACTTCTCAACCCGAGCCCAAAACCAAAGAAGATTCCCATCAACATCACCTGCAAAATATATCAAAAAACATCCACAATCAGTGGGGAGTAACTAGCAGTTCTCCCAGAACAAAAGAAATCAAAGTACAATTCAGACATAGATTAATAAGAAAGGAAACATAAGGTCAAGACGACTATGACATGCATCCAAAATCATAAAGCTCTCAAGTAATACAAAAGATAAAATGAATAAATCATCTCAAGGGTACTTCAATAATAATAAAAACATAGATAAATCAGTTATTGAGTCAGAAATCGAACGCCAGTGAATCGCAATTCACTTCCTAAGGTTTGTCAGATCGCAATCTCTAGGTCAGTCTATGGGCTTACGTTCCCCACTGCCTGTGTCTAAGAATGGCCAAACCCCCGATGCAGGGTAGAACACGCAGAACTCCCTGACCTATCGGACGACAACAATTAACCCAGGTGTACCCCTAGTTCGCAAACCAGGTGGTTGGCATGTCCTTCACCGGGGACTACATCAATCCCACCGGATGTTCTTATCTCAAAATAAAGTCATAAATATAATCAAAATATCATTCATCTCAAAAATATTCGTCAAAGGGATGCCACCCTGCCTTATACCCATAATTCATCAAAAAATAATTCTTCAAAAATCCTCAAAGTAGTAACTTACACACTTACAACAAATATCTCCAACCATAATACTTTGAACATCACTAAGCATCAACAATAATAATGAAATAGTTTTTACAGCACTAACAATATCGATCACAAATGCATCACATCAAATAAGATCACCAATTAACTCCAAGGCTTATTAAATAAATGAAACGTACACAACTAATCATTTTTACATAAACCAAACATAAACATAATGATACCCAATAATACTCACAGCAACCTACTCAACAACAGCTTCCAAGAACATAAAAAGTCACAAATTATTTCTGATTAACAAGCCCTTAAATAATTAAAAAGAATGACCTCAAACTCACAACAAAAACACAATTATAATTATTAAACTAATAAGTACGATCAGTAAAATAACACAAAAATTATCATACGACCCTTATGGCTCTACTGACATGGTACAAATTTTATTTTTAATTTTCGGACTCTAAAAATATTTTTAAACGTTAATTTACAGAATACTCAATAAAGCCAATATAATAATTAAAAATAAAAATAAACGCCCAAAAATTACCAAAAATTTACATAACATGCATACACTCACGGTTATACATAATATACAAAGAAATAAATTTTTTGGCCTCCAGAAATAATTTTCACGATTTATATACTGACAGACACGAAAATGCAAAAACAGATAAACCAATTAAATAAACCTGTAAACAGTAGAAAAAATAGTATTTTAAATAATTCCTAGCGTAATAATCTAATACCGAATGATACCCTAATCACTATTGTTCTGAGATAACTACTAGTTACCTGGAACGTCGGGAGGAGAGCTGAGTCTAAAGGGATTCGAAAAATATGCGAGCAATCCAATTATTCCATGAACGATAATTGTAGCAACAAGTCACTAGGCGTTCTCTTCTTGAACGTTGAAAACTCTTATTTCGTACTGCTCTGTTCCGACCATGATTCACGGTGATCAAAACATCGGATTCTAAATCGATCCGGTAACAGCGAAGATAAGGATGTTGTAAAAATGCTGTCCAAATTTGAAGACGATCCAACGGTTAGATCTCTGGCTACGGTTATTTACGTGAAGGTGTGATAGGAAAAACCGGGTTGAACCTTTCTATTCTTTTCCTCTTCCTTTTCTCTCTTTCTTTTCTTGAAAACGGTGTGGGTTAAATGAGAATGATGCTGAACTTCTTTTAATAAAAATCAGAATTTTATGTCAAGGAAAAATGAAGGGTTTAGGAGAATGTTAATGAGAGATTAAATGAGCGGTTACAAGAGACCCGAAGGTTAGCTTAATAAGCACCAAAACTCTTCATCCTCCACTCCATAATGCTGATTTTCGGCCAGCATAATACGCCACACGTGATGTACCATTTCATCACTCAAGTCGGTCCAACAACGTTACAAAAACGCTACGCGGTAAAACTGCATCCTAAACGCCTAAATAAATAACGAAACTAATATAACCTTTAAAATAAATAACTAACAACTTAAAATAAAATAATAAATATATATAAATATATCACAATATATAAATATATATACACATTTTCACAACACATTCCAAAATAATTTAAATAATAAATTATTTATTTTTACGAAAAAATATCATTTTAATATAAACAAACACCAAAAATAAAAGGGTGAAAATTACGGAGTGTTACAACTTTGCAGTTAGATTGTGCTGTAACTAGGATCTTCCCTACCCCCACCTAGTTATTGTATGCAACACTTAATTTCGAATTGTATGACTTTGAACTTATCTATGTAATTGGCTACTAATTTTCACCAAAAAAAAATAAAAAAAGCCAATCTAATAAATGAACGAGCAATTAACAGCCAATATCCAATTGTATCACAAGTCACACACCATAATAGCCAACATCCAATTGTACGTCTTTCTCCCACACACCATAATGGCCGGTACATTGTTCATTATAATCATGTTTTCGTGGTCCGTCGATCTTTACATATCGAAAACTAGCCTGATAGGCAGATCCTACTAGGCCACTAGTTAAACAATTTTCCGTCGATAAGAAAGGCAACACGACGACGATGGTCGTACTTACGTGGTTGCCAGCTTTAATTTGCAATAATTCACACCAACACTGTATAAGCCTAACTTTATATTGCTACTCCCATAATGCAACTTGGACTACACAAGTTCAAAAGGAAATTATCATGAACAGATGCACTGGTCAATTATCATGCTCCTTGAATATGCACGTTCAAACTTTTGTGAAGAAATAAATTAATCTTTGAAATCTGGTGCATGAATATGATGATAAAGGTCTTTTGTCCATAACATCACGATACAGAAGAATAGTTAATTCACCGGTTTCAATAAGCACTAATATATAAATGTTACGTGTTGAATTTTCAACGAGTCTACATGATATGATATAGATAGTCATTTTTTGTTATTTTTTTTTCATGAAAATGGACCTGACGCCAAGGCATATAATCACTTATCAGCGTACTTCTAGCACACTTAGAGCTCTGGCACCTTGAGAACGGAAAGAGTGTAAAAAATATCCACCTCAAAGTGCCTCTAGAGTTGAGAGTCAAACTCATGACATATAAGCCACAAGCTCGAACTCTTATAATCATCGGCCAAGACTATCTTGTTATACTACATAGTAAAGTAGCTTATTGTAAAGCCAAAAAAAAGTAAGCTTTATTAATTTAAATTTTCGAATTGACTAATTATATCTATAATTCTTAGCTTGAATTGGATCAGATTAGTTTAGGTGGAGATTTAGCTTGATATGAACTCTTTTTTTAAAAATATAATTGTATTTCGAATTGAATAAAATTTTGGTGAAATCCAACCGAATTTTTATTTAAGATACCTATTGATAACATTTTGAAGTGATAAAGTCCTTAACTTTGTCATAACCTTGTGATTCACAAGTTGTGACAAGAGAATGAGAGAATAAACACCTTTCTTCTTAGCATGTTAAATTTTAAAATGTGGTAATTTTGAAACGGGAAGTAAGTAAAAAAAAAAAACACACACACACAGAAGATCGTCACTATTTAGAAGTCAAATGTACGTAATAAAGTAAGAAATCCACAGTTTGCCAAAGCAAATACTTCTTATAATTTGGCAAAGACGTTTATTCCCTTACTTCGCCTCAGTATTCAGTAATCATGATTCAGCTAGCTTTTAGACCTTTTGGGTGCAATTCTTGGATTGAATAGTATGATGATAGGATGCAAAGCACATTAGTTGGAGAATATATGATTTTGTTTTAACACGAAACTCCTTAAATGGTCGTCAGTCGTTGACTTGTTAAAGCCAGCACATATAAAGGATCGGAGAATCATTATGTTGGATCAAAATTTGAAATAATTTACTCAATACATGGCAAGTATGAGATGTCACGAATCATTGATATTGACATAAACTCTAACTACCTTCTACTTCTAACTGCATATTTGGTTAGTGGTACTAAATTATGGTAATAGTAATGTCTTTTAGTGTAAGTTTGTGAAGACATTCCAATAGTAACATCCATGATAATGAAACTTGATGTCAGAACATGTGTTTTCCTTCATAAATTTCCATTACCACCCAATACCACCTTCCCAAGTGGTAATGGATGGTAGCATTACCATGGAGGTTGACATGGAAATGCCTTCACAAAGTTGCACTAGAAACCATTACCATTACTACTATTTAGTACCGTTAACCAAACGGGTCGAGGATATAGAGAACGCTTTAATAAGCATGCTATATTATTAAAAAAATCTAAGTTTTAATAAAGTCAGTGTTTTGAAATGATTAATATAGGTACGTAATATTTTGATCCTAATATTTTTTTGGTAAGAAGAAATCTTGATAAGTTGGAGGGAGTAAAGGAGATCCCAACTTGTCAAGGCTGAGAATCTAAGAAAAACGTATTGACATTAATAACGTAACATTCTTTAAAATGGTATTGTTTTAGGAATTCATGACCAAATCATCACTTGATCGATGTGCTACTAATATTTTATTATTGCTTAATCTTTTCATTTTTAGTTTTAAGGACTACATATATCATTTTCCATCATATTTAAGTTAAGTGAAAAATAAAGTTTGATAATTAATAAACAACATAAGTGATCAAATAAAAAATATACTCTATATACTACTAAAAAAGCTTGAAGATGACATCTATATATAAATCTCATGCCTATTTTTCATAGAAATATTTGATTGAGCGTCATATTGAATTTGATATGATTATACGTAACTTAATTTGCGGCCTCCAAACACATGTTTAATTATTAATATCTTTAGTTACACATTCGTTAAAATTATATAAAAAGTTAATGTTTGGAAAATATACATTATAACAAATCTGGAAAAAAAGGCACATTATAATATTTTTTTCCCTACATTAATGAGGCTATATGGTCAAAGTCTGTAATTGAAAATGAAGCAATAAATTGATGATGATGGGAGTATCTGTTAAAAAATAATAATTCAACCCTCTTAAATTGACCTAAAATAAGATAGGACAAACTTTGCAATCAAAGCAACCCAACTAGCTCATAATTTAACATGAATTAAATTTTGTTCATTCTAATTTGTTTTGACTTATTTTTTTTAAAAAAAAATTCAGATAAGTTCTAATCAATTCACATAAATTCTAATAAGTTCCAATTAGTTTATATAACTTTTTAAAAAAATTTAATACCCAACAAACAAAAATTCAATAAGTTTCAATTAACTAAGATAATTCAAGATAAGTAAAGAGAAGTTACAATATCTAATACTCCAGTTAAGATAAGTTCTAATAATATCTAACAACTTTAAATAAGTTAAGTTCTAATAGTAATATATAATAACTTCAAATAGGCTTACACAACAAGTATAGAAAAGTCAATATAAGATGAATATTCATAAAGGCTTAATCTAATGCCAAAAAGCTAATCTAATAAAAAAAACCATAGGGGGTGGCATAAAAAAACAAAATAATTGTCAGGCACAATAAACAGTATACTAGTATACCAGTATCAGAAATGACGACCCAAGGACAAAGGAATCTCCACCCTTTTCGTTCCACCCTTCACTCATTCTCACTGAAATTATAAATAGATACACCTATTAAATTAAGGCATTGGCATTTAATTGGCATCTCCTTTTGCCAAAGTATATGTAAAGACTAGAGTAAAAAGAAAAGGTGTGCAAAATACTCCCACCTAAATCAACATGGCAAAAATAGCATTAGGAACAAGCCAAGAGGCAACACAACCAGAATGCATCAAAGCCCTTGTTGTTGAATTCATTTGTACCTTCCTCTTTGTCTTTGCCGGCGTCGGATCCGCCATGGCCGCCGGTATGGTGTTCTTACTTCTTTAAGATAATATCCATTTATTGGCTTTGTATATATAGTCAACTTCGCTTGGTTTATTTGACCAATTAATCAAGAAAAATTATCACACATACTATTTATGTAACTTTCTAATGGTTACATTATTATACTACACGTGAGAGATTAGCCACCTCAAACATTATCAAGTGAGATGGTTAGATTTGTGATCTCAATATGCAAAGTTCAAAAGATTAACATTTTATCATCTCATTAAGGAGTCGATCGGCTAATGGACACCACTAGAGTTTATACAAAAACAATTGTAACTACTAAACAGAGGAAATGCCAATTTGAGACATTGATTAAAAAACACACTTCTTTGCTTAAATAAACTAATGGAGAGAGTATAAGAACTTAAGAAGTAAAATTATGAAGATATCAATTACTAGTTAATGAAGTGATCACCTTACTTTTACAAGTTTATTGTGAATAATCTACCTTATACTCCACTCCTTTTTCTTTTGTTTTGATATAAATTATACAGATAAAGCGGGAGCGAGTACTATAGTAGGGTTGTTGTTTGTGGGAACGACACACGCATTTGTGGTAGCAGTGATGATTGCCGCAGGATTTAACATCTCTGGTGGTCACTTGAACCCTGCTGTCACCCTTGGCCTAGCAATGGGTGGCCATATCACACTTATTAGATCTTTACTTTATTGGATCATCCAATGTTTTGCTTCTGCTCTTGCTTGTCTCTCCCTTAACTATGTCACCGGTGGACTGGTAATTTTTTTATATACTCTTATTTTTATTGCATATAATTTATTCCGTAATAATATTATACTAGGATCAGAGTTGTTGTGTCGTACTCACCTACAAAAGATGGATAGCTATTTGAAATTGAATCATGATAATCTTGGAGTTGTGGTGTTGCCATGTTATGACCACAATCTCGAAAACGAGATCTAGTTGACTCGGGGTGCTAAAATACAATGAACGATTCATGTCCCTAGCACAATTACTCTTATTAGTATGCACTTAAATTGCTGAAGAAGAAGGTTCGGGTGCTTTGTGAATGGAGGAGGTTAGATAGTAATATGAGTTTCTCACATCAATTTGGGATAATAAATTAAATATACTTTACATAAGCTAGTCCTTCCTAGATGAGTAAACTTTTCATGCGAATTTCTATTCCTCATACCTAACCAAATAACTTTTTCTACTACCCAGAAAATAACACTTCATTGACAATGAAAATTTTGAGGAAAATGTACTTGCTGCACTCAACCAAAGATCTTGCATGACTTTACAAATATGCATGAACTTGAAATCTAGGCATAAACTTTCTTACAAAACAAATTTCAGTTTTTCCACAATCATCCATTACTTACTTCAACACCAAGTTTATTATATACTTGGGTGAATCTAAAATTAAGGACACTCAGACAAAAAATTTAGATGTCTAACATAAGATCACTAAATTCTACTGTAGTTTAAGAGGTTATTCCTTTAATCTAATCTTCGAGTTATATTTTAATTACATTGAAGGACCATACTCGCTATTCCCTTATATGTTTAGAATCTAAGTTGTTTTAGCTGTATTTTTTAATCCAAATTTTCTTTAGATCATAGAGATTACTAGTTTACAATAAGATTAGAAATCCCCTAAAAATCCAAAAAAAAGTACAGTATTGATTGACTTTGTTATTGGTAACGCATGCAGACAACTCCTATACACTCTCTTCCAAAAGGGGTGGACCCTCTACAAGGATTGCTAATGGAGGTGATTTTGACATTCTCTCTCCTATTCACAATTTACACCACCATTGTGGACCCAAAGAAGGGCCCGCTTCAAACCCAAGGCATCTTCTTAACTGGGCTTGTGGTTGGGGCTAATATATTTGCTGGTGGGCTTTTCTCTGGAGCATCAATGAACCCGGCTAGGTCATTTGGACCTGCTCTTATTAGCTGGAACTGGGCTGATCACTGGATTTACTGGGTTGGCCCACTCATTGGTGGTGCTCTTGGTGGGCTCATTTGTGACAACTTCTTCATGTTCAAATCTCATGTTCCTCTTTCAAGAGATGAGGATTTTTAATGTCATTAAGTATGCTAATAAAATGTTGTTATTTGCGCTTAACTAAGCTTCTGTGCAAATTGCTTGATGTAAGTTTGCCATTTAGTGGAGGTTGAAATAGAATGTTGCACTCTCAAAGGTACTGTTGCATGACATTGTGCGTCTTATGTTACCAACTGAAATATTTATATATATTTGTGGTTAAACTATAATTTCCACACATATATTATAGACCTGGGCATGGGTCGGGCCTGTTCACGGGCTCGGCCCGCGGGCTTGGGGAAATAGCAGGCCGGGCCGGGCCCGCCCCCCGTGAGTGGCGGGGCGGCCGGTGCCAGACCGGGCCTGGAATTTTCAGATTTTGTCCACGGCCCGGCCCGGCCGCCCCAGGCCCACGGGCCCGCGGGCCGGGCTCGTGCCTTCTGCGGGTCTGGCCCGTTTTTTATGTTGTTTTTATGGATTCTTGGCAGTTTTAAGCTAAAAAACAAAGGAAAGGAGCGTTCGCCCCGCGGGCCATATAGGCGGGCTCGTGCCGGTGCGGGCCTGAAATAAAATTTCTTGTCCATGACAGGCCACGGCCCACGTAGCGTACAACGGGCCGAGCCGGGCCCAAACCGTGCCGCGCCGGCCCGCGTGCTGGCCCGGCCCATGCCCACCTCTACATATATATGGTGTCATAGACCATGTAATTGATAAAGAGCGGAGTATCTACATTCTATGCACAAAGTTTAGTCAATAAAGAATTATACCTTGTATCCAGTGGCGGATCTAGGATCTGACCCACGTGGGTTCGGAGTACTCCGAACAAACGTAAGATAAATAAAATTAAAATTGTTTATGCATTAGCAATTATATAACACTTATATAAGCATTCAAAAAAATATCGATGTATAAAATGATAATTAAATCCTCATTTTTTTTGGAAGAAATATGAATCCAAGTAGATAAGCATTAACTAATTGCAAACTAAAGATTGAAAGGCAAAAAGTTCGAAAGTAATACGTTGAGTCACAGTCAGACATTAGCTTGATATCTAAAAACAATTAAGAAAAGGAAACTTGATGTGAATAATCCAATTTTATTTTATGTTTTGGGATGGTTCTCATAATAATCCAGAACTCTTATTTTTCTTGCTGTCACAGCGTCACTAATGCATTTTGAATATATTGTATATAGGATTTTAAAGAGTTCATATTATTTCAATAAGATTGTACTTGAACTTGGGTGTTTGCAAAATAAAATAAAAAATTGAGATTATAATAAGATAGGTAAAAGTTGAGGTTATTTGGGAAAAAATTTCAAAAAAAAGAAATGAAGAATATGCTCTCTTACAACCAAAAGAAAGCTAAAACAAAATTAAAAATTAGAGTTCTATTTGAATCAAAAAGAAAAAAGAAAGTGAAGTTGTATAGAAAGAAAATAAAAATGGTAGATGAAAAGCAAAAAGGGAAATGGAGACAATAAAAACATAAAAAAAAGAAACAAAAACCCCTTAGTGGGAGTCGAACCCGCGTGTTATGACAGAAGATTTCCGGCCCAAGATTTCCAACAAACCACTAAACCATAGAGCAATACAATGATAAAATACGGTGCATAAAGGTTATATCTAATTTTTTTATTTCGATTTTTCGCTGATTTTCTTCTTTTTTCTCCAGATTTTCGTGGGTTCAGTTGAACCCACGCTGGATCTGCCCCTGCCTGTATCCTGATAGAGCATGCTTCTAGTACCCATATGTCGACCCAAGGCCGGCTAAGGAAATGAAATATATAATGACATTGTTTAGTAAAGAGAGGATTAGACATAAACTAGAGGTTCCGACTAAAACTGAATCGGAGGATTGACTAGTCAAATCCTCGAATATAGGTATTTAGTAAAAAAAAGGATTGAAAAAGATTTTTGGACTAAAACTTTTAATTTTGAAAAAGCTAGTGCGAGGAGCTTTTTGGTGAAAGAAGGATTGAGAATATTAAGGTAAAATGAGAATTAGGCTAAGATAATTCATCCCTCAGGTACCTACCAAACACTTTATATAATCAGTGTCTCATCCACTAATATAATTATCTAGTCAAACCCACTAATACAATAAGTTAACAACTAATAACATCCTCCTATCCGATTGTCAAACATAGCTGTTAATTATGTGCCTTGAATCTGGGCTAAGGAAGAGCGTTCGTCGGCTAGCCCGGTCGGGCTTCTGGATTCGCCTAGTGGGGCTCTAGTTCGCGTCAGAATCAGCTTGCGTCCCCGACCGAGCAGCTTGGCCCGGGCGACGAAGCTTTTGACGTGGGATGCGGGATTTTGTATCGGGTTATATATATATATATATATATATATATATATATATAGGGGCAAGATCACATAAGAATGCTCCTTACATGAGAAATGAGAATGAATCTCAACCACACGATTGGGTTAGAGTTACAACACTTGTTCATTAGAGTTATACCTCCGAATTTTTGAGCCCAAAAAAATTTTTTTTTTTTTGAATTTTTTTTTCTAATTTTTTTTTTGAGTTACATCACTTTTTCATTAGAGTTATATCACTTGTTCATTAGAGTTATAGCGCGTAAAATCCATTCTCATTTCTCATGTAAGTATGCATTTTCATATGAACTCACTTCTATATATATAGTTTTAACCTAATTCGATTAAGCTACGATTAGAACATAATCACATCTGTAATTCTGGAATTCCTCAAGATCAATAAAGCTAACACCCTATTATTGAACCACGTTAAATCTGTGTGTTTTTATTGTTTTATGCATTCATTATCTGTTCTTTCTCACATCCGTTATAACAATAGCCTTCAAACCCGTTATCCACTGGTCAACCCACGCATAGGTAGTAGGTACTTCCATATGCCTATAACAATTTTCATAGTTAATCTAACAGAAGATAAATTTTATAATCATCTTAAATAAAGCCAATCAACAACATATTCACTATTATAACAATATGGTGTTGATTGATTCACTATTAAGATGTGACCAGTTACCTATTGTTATTCACTATTTTAAGATGTGACCAGTTACCTTTGTTGTATTCACTATTATTCCCCCGTTTTCTTTTGTTATTTCTATTTGGAATCGGGGAAGAAACCAATGCAACCAGTGGCGGATCCAGGAATTGAGTCACGTGGGTTCGGAATTTTTCGAACATAAAAATAAAATTAATTGTCGTTCCAATTTATATGCACATTTTACTAGTGTGGTCAAAAACAAACACGACACAAAATTAGCGGGTTTGGGTCAAACAGTTTTACGCGTTTATGTAATATGGTTGACACGAATACAACACAAACGATTAAATAAATGGGTTGACACGACACAACACGTTAAATAATCTATTGGACACGAACACAACACGACAAACTCATTTTTAATCGTTTGTGTTGTATTCGTGTCAACCATATTACATAAACGCGTAAAAATCACGATTAAATAATATGATTAAATAACACAAACGATTAATATGATTAAATAATCTATTGGACACGAACACAACACGACAAACTCGGAATTTTACTTTCTTGATCCGTTACAATTTTTATAGAAAAAGAAAACATTTAACAATTATACTTAGCGGAATTTTTGTTCTTAATTACATCATAATAAATGACTTATTAAATTCTTGTACTATCAAAAGACTATCATTTTCTTAGAAACAAACTTCTCATAAATCTAGTCCAACACTCCAACTCAATCAGAATTTTTTTTTTATAAACTAGCAAGAGAATGGGATACACGATAAGCTAGCAAAAGACTAGCAAGAGAATGGGATATAAACTAAATCTCTACCTAGGTAAACTGTAGTCATAGAAAACTAAAGGGAGTAAGAAAAAGAACAGGAAAACATGACCAAAAAGGCAAAAACACATACACGGTAATTATAGAAAAGAAAGGGAGGATAGTGAAAATGGAAAAAAAGAAAGGACAAAAACACAACCTCACCAGAGTCGAACGCGAGACTGACGACATGAATATAAAAGCATCACGCGGAGTTATCGCTGAGCCACGCTGAGCTATATGCTTAGCTTTATTATGTATTTTGCTTTTAATCTTTTAACTTCTGTATTTTCAGCTTAAACCAGTTTATTTCGCGGATCCGTGTGGAACCCACGCTGGATCCGCCCCTGAATGCAACTCAAAAAATGGGTAATATTCCACTATTTTTAATAAAATTAAATTAACTAAAAATAAAGATTCTAACCCTTTGGGTTATTCTATGTTAGGTAACCAATAACACAAAAGTATGAGGGGGTAAAAGAGTAAAAATCACTACAAACTAGTGTAAATACATTTATGGCCCTTTGAGTTATTCTATGTTAGGCAACCAATGAGACAAGTTTGAGGGGTCAAAAAGTAAAAAATGACTACTTAATAGTGTGAACACATTTTTTGTAGCTTAAAAGTAATGGGAAATTTGTTTCATAAACTACACTATGTATATGAAGATTCAAAATAGGAACAACATGTTGAAATTTTCCAATGGGGAATACAGGAGCAACAAATGAAAACGGAAGGAGTATAACAATAGTGAATACCCCCCTCAAAAAACAATAGTGAATACAGTTATCAATCAACACTTATCATCATTATCGAGAATTTTGTATTCAACCATTGTATCTTTCATGACACAACCAATTACCTAGTACATCCATCCCATAATATAGTTCTTGTTTTCGATATTTTTTATGTAAATTTAAAAAAAAGGAATCATATAATGGTTTGTATTTGAAAATGTATTGCACTTGTATTGAAAAGTTAATGATTTTTCCTTTTTTGTCTAACAAAGAAAACAACATTCACTAGAACGCTTGGCAAATTGTGCAGATTGTTTCAGCCAATAAAATATACTTAATTAAACAAAAACAACCAATAGTATTACAACAAAGTAATTAACTAAAAGTAGAAAGATTTGAAATAGAAAAATTCTTTTGGGACACCTAAAAAGGAAAACAAAAACTATATTGTGAGACGGAGAAGTATCAACCCATTAAGCAATTCTGGATACCTTTTCAACTTAATTTAGTTTTCCGAAATTCCTCTATATGTTTAGAATTTGTGAGAGGAATATATTCTAAGGGGGATGGTAAGGAAAACCTCAACTCTAAAGAACTCCTAGACATGGATTTGATATCATGACCTTAAAGTTATGAGACTAAATTTTTATCACTAGGTTAAATCTTTATCTCGTTTCTCCCTTGGAAGAGAGAATCAAAATTTAAAAAATTGCACTAGAAACAGAGGCAGAGGGTTCAAAAATTCTCTCTTCAGGCCTTTTTTAAGTGTTGTCCAAGTATGGCCAATGAAAGGTAACTGTAACACAGCTAGAGCCTAGAACATACATGCAAAGGATGAAAGCATAAGACTACAAGAGTACTGAGTACTATTAATTTTTGAATTAAAATGTTATGGCCTTTATTCCAGTGCAGTTTAGAATTAAAAACTCAATGCCAAATACTATCTACCTGGTACATCTGCTTTACTGTTGCAAAAAAAGAAAACTCAAGTACTTGGTACGTCAAGAACTTGAACTTTAATTCCGTAAGGTCCATGCTAAAATTTAAGCCATTGAAAACTTGGAATACCATGTTCAAGAATGATTAATGCAAAGTATGTCATACATCTATAGTCACGGAGTAATGGCAAATAATTACCACAAACAGGAGCAATAAGCCAATAAGTCAATAAGTGACAGAATATTGAAAACTCAAGTTTCTACATTATTACGTACAAGAGTTCAACTAATATTGGGTAGAAGCTGTTTTCAAAATCGATCTGAATTTGCAACGAGTAAGGGAAAAAAATAATAGTATATGCCATATGGCTCATACTACTTTTGGTACCAATATAAATTTGTTGAGGATATGTTATATGTACAGAATAGAAGAGATAGCTTCTAGAGAGGAGTATTGTATGTATAGTAGAAATTCTTTTCATTGTAGGATTCCTAAAATAGCTTGTACATATATTGTGATAACCTAATGAGAATGCACAATTTTTGAGCCCTAATCATATTTTACATGGTATCGGAGCCCAAAGGCTGATTTATCTCTCCCTTTGTTGTCGTCTACTGCTCATTGAGCAACGTTTCAATTTCTTTCTTTTGCCTCCTTCCTTCGTTGACAGGCCGGTGATGATGATGTGGCACCACCGCCACCCCCCCCCAAAACCACTGCATAATCCCCCTCCATCCACGCCTCCCCTTATCAATATAAACTTTCCTTTTTATCTTGGTTCTGGTGATCGCCCTGGTGATTTCATCACTCCTACGCGTCTCAAACTTGATAATTATGATGATTGGGACGCTGATATTCCAAAAGGCGATTGAAGCTCGTAGGAAATTCGGATTTCTTGATGGCACAATAACCGAGGCCACGCCTCTCTACATTACGGTAGATTGGGTCACCGTCAATGCTATGCTTATTTCTTATTAGATCACCAACACAATTGAACCCGAGGTAAAAGCCACCCTTTCTAAATTTCGTGATGCTCATCGTCTTTGTGCTTTTTGTACCGATATAAATTTCTTATCAACATGGAGATTAGGAAAAGTTAATATATAATGAAAATGGAGTATTTATGCATATTTCGTGAGTTTTTTTACTTTCATCATAAGTAAAATGACAGTGTTGTTTTTTGGTGTTCATTTCAAAAAAAATTGTTCTGGTTCTTACATTTTCTAATCCACTTTAGTCTAATAACAATACTGTACTAATTTATTATTATTATTTTTTATATAAAGGTTAGAAGAAAAGTATTAGGAAGCCCTCCGCACTAGGGGAACTCCTAATGCGTTGTTTACAATAAGGATAGAATTTAGAGCTAAGTTATTACAATCTTCTATAATAAGAGAGAAGTCTATTAAGTATCCGACATTGGCTATGTTGCTTTCTTTGCTTATCTATAGATGTATTTGATGCTCTAGTGGTGGAAGGAGGAGAGGAGTGTTTGAATATCTTTGATGATGTTGGCGATTTGCCAAGGAGATTCCCAAGTGCCTTGAACTGCGTTGATGACTAGTAGGTTATCTCCTTCAATAATGTAGGTTTTTGATACCTTCGGTAATGCGGCTAGGAGAATGCCTCGTTGTAATGTTGTAGCTTCTGAAATGTAGACTTGGGATTTTCATAGATTGTAAGAGCATGCGTTGACTACAGCTTCTTGATGGTCGCAGATGATAACCCCGGCTGCAGCTGAAGATGAAGGAATTGAACCTTGTCGAAGTTGATTTTGAAGAAGGGGTGGAGGAGGAGGGGCCCAAGCTATAAGCAATGGGCGACATGAGTGAGGAGTGGCGGGGTGGATAGGAGAAGTGGAGATGTAAGAGGAACTTATTGATTCAAAAATATCGATTATAGTCCTTAAAAACCATTCCTTATGATAGAATTTTTCTTTGTGGAAAACTCGGTAATAAACAATTATTTTTTCATTGTTAAAAAGAATATCATTACGTGCTTTCCAGAGACTACATAGTAAGAAAACAAATTAGGCTATTACATTTTTCTTCATCGAGCCTCGCATCTGGTCTAATGCTAGCATAAATAGCAAAAAATAACCATGATTGGGAAGAGGAAATCTCCTTCAATCCGCTTCATATCTTTATATCCCTTTCAATTTTGGGGGAAAATGCATTCTCACAACTTCTTATGGATCGGACCCACATTTCATTCCGTTTGTGGGATTTTTTTTTTTGGTTAACGGGGAAATATATTAAATACTAATAATGTTTAACACAATCAGGAAGATGGGATAGTAGATGGCCTAAAAGGCCCAATATTACAGCACAAACATAAATGTTCAAAAACAATATCTTCACGCGCAACGTTTAATTCCTCCCATGGTGGTTTTGAAAATTGGCTGAATACGTTGATCTCCATGTTCCCCTTTCTAATTGCCCTTAGCTTGCTAATGTGTCTGCTTCCCTGGTTTGCTGCCTTTCAGTTTTTAGAACTAGCTTCACCCATCTCTTCAACAATAACTCCCTGCATGCATTTGTGACATTAGTGTACCTGTCTCTTATTCTAGCATTTCCATTAACGTTGTCAACATCTATCATAGAATCTGAAAGAATTATGCAATCATTCCAGTCCCTCATCTTGATCCATTTCAAAGCTTCCATTATAGCGATAATTTCAGCAAGGTTTGCATCATTACTAACAATATTCGCACATATACCTTCAATTAGGGCTAATTAACAGATCAGGTTGGGTCGTATTCGGGATCGGGTTAATAATAAACGGGTTGAACATGTCCCAACCCAAACCTAACTCGTTTTTTAAACGGGTTGAAAAACTCAACCTTGACCCGACCTGTTTATTAAACGGGTTACCCATATAACCCGTTTAACCCATTTACATATTTATACTATTAAATTTTTATTAAAACTTAGTAGTTTTCAACAATATATTCACATAAAGTATGCATGATTAGATTTTCTTTTTAGTTTATGTGTTCTACAATCAGTATTTTAAAAATCTTCACCAACTCCCTTCAAAAAAAAAAATCTTCACCAACTTTTACACAACTTTTTAGGAAATTTATATTTTAATGAGTTAAACAGGTCAAAGCAGGTTAATTTCTGGTTGAAAATGTCAACCTTAACCTAACCCATTTAATTATTTGGGTATGTCGTGTCCACCCATTTACTTAAATGGGTCAAAAATCTCTACCCAAACCCGCTTATTTCAGGTTGGGTTCGGGTACGGTAAACGGGTTGGATCGGTTTTTCTCAGCCCTACCTTTAATCGAATTGAAGATCTGTAAACCCTCCTTAACGAACGATAGACTCATCTTTGAGCATGATGAATCACGAAGCTAAGTGGTGTGAAAGAATTTAATTACAATGGTGTGAAAATAGACTAAAATTAAGTAGGGTTTACTTCGTAGGAATATACATCCCTAATAAAGAAATTGGATCCAAATGGAGAATTAGTCTTGATTGATAAAGACATATAGAAAAACAACATCTAACCTAAAAAGCAAATGAGAAGATTTTTTAAAAAAAATCTTAAAGGAAATTGGGAAAGTTTGTTACTCCTATCAAATAGAGAGAATTATGATATAGTGTAAGTATGCAACCCGTGATACTGCATAGTACTTCATTTTCATGGTTAATTATTGAACTTTGATTTCATGTAATTCGAGATATTAAAGGTCAAATATTTGCTTTGAATACAATGTATACTATAAATAGGTCTAGCTAGGAACAGGTTTGATATCCAATTTTCACCCGTGATCAATTAGAGGAATTACTTCTTCCTCTGTACTTGACTAGCTAGTTGATTTTATATATTGGTAAGAAGAATGATCTTATTGGACCATCACATCTCGCAGGTCAGTCAGCCCAGCTACACAAGTCAATGCTTGAGAGTAGGGGGATATAAGAGAATCCCTACTCCCAAACACAAGTAGGTAGTGGTCTTCAAACTTGTGACCTCCAAGTCACAACGTGAGTTTCCCACCACCTCCACCAGCAAGCAAGGTTGGTTAGTTGACTTCATATATAGTCTCAACGTAAATAAAATATTGTGGATACGACTTAGGATATTTAATATCTAGTAAATTTAAGAGAGTACATTTGTTGGAATTCCAACCGCTCTTGGTTTCCCAACTAAAGTTACAAATATAAACTCCTCTCCAAAAAAAAAAGTTACTAATATAAACCGTGATGTCAAGCTCTCGAAAATTCTAAATCTCTCTCAAACCCTAGCCACACTCTTTCATACCATAGTATCCATTAGATTTGTAGAGGTTTATATTGTATTTAACAGTGGAAAGCCCTAAATATTTCGTCATCTAAAATTTTAAGTTCTATAGTTCATTAGCTTATACTACCTCTGTATTTTTAGTTGTACCATATGATTTTTCACATTTGTCGAGACGCTTCTTTAAACGTTAATATCTCTTATTGGGTGTAAGTAAAATTATAAAAAATTGATATTTGGAATCCTCGCATTGAGAGGAATCTAACAAGACCCCACTTGACTATGTTTTTTTTCTTATATAATGGTGCAAGATAGTTTAACGAAGTTGGTTGATGAATAGTGCAAAAAAGGCACATGGTGCAACTAAAAAAATACGGAGGTAGTATTTAATAACTCTTCTTCCTTATGTGAGGATTTTCTCCATCCATATGATGGTTATATCCATTCTCACTTCGAGAGTCCTGATTTGTTTTTTTGGTTTGCACGATTAAAGACACGAGTAATTAATTCTATTGGCTAAGTTCAAGAACTTGGTTGAAGATCAAGAACATTGAAATAAAAGTCAAATTTCAGTTTACTATAACATCAAACATTAAATTCGTTAAATCATCAAATATTCAAATTTTATTTATGGTTGAAATACTACCATAATAAAAAATAAAAAAAAAGCGGCACCCAAACTTTTATACCAAAATCCTACGAAGACTTCCACATCGAACATAAACTTATCATGGTATCACAAACAGGTCACTCTTGAATCTCCTTCACCCAGTCTGGTTTTCCTCCCGCTGGATTGTAACCCACTAGTTAAATTTTCATAGCCCACCCTCGGTTCAAGTTTTTCCAATCCAAAATCCCAAGAAAGGTTATTTGGGGAATATATTTTTTCCACCTTGCTTGACAAATGTGTCATTTTTGCCTTTTCTAAATCACTAATAAACTTTCATATCATACGTGAGTAATCCTCCAATTTAGTTGATAATTTTGACTGCATTTGGCCAGTCTCGTAACTGAGTGCTTTTTTTTCATATTTTGTTGATAAGTGTGTATTGGGTGTAACATGTTACATCCTAAATTATTGTGTAACATGTATAATGACATACACTTTAACAAGAATGACATAGCCTATATAAATAATGATTTAACAGTTACACCCAAAAATTTGTGTTTGTTGATTGAACCTCATCCAAACAAACAAAAAATCAATAAGAACTAAACTGATAGAGTGAGAGCAAGAATTGCTCAAGAATAAATCAAACCAATTCCCTTCACAAATTTGATAAAACCGGAAAACAAGTCCACAAATTCTTGATCTTGAATCTGAATGGAAAAAAACATGAACTATTTGACTAGACATGAACTCTATTCACCAAAAGATCTATAGTTGCTTACCCATTAACATCGAATTTGTTTAACCACGAAGTTGCTCCATATGATCTTGAGATTTGAGAACATCGACCTTATACACAAGAACCTTGACATAAGGATTTTGACCGACTTCATCTTGGTTCCTCGACATCTACTTTTTATCTTCTCAATTTTGGTCATTTTCTTTAGAACTACTCCCTCCGTCTCATAGTATTGTTCCTAATTAATATATACAAATAAACATACTCATGTAGGATCTTTTTAGATTTGCCTCAATGTATATAGTTTCATAAAAATCAACATTTTATATTTTTTATTAATAAGAAATTGAAGATATCGAAGGTCAAAGATCCATCTTGGAGACCATGTAAAAAACAAACAAGCACTATATTATGGGACGAAGGGAGTATTCCGTTTGTATATGTTGTATATGTATATCTTGGAGACCATGTAAAAAGGACACAAGCATTATATATATTGTAAAAAAAAATTACTTAGCCAGAATAAAATTACATGAAAAAAATCTCATGAAATATTACTTCCTACATACGTTCAACCATTCCATGATCTGCAGAAATATTAATGTCTTATAATCGGCTAGAATGTTTACATTAATATTAAGCGACAATAACCAGAGTACATAAGAATAGATAACTATTATTAATATACTACTATAAGCTATAATGATATAAAACAATACTAGCAACATTTTTTTTTTTTTTTTGACAATAACTAGCAACATGTTACATGCCACCATATTAAAGTTAACAATTAATCAAAGAAACTTATGGAGGCTGCGACACTGGAGCTTCTTCTTCACCCATGAAGGAGACAACACAGGACTTTTCTCAAACTCCAATCTCTTATTCTCACCCACCATATCATCATCTCGAAAGTCAGATTTCTTCATTTCTGCAGGTAACAGCTTAACTCTCCACACTTTAAACGTTTGATCCAAGCTAGCACTATACACCAAAAAACTCAATGCAAACTTATCATCCTTCTGCAAGAAAGCACCCAAGCATCTTACAGGAGCTCTATGCCCTTCTAAAATGGCGAGGCACTCGTGATTCGCTTTCGCTTTCTCCCTCCTCCAAATCCTAATCGTGGAGTCCTCAGATCCACTGATCAACAAATTCTCTAGTGTTATTAGACAAAGAACCGCGAACCGATGCCCTTGTAACAACCCTGCATGATCGTACCTACAAGAAAGCTCTTGCACCCAAAAATTTATACATCCATCAGAAGATCCTGAATATAAGAAGCTCTTTTGTGATGGTGACACACTTAGGGTTAAAGCATAAATAGGGTATGTATGAAAACAAAGAACCTTAATAAGAGCATGAGAGTTTTCCCCATATACCCTTAACCACATTTTTACTGTACCATCTGAAGAACAAGTAAAAAGATAGCCATTTTGTTGGTTAACCACCATATCATTTACATTACTTCCATGTGCTATAAAAGAATCCACACATTTTTTTTCATTCAACCTCCAAGCTTTAACAGTTCTATCAAATGAGCCAGTATATAAGATCCCTTCAACAAGGTAATAAGCCATGCAAGAGATAATATCCTTATGTTGTGGGGTAATTGTCTTAGAAGTGACCTTATATTGTGGGGTAATTGGTCTAGACATAAAGCTTTTAAAATGACTAGCATTTGGTAGGGTAGTAACTTTTCTAGGCCTAAAATTACCTTTACCATTTCTCATATCCCAAACCCTAATTTTGTGATCTTTATGTGAAGTAAAGAGCATGTGAGCATGGGCTACCATGGCTCGAACATCGCCGGAGCTTGCATGAATGTAGCCTTTTGCATGGCAATCGAGTGGCTGCCATGCATGAACTCGGCGACTGGACGAGCCAGTTAAGACTAGGTCACCTGATACAGCAATAGAGTAAATGTCGCCGTCGCGGTGTAGGGAGGAAATGCAACAATAAAGAAGAGAAGGATGAGAAGGAGTCCATAATGGAGAACGAGACCATATTGATTCTGGGCTTTGAGGCATCAATGGCGACATCGCCGCCTCGAGGTTGAGGTTGAGGTTGAGGTTGTGGTTGTGGTTAGGGGAAAGGTGGTTTTCTTGGAGTTGAAGAGAGAGGTGATGAAAGCTTGGTGAATGAAGATCATTATCATCTTCTATGGTAGGAGTATTTTTTTCTTCATGAAAGAATTGAGTAAGAGTTTTTTTGTGAGTAAGGTTGAGTTTGTGGTCCATTATTATTGTTAAGGAAGAAAGGAAATAATGTGAAGATGCAAAAATTTCTGGCTACGTTGGGAGGCATTTAAGCATGCAAGAGCATGCATTAAACAAGCGTCAGAAAGTTGGCTAATAATTATTTAATGACATCTTTCCAGGAGTAACTATCCTTTGCTACAATAGGAGTAATGCTTAAGTTAGTTGGGGGAGTGGCATTTAAGCATGGAATTTATGCTAAATATATAAAAAATATAGAAGAAAAATAAAATTGTCCCACAAGATTAATCAGTCTGTTTTTTATAAATATGTAAGACAAAAATTAATAAATTAGATCATTAATCAATGGACCGCAAAAAGATTACATGATAATTAATGCATATAACAAATGATTGTGCCCACCTCTAGAAGAAAATTTTGCAGGAAGATGCTAGTAAAAACGATGAAATTATGTTGGAAAGACACATTTGTAAAGTGCTCCAACAGAAACAGATAGTGCAATGAAGAAAGATAAGAACAACTCGACGTTGTTTTATGAGACCACACAGTAGGTAACATGCAATGTTCGATCTTAAGGATGGTTTAAAGCACGATAATGAAAAGTAACAACGCGACAATTAATGTCTTATGTGAATCTAAAATTCTTAATGAATATAGTTAAGTTAAGAGTTAATGATTATGAAATAAAGAATAAAGTTTCTGAAAACATTCGTTATATGAGAACGTAAGAGTAGTGGAATAATAATTCATTTTAGTAAAATGTAGTGGTAATTCTTTTGAGAGTTTGACCCTTAAAAAGAAAAATGGTTTTTCCATGAAATAAAATCTTGATGAGCTACTTAAAATAGTCTCCGTAAAGAAATGAAAACCAGAAATCTAATGCAAAATTACCCTAATGCAGTGTTGTACCGATAATCCTCTCAATTACCCTAAATATAAAAATCTAGTGCAGAATGGTACCAAAGTAGCTCACAATAATCGTAGGGTTTCTATATTTATGGTAAGTTTATGAGGCAAATCGCCCTTAATATAATTAGCCACTTAACTATGACACTAATCAGCCACAACCACCATTGTCACATGCTAACCTCAACCTTCCCTCCTCTCACATAATGGCCATGTTTGGCAACACTAGCTGAAATGGAGTTGAAACTGATAAGGTGGCTAAAACTGATTATAGGTAGCCGCTGAAACTGATAAGGCATTGAAATTGATAAGCTAGCTGATTGCATAATAACCTGTTTGGTAAAATCATTTATGACTGCAGCTGAAATATTTGAATCAATATATCATTACATTTTGCATAAATAAAATTATTATTAATTTAAAACATATATTCTACTTTACTGTATGTGATATATATGCAGCAGCAGCACTGATTCAACTAATGAGAAGCATCAAAATTACAAACGTTAACATGTTAAGTACAGTACATTAGATCAAAATTCACAACTTTATTCGTAATAACAAATCAATAATACATACCTTCAAAATTTGAAGTTTGAATTTTTTGAGATCTCCAATATTATTAGAATGACGGAAAATCGACTATTGAGGAGAAAAGGTTATTTTAAAAGGTAATTATTAAGGTCGAATTAGGGTTATTAAACTTTAAAGAAATTATCTTTTTAGGCTTAAAAAAAATTAAAGAAAATAAAAAAACAATTCAACCCCTAATCTTAGACGCTTTATTTTACTCTAATCCAATTTCAGTCAAATTTTGGACTTAAATTTTCTTTAAGCTCCTCCCTTAAACGCCACTAATCATATAAGGTGACTAGCACCTTATCATTTAAGTTACCTGAAATGCTTCTCCAAACAGAGCCAATATGTTAGCTAACCCACATAATCGCCAACAGTCTAGGGATGGTAGGTGGGTAACGATATGTAAATTCTGCACAATACCCGTCCCAGATGAAGCGAGTATAAATAGTACTTAGATTTGGTTGGTAGCGGACAGGTGTGGAGGTCAAAAGTCATATCCGCCATATATAGTGGGTAATAAGTAATTAAAAGATTTGAAAGTTTACCCGCCCGATATCCAGCCGCTCTGCATGGATCTACCCGCCCGCTTCCACCCAACCCACATCATCTACCCGCCTAGTGCATAAATCCAATATATCAACCCCAATGGCAGATATAATATGAATAGAATTCATCCAAAAAAAAAAACTAACCCCGAATTCCCAACCCCAAATCTTATGCTTCACACAATTAACGAAAATATAGGCATGAAAAGTTGAAAACCCTATAGCACTCAACCAAAAGTGAAGCAACTCACATATGGCAGGGTGTTGATGTTCTTAAACGTTAAAATATGTTTTGTTGTTTTATGTCAAGAGTATGTGGTAAATGCTTCTATGCGGATGTGAGACGCGCGGAGGGTGCAGGCAGTTGTTATGGCAATATCCAATTGGGTGGTGGGATAGATGTGGAATTGTGGATTTAGGTTTGTCGTATCCCGTTTCAGCGGATATGGCATATGGATGTTAAAATTGTCCATGCTGTAGCCTGTAAGTAGTCCGCAGGTGGATAAATTTTAGCTTGATATGGTATGAGCCATGAGGGAAGGGATTTCCGCATCCACTTCGTCCAGTTGTCATCCTTAACCAACGACTACAAACAGAAAGATCATAAAGGAGCTAGCATGATCACAAATAGACCAATCTAATAATATAAATATTTTTTTGGTAAATCCACTTGACGTGAATGTGGTCCGATGGGTCCTAAAATTTAGACTATTTAGTAGCCGTAAAGGGCAGTAGTAGACTTGTAGACTAGTACTAGTATTTAATCTGGTTGGACAAAGCTGTTCTTTTTAGAATGACTTAAGGTTTTATATTCGTGCATAGTACCTACTGCCTAGCTAGTGTACGAGTAGTGATAAAACACTATCAGCTAGAGGGCACTATTAGAGTATATATGTATTCATATATTTACTATCCTTTACTTAGAGTTATATAATATTTACTCTAATAGGCACATTGCCCACTATCAGGGACAATGTTGTAATTTATAAACCCATGTTTGTGTATCAAAAACACTTGTTATTGATAAACCAAACCATGTTTATGTGTTTGAGACACTTGTTACTTACAAAACAACCCTTGTTGGTGTGAATTCAGTGTAACTTTTGTCAAAAAGTCATACTGTGATTTCTGACAAAAAAAGTTGTCTCGATTTGCGTGTTTTTGCCAGCTTTTTCCTCGAAAAAATGCAACCTTATTTTTATGAAAACCCATGTTTGTGTGTTTAAAATACTTGTTACATATACATCAACACCTGTTTGTGTATCTTATATACTTGTTATTTACAATTCAACCTCTGTTTGTATTTGTTAATATGCCAAAATTACAATATTATCCCTAATAGTAGGGAAGGTGCCCTCTAACTGATAGAGTGATAGAGGTTTATCACTCCTCGCTGGTGTACGTTGTTTCTACTTTTTACCCTCTATGTTTAGTCTTGACTCTTGATGCCACCCATGTGACATTAATTTTCCTTTCTCCATCCCTTAAAGTTGCATGATCATGTCTTATCAAAAAAAAAAACAAATTCAAAAAAAAAAAGTTGCATGATCATTGTTTTTCTCTTTGATCTTTCTCGTTCAAGTTGCACACTTGCACGTATATTGAATGGTCAGAGAAGTTGCACGTATATATTGCGTTGAATGGTCTAATTCCTTTTAAACCCGCCGCCTAAAATCTCTTTTTTAGGCTAATAATAAATCTTTGTTAAATCCATAACCTTTCAATATTTTTTTTAATAGAGTAAGAAAAAGGAATTTTAGGAAACCCTCCTTGCGAGGGGAATTCCTAAAAAGTCATTTACAAGGATGGAATGAAGCACTAAATTAGTACAAGTATTAATCTGAAAACTAGAGCTAACTAAGTGACCAACATTTGCAACCCAATCTGCAGTTTTATTTGCTTCCCTGAAGACGTGTTGAATATGGACCGATTGAAACTTGAAAAGTAGCTTTTGAATGTCCTGTATGATGAAGTGAATCTGCCATGGTGCTTTCCAAATGCTTTTTACTGCATTGATAATCAGGAGGTTATCACCTTTGATATGGATGTTCTGAATGCCCATTCGAGTAGCAAAAGAAGCCCCTTTTGGAGTGCAGTAGCTTCGGCAACGAAAACTGGAGCTGTCCCTAGGTTGTAGGCAATGGCCTGGAGAACATGGCCTTGGTGGTTACGGAGAGTGATGCCTGCTGCCGCAAAACAATTGTTGACGGAGCCGTCAAAGTTGAGTTTGATGTAGTCTTGAGGAGGAGGGGACCAAGCAACTTGGACGAAGGAATGAGGACGGGAGTGAGATGGTGGATGGGTAATTGTGGAGAAAGGGGTACCTGCGAGGTAGCAAGTGTCGAGCTTTGTGCGAAGTGTCCATTCATGGTGGAGGAATTTAGCTTTACGTAAAATTCTGAAATTGTTGCAAGTTGCATTGTTGAAAATAACGTCATTGCGCTCTTTCTAAATGAACCAGATTAGGAGGATAAATTTGGTAATGAGCTGTTTATTTGATTTGACGGATTGGAGGCTTTGTAATAAGCTATCTTCTTTATGGAGGAATTTGAGCCATGTATGGGTTTCTAGCAGATTGAATAGGTGGTCAATAGTTTCTGGATAAGATTGACATAAAGGACAAATGTTGGAAAGAACTATTTTCCTTTTGTAGGAGGTATCTCTCACATTGATGCTTTTATGGCAAAGTTGCCACAGGAAGTTTTGAAGCTTGGGTGGAATGTCAAGCTTGCAGAGCCATTTGTAGGGCCAGTACTGCTCTGAAGGGCTTAAATCATGCGCAAACCAAGTTGCGGATTTGACAGTGAATTCCCCTGAGGGGGTACAACCCCATATAGGGGTATCATTTGTAGATATCGAAGGCAGAGGGATCCCCTTAATCATAGCGATGATCCGGTTCCTACCTCTTCCCACTTGTGTTTTACGTAGTTATCAATGTACTAATTTAACCATTAATATATATTTTATTATATAATAATAAAAATTATGGAGAAATTTAAAATTATAAAAATATACATTGTCACTAATCCAACAAAATCTCCCATGATAATATTTCTCACGGATATTAATTACCACGTAAGGTCAAAGATTAAATAACTTTGACCATTTGAATAGTGAATGGGAGGATCTTTAAGAAACGTAGGGTTTACTTTACAACCTAAGCCTAATCTTTGTGTATCATAGATCTAGGGGTGAAAGTTCGGTGTACGGTTTGTATTTGGGCCTAATTCAATCCGATCCGAACAAAATTTAGATTTCACTGTTCCAATCCGAATCCGGATCAATTAAATTTTGAATCTGATCCAATCCAATCCGAATTAAATATTGGATCCGATCCGAAAATTCGATTTTTTAAAACTATATTTTTTTAAGAAATATATATATTAGGCGAGACAAGCTGACAACAGCAGCCCAATAGATTTACAATTATCAAATTCATAATCCATTACAAACCCCAAAGTCCATTAATAAACTAATAACAAACCTGTAGGCCATAATTCATTACAACAGAACGTAACAGAATACATGACGTTCAGTCCAACAACACAGAATACAACAGGTTCAGTTCAACAACAAAGAATACAGCATAACACTTAAGCACTTGGCTTTTTTTAAAATAAATCAGTTAAGAACTTAAGCCCAATCCAGAATACATAATACAAGGCATATTACTATTCGATTATATTGGATTTTTGGATCCAAATTACCCTCAATCCAATCCGACCCGAAAATCCACTTTTTGAAAAAATATCAATCCGAATCCAATCTGAACACAGTTCGAATTAGATCCAAATTACTAATTCGAGTTGGATTGGATTGAATTTTGGTTTTTATCCGAATAACTTTCACCCCTACATAGATCTATTCATCTTCATTGAAAGATGTTATCATGACATTTTATCCTCCACGCGGTACTCTTCCTCTTTCATTAAAATTCACTTCATATTATCCTCATGGAATTTTTTTAAAAAGCATGGTCATTACAAGCCTCGAATTCCCTTATTGCACATTTGTTAATGTACGCCTTTGGCCATTATCATCGTTTATTACTCTCTTAAACTCAAAAGCTTTTCTTTATACTTTCCTTCTCAACGTCCCATAGTCCCAGACTCCCAGTATATCTTTAGATTTCTTATCTTGGAATTGCCAATCGCTGAAAAGTTAAAGTCCGACGGACTCTTCTATTCAAATAAAAAAATTATCTCATTATCTCTTATTCCCTCCATCCCATATTAATCTATGAAGTTTGATCGACACAAATTTAGAATTTTTATCTTTGTTGGTATTTGGAAGAGCACAGTATTAATTATTGCAGTTAGTGGATTGTGTGACCTCAACTTTTTGAAATCAGAGTGTGACGATATTTCTTTATAACTGTTGGGCTTTTCATGAATATAAAGAAATAATATTAAATTAGTGAGACCATGCATCTTATACGACGATGAAAATAGAAAGTGTACTTATTAATATGGATGCAGGGAATACATAACAATAAAATAACATATGCTAATTCCTTTCAAATCTGCTTACAATAAAATAACGATGGATAACTAAATAACTTCTCTCATCAAATTATGTGTCATAATAAGTTTAAAAAGTAATCTAAGACGGAGAAAAAAAAAAGTTGAAGTTTTTATATGCATGAGACAAATTCAGAAATATCTTATATTTTAGTATAAGAATTAAATTACCATTTTCTCTTTTTTTGTCCTTGGAAGATTGCAGCATGACACAAGAATTTGGATGAGGAGAGAGATAAAAAGGAAAAAGAATCCCATGTGCTACTAAAGAGATTCGAAAGTTTTTTTTTTCATTTAATGGTATAAAAGAATCTTTTTTCCTTCTATTGAAATTTTTATTTTCACTAAAATTTTCACTTACATTATAATGTGAAAAAAGAAGATTAATTGGTATAATCCGATGTTACAGTTTCTATGCATTATAAAATAATAAAAAATCGGAAAAAAAAACCAAAATTTCAGATTTGATATGGAATGACTTAGTATTTCTTCGTTCATTCCCATCCAATCAAACTGATTTCTTGATAAATTGTGCTATATAAAACACTTTTATTGAGGGGTTGGTTTACTTTTGGACATGCCTCCTTTGCCCTACTCTTCCTCTTCGTGGAGAGATTATATTGCCAAAAACGTCAATTTTACAAGTTCAATATGCAATTTATAGAAGTTATAAAATGCAAAATATTTTGCAAGTACTACTTCCGTCCTACAACAGTTTGAATACTTTTCTTTTTAAGTGGTCTCAAATAAATTTGAACACTTTCATTATTGACATAAACTTACTATCATTATATTAGTTATGTAACACCTTTTTTACCCACTCTATCTATACCAATAAAAATATACCCAATTTTCTTTTTTCTTCAATAAAGAAACCCCCACCAACACCTTAAATTATGTGTCCCAATAAGTGTTCTTTCTGGAACAGAGGGGTTTTAATAACAGACAAAATATAAGGCAAGGAGAGCCAAGCTTGGTAATCATAATCATGATTGTAGTGCATCTCAAACATCTATTTATTTGAAACAAAAGAAAAATACTACTTCATGATCTAACATCGTCGGATATGATTTTCGTTCTAATTTGCTTCGGTCCCCATAAAAATGAGTTCGAAAATAAGATAAATAGATGGTACAAGCGCCACCCATGGTCCCATTAGAGGTTGGCCATTGGTTGGGCCTGATCAGACGCATCCCTTAACCAACTCGCAAGAAGATTGGCTCAGCCCGAACCACTAGATGGTCAGGTCTGAAGCGGACAACCAAACAGATTCTTGTGGGCCAAATTGATAGGTGAGAAAACTTGCCCGTCGCAAGTCCTGAACCGGACTGTGAACACACTCAGCCCTGAACTATACTATAAACCGTACTCAAACCTAAACCAACCCGTTGAACCAATCGAGAAAATTCATAAAAGTACTTCATTCTCAGCCCTGTTATCAAAAACACCAGAGTACATAGATGGTATTGAAAATTATTTATTTATTGTAAAAACTAGTACATATACAATTAGAATATAAAAATCAACACACATTTCCATTTAGGCACATAAAAAAGCCGGCAGGCCTAACATGAACTGGTCTAGCCCAATCTGATCCATGAACCGATGCAGGTTTGAGAAAACCCGACCCTAAACTTGAATCAGACCGGCCAACTAACAGGTCCAGTTGAAGTTTATGCCGAGATGAACCAACCCGGCCTACAAACCAGCCCAGCCCAACCCATGGCCATGTCTAGGTCCCATGCACTCCCAAATCCTTAAGGTATAGTCTTTTTTATTTGGCAAAGCGCATCCTCTAGATATGCCATATCAATTATCGACATGCCAAAAACGATCCCTTATACTCTGTTAGATGTAGAGTGTACTTGTCTCAACCTCCCCGACAAAAAAAGTTTCATTTTCAATACGATTTGTTAGAATTAAAATTGACATAAGTGGATTTCAAAGCACCAAGTCACCAACCAACATCAATTTTAATTGAACATGGAGGAGCTGTAACAGATCAGTCGAGCTTATCAGACATGACTTTTACTGTTATAGTAATGTACTAAAGTAATTAGTGTGTAAGATGTACACATAGAACAAGAAGCACCCAAAAATAAATTGGGTGCGTTAAATGATAGCACGGCCTTCTGATGACCATAAATATATTCGACAGTCTTGCCTTAAATCAACAAAGACAGCCACGTTAATTAGCTTTAAAAATTGTCGCAATTTCATAATGTTGAAATCTATACTTGCTGACGATACAAAGCTCGAAGTGCCAGAATGCTTTTTATGTCACAGTAAGAGCTTATGCCACCACCAACAAACTACATGACCCCACATAGCTATGTTTTCCTTGTGGGCAAATCACCATATAAGGTAAAATTGAAGTATGTCAAAACTCAAAAGTGCAAAAGTTGTTGCAACTTAAAAACAGCAGTAGAAAACTTATCAAAAAAAAAAAAAAAAAAAAAAAACAGCAGTAGAAATATTAGAAAATAATATTGTAAAGTAGTATGTTTTTTAAGATGAATTAAATTTTGTCGATGTACATTCAGAGATATTAGTGTATGAAGTCAAATTTTAAAAACATATGTTCGAAGTCTACCTTATAAATTGGAGTGGCAAATTACCAATGGGCAATGAGAGGCAAATACATACATAATGGAATTGGACAGTGTATACCAGATGACGTAGCTAAACTTTGCCAAAGTCAAAAAATCTCCTAAGGATGTAAATTACAGAGTTTACCTTCCCAAAATCAATTATCCCCAAGCTAGTCACTAGGAAGCCGATTTTGCAGGCGACTTCTTAGAAACCCAGATAGTTTTGCCGTTGCTGCACGTCCGATTTTGAGACAGTTAAGATAATCTTCAACTGCAACACAGAAGGATTTATCGAACAATCAGAAGAGGCAAAGACGAATAACTGAAGTAGCAATAATATTACTTCACATTATTGTATACCAAGTTATACACAACAAAATAAATGAAACACTCAATATAACAAAATTCTTTATCCTAAAATATAAATGTACTTAACTCTTGTTCAGGCACATCTACTTTCTAAATATGCATGAAAACCTTAAGAATTCTTCCATGTTTCAAGTGTAGCATTGACTTAGCTAGACTTGATAAAAAAAATGAGGAAATTAAGTTGATAATATAAACCTCCCTCATATGTGTGCAATATGATACAAAACTGAACTATTTGCTAAGATTAATATGAACTCCACTCTTAATGTGCCAAATGATATTAAGATCACTAGTGAAAGTTCATATAATTTTCAGCCGATGCTCATAAAAATAATAATTATACTAATTTTGGATAGCGATATGGAGGAAAGGTACAGAAGGAAAAGAGAGTGAAGAGAAAGGAAAGGGAAGAATGAGCTAAGATTTTGTTTGCTAAGAGGGGAAGGAAACGAATTTTTCTAATCCTTTGATTTCCATTTCTCCATGTTAGATCTAAACAGGGATAGCCTCCTACCCTTTCCATCAAAATTCCTCCGTCAAAACAATCTTTAAGAATATCCAACAAAAATAAACAATATTAACAGGAACTTAACATACATTCATGTAAACCTCATGAGTAAGAACAACTATATGAAGAGGCCCCTTAAGCAGTTCAGGGAAATAATAGTATTCAGAATCCATATGAAAGTTACAAAAAGAAAACGTTATAACTTCATACACCAGTTGCCATTTTCCAGACTTCAAAAAAAACCTGCAGCATACAGAAGTATCTAGACAGAAGGTGAACTTCGAAAGTATAATGACCTGGTCTCTATTTTGAAATAATAATCAGGTTGTACATGACACTTTCCAAAAACAAAAAAAAAGCATTGGTTATTAGCTGATCTATAAGACTATAGTAACAATGATCTAATTTTTTTCGACTTTTTTCTGGTCCTTTATATTATGAGATTTTTCAAGTGCATAGTACTAGTAAGATATGGTCAAAGCTTACTACAAAAGCTTGCTGCCACAAAAAAAATGTGGCTAATTTTTCCAAACCGATGGAATATTTTTTAATCATCACAATTGGACAGCAATAATTCTGCACGACGAACCATACTTGCTTATCTATGATAAAGTCCTGAGGATGTTGATTGAGAATTAATGAACCTGTCAGCCAACCTTCACAATAAACTCAAAAAGAAGACAAGACTATTTACTACAAAATTAAGTGCATTAATAAGAAATTAACATCCATTTATAAAGCCACGAAACGACAGAGCTCGGTAGCCGATACCAACACGTTACACCCCAGTTCACCAAGAGCCTCCAGCATATTTCTTCATACCTATACACATCTAAAACTACAAGTTGAGCTAACTTCGAGGACCTAAAATTTTAGAACTTAAGGTCAATGACATCAACTTAATTAGCTCCACCGCTTTATTCTACTTGACAGATAAAAAAAAAAAGAGCCTATGCACAAAAAAAGAAATTCCATTTTCAGCTTATTTTCTCTCCCCTCTACTTCATTTTCTCTCTTCTCTTCTTCCAGAATTCTATTGATGATGGAAAATATCATCTTCTTGCTCTTATTTTGCAAGAAATGTCCTTCACACTATTCTGGTCTAACTTCATTATGATATAATCACCAGAAACTGAAAGAAACAACTGCGAATTGCCTTGAAGACAAGACTGTAAATAAGTATGTAGTTATGTGCTGGATTACCAAATTGATTGAAACCCATTTTTGAATTCATACTCGCACACAAACATTGTCTGTTAGTTTCAGCTCAAAAATTTAACAGAAATTAAGCAGAGACAAGGACAATGATGAAGCCTATAAAAAAAGAAAGTAAAACACTGGAATAGATTAGAAATTTATCAGACTTGTTATATCCCTCAGATCTGGTTTGATTGCTTCAATTAAAGATGAATAAATACGTGAGCTCTATGATGTTGACCCTGCTTTACTCGAAGCCCTTAGCCATACAATTAAGTTTTTATCAGGAAAGAAGAGATCTCTGAGATTCCATCATTTTCAACTCCTACTTGTAAATATTGTAATGATGTATGATCCAATTCGACTTTGGATTCACCACTCAACTCCACCGCAAAGTTCTTTTGCTATTCGTAACTATTTCTATGGTTTTTGTGCTTCAAATGATATTTTTTTCTGGTGATGAATACCATTAACAGGACACAAAATCAGGTAAGAGAGGAGAGAGAACCTAAACACTATGTAACTTTCTAAATATAAAAAGGGGGAAAAAGGGGGGTTTGTTTCATTATAAAAGTGTAAAAGAAGTTGAGTTAAAAGAAGTTATAGCAAAGTTAGCTTGTAAGTCCTTAATCCTAAGCAGAAAAGTTGAGGTCCTTAACCCCGTAATTTGGCAAAGTTAAAGAACTTAATTTTTAACTTCGCTCTTATAATTAGTAACGAAATTGCATTGAGAAAAGGACATCTGCACTAGCGTTACAGCACAGCCCTTAAATATATCACTCATATTCATTGCAGCTCAGGCCCTAAACAATTAATAATTAATAATGTTCATGATTATACAAAGAGATAATTGTGTGCGCGTGCACGCAGACGCAGACACAGATGCCGAGGAAGATGCGCACGCGCGCGCGCGCACACACACACAGAGAGAAAGAGATTAAAAGTATGTAATGACAAGTACCTGACATTGCTCCATGAGTAACAGATGTGATGATTCCATGTTCCATTGGTTCATCATCTGTATGGCTTGAACCTTGTAGAACTGACAACACGGAATTTGGAAAAACCAAATAGACAAATGCCTTCATTTTCTGCCAGCCAGATATAAGTAGATGATTCATTCAGGGTTGCACAGCACAAATTTTCTCACTTCTCCTCTCCACACCCCAATCGTAATGATAATAAACAAGTGATTAATAGATTTCTCTAGGCTTCATTATCCCAGACTGAGAAAATCAGTAGTCATCTCAACATAGTAATGCATTCACCAGTTAATCAGAAGATACTAAATAAGTTTTGAATAAAGAAAGCAAGAGACTCAATTACCTGCTCTTCTTGTTTTGTAGGATCCAATATGACACATTCTGTTTCAGCCAAACAGCAACATATAGCAACTGAAGAAAGACAAAACAACAGGAATGTTATAGTCAGCATAAAAGAGTATAACAAACTAACATAACTACAACAGCCTCTCAACAAACCAACTCAGTGCATGCAAAATTTTAAGATCCTAGATGTACACATCTAGATAGGACTTCATATATTGAGACATTCATTCCCTTTATCCAACTGGGAAACGATAGAAATATTACCAGCCAGATGCTTCAGAGGAATTCCAGCATCAACAAGTGCAGCACAAGCAGCATTAATTGCACAAGGAAGAAGCTGGCGCAATTTCAGTCAAGAAAATTATCATGATATAGGATCTTGGAATTAATTTCATATCAAGTACTTTTAGCGTATCGAAACAAGCTTGGAATTAACCCAAATCAGTTCAAAGGGAAACATAAGTTGTATATGTCCTCAGGTTTAGGCCCCTCAGCTGATATGCAATTCAGGAGCAAGACCAACATAAGGAGAAAAGGGAAATCATGGGGAAAGAGAGAGAGAGAGAGAGAGAGAGAGAGAGAGAGAGAGAGAGAAAGTTGATGACAAGATGATAAGATTATCAATCTGTATAACAAAACGACATGTACGTAGATTCAAATATGGATACAGCACCATCATCATTGACAACCTGCAAATAAACACAAAAGAATGAAGTCACGGTGGGCTTTTGCTGGAAAGCAGCAGCTTCCTTTTTACAGTAATTTGCAATGGAAAGGGGGGGGTCTGCATTGAAAACTTAGGTGTAGACCGGTGGTTTGTAAAATCTATAAGCAATATGACAACAAGTACAAAAAACGGTAGCACAACTACAGTACAAACTTTCTGAACGCTTTATATTCTATTCACTTCACGAACAATGATGAGGGGTTGGGAAGTGCAGATAGGAGGTAGTTTAGTTGATAGCTGTGAAATTAGCTTCAGATCAATAAATCAGCAAACATAAAGAGTTCTCAGAACATGACAAAAAAATTGTAATCAACAATATTTGTTGTTTCCATCCTTCTGTCACACGTCATATTGATGTGCCCGGGTCAATTAGATTACAGTAACTGACCAGCTGAAGATAATATACTTGATGACAAATTGAAAGATATTTGCGCAAAAACATATTCCGTCATTGACAATGACCTGACTAGCCTCAATAATTAGACAACAAAAACACAAAATGAGAAGTGCAACAGGCATAAGGGAGCAAGAACAATGCTCATAATGTCCAAATACATCTTCAATGACTGCCTATGATGAGACCCTGCCTCCCTACTACAATGATGGTGCTCCTTTCTATTTTAATTATCCCATTTGACAGTCCTCTTCGATTAAAAAAATGCATCTTAGTCCAATCATTTTCATCATTTTAATTATGCTGTCATTCTGTTGGCTGATTCCCGCTCATTAATTACACATTTACACCTACTATGTGCGTAATCAGATAAAACAGACATTATGGGATATACCTTAAAAGGAAGATTATAACTTATAAGGAGTACACAATTCTTTCTCGCTCGTTAATTTAGACCTCTAACACGCAATCTCAAAAAAAATTCACTGGAGCTCTTCAGAGAAAATCCACAGCAAGGATTCAAATGATTTAGATAATAATATTCCCCCATAAGACTCTATTATGATGCTTAGGCCGATAGACATTGCCCTCGGGGAAGTTGGTTGAATTTAAAGACATATAAACAAGTTTCCATAAACTTAACCAACCTAATGTATGGAAGTTAATTTCCTCAGACAAAATGATAATGTTGCTACATGTACTCCCCTCTTCCCCAAATTTTCCACTAGCATGCTATAGTGAAATGACTCCAGGAGTTTGGGACCCCATCACCCCAAGAAACACCAAACAGTAGAAGTAGAGAATAAGGTAAGGTAACACTGGAGCTTTGTAACAATAATCACCCCATATGTTTACCAAAGAGATTAGAGATGTTATAGGAAAGTAGGAAGATCAATCCCATATTCATGCCAAAAGACCAAGCTTTATATGATAGCCATACTATAGTTATTAGCCAGAAAGCATAAATCAGTTCCGCTCCACCACCACCACCACCACCCCCAACAGAAAAAAAAAAAAAAAAAGAAAAGAGTAATGTAGAAGGGTACATTCTAAACTGCTCTTATGCTAGGAACTTTGGGCGTTAATGTAAATCTTGTTATGTATCTGTCGGTAACATATACATGGAAAATCCACAGGGATTATGATGAGGGAGGCATTAATGTCAGCCAACAGCGGTTTAGTGGGATAAGCATATTTAACCCTCCACCCACCCCAAAAAAAACCCCTTCCTTGCATGAATTTACCCTATTCAACATATTAGATTTTAACAAGGATGTTATAATATTGATGCAAAAAAATTGTGAATATAGTAAAAAAAATGTTTTTAAGGATTTCTAGATCTGCAAATGGCATCAGTTATTTTGTATGTCTCAACAGGACTTACCTGAGGTTCAGAGATCAAGTGTAAGCCATCATATGCCCTTTGCAGATACCAAACATTTATAGGACTTCAAGGATTTTTCACAAATTAAAAAAAGACCAAGAGACTTTGAATGCATGATAAGTGACTAAAAATATATTTGAAATTGATTTCTTTCCTTATGAAACTAGATAAGGCTTCAGCTAAAACTGACAAATTAACTGATTGCAAACATGCACGAACTGAAACTAACAAGTTATCTACTTGCAAGGGTTGTTTGGTTAAACTACTTATATAAGTAGATAAAACATTATAAAAAGATACTTCTAGCATTACAAAAACAATGGAAATTTTTTTTTTTAAATCTGGATCCTTAATTTAAGAGGCTAGTCAAGGTACTGTTTCAAATTAAGTCACTTTTAACTCCTTAGATTTATTTAAGCTCCTTGTCATTAGAAAAAAAAAAAAAAACTCCGAACTATTTAAGTACCTTTGAAATTTGGACTCATGGGTAAAAAAAATGAATTACCAAACATAGCCTAAACTAGAATCAATATGAGTTCAAGAGAGAGTTGATGTGCAGATATTTACATCAAACATGGCATCCAAAGAGCAAGCCTTACCTGAACAATTATAGAAGTGGTGGTATTAGGATTGACGGTCAATATACAAATACTTTGTAATGTTCTCTTCAATATCATCTCGTACTCTCTCTCCAATTTCCCTAGTTAATAAACAGCTCTTAGATGACTGAGTTTGAGCAATAAGACCAGGAAAGCCAGATATTAAACAACATGCCCATTTTAATTTATCTTCATCCTCATGAACATAGAAGCTCAAATTAGCCGTTTAAAATGCCTCTATTATTTCCTAATCAACTATAATGCACATACAGTTCCTGTCCTCTATAGCCATAATTTTAAAAACGCATGCCCAGCAAAATTAATTCATATTTACAACTTACTTGGGGAACTCATCAGTTGTCAAATTTGGAAAAACAGAAGCAAGCATCCATCAATATAGACGGGGAAATATTATGAACAATGACAAATATACATACATGGATTTCATTTGTGCATACTAAACACCAAAAGAAGCTAAATTGGATTTTCAATAGGGATAGCAACATGGATGTAGTACACAATAAAGCTAACATACCAACTTGCCCTGTTTTTGGCTTCCAAATAACTTCAACAGAAGCTTTCTCCGGATTTTCGTTCTTCTTAGTCCCGGCTCTTGGTCCATAAACTGCAGCTAGAACTTTGGTATCCCCTAAATACAAAATCATACAGTATTACACATCAGAACAACATTATAATTTACTTCATATAATCATATGATTAACAAGCCCATAACTGATTTTAACCCTAGCTGAAGCTATACAATACTTGTCGATATACAACCACATCACAAATTCACAATGCATCCCCCGGAATATGCTAACTCATCTAACCCACTAAAACACTTACAATTTCTGAACCAACTTACTTTTCCTGCTTTAGCAAGTGGGATACACATGCAATCCTTCCAACGGACACGGGGACTTAAGTAATTGATCCTTCATATATAACATAAAATCGACCAAGAAAACCAGTACTCTCAACCCACAACCTCGGACTTCTCTACTACAAAGTTCCGCAACGAGTTCAAGCAATACACATTGCAAGCAGCAAGGCCAAAAAAAACAGCTATAATACATCCAAATTTAGCTAATACACAGAGAAACTAATTCCTTACAAATAAACAGCTATCAAAACCAATTTGACATAATAACATTGCAATACATCAACAAATGATTAATACATAGTAAATAAATCATTCTTTGATAATCAAATATGCAATAATATAAGAAACTTCAAATTTGCAAACCAACACCCCAAAAAAAAATCGAAAAATTACCTTGGGACCAACTGGCGGACCCATGAGCACGATTGAGGACGTTTATAGAACATGCCAAAGGTCTCAACATGGTTGGCGTACGCCCATCTACTCTGTCGATCTCCATTTTTTCTCGACCTTTTTCTTCTTCTTTCTTTACCGAAAGTTGATTTTTAGGTTTTCTTTATTGCCTAATTGATGGAAAAACTGAGGTTCAGAAGTTGGAAAGTGCAAAACGGAATTGAGGAAATGAAGAATTGAAGAATAATTTGCAGAAAAGAGTGAAGGAATGAAGGAGAGTAATCGGAGATTTTAGGGTTTTAGCTAGGGTTTAAATGTTTGCAGCGACTGCGAATTGGGACATTTTGACTAGTTTAGGGTTTAATTACCCGGTTTTTGTAGGATGCTCGCAATTCGGGTCGATTAGGATTTAGGAGTTTAGATTTTTCAGTTTAGGGTGTCCAAAGGTCAAATGTTAAAATTTGGGTCGATTAGGAATAGTCCAATAGAGTAGTTTAAATCCTATGTGTTTCATTAATCATAGGTCATCTTCATTTAAATTTTATTGACCACCAAGGACCCTTGGGTCCAATAGTATGGAAATCTATTTGCTAAATGGGAGACCAAGGTTTAAATCTTTGTGGAAGCATAATTTCAATATTGTTGGGGGGCTTGTTGGGTCTCTGGATGAGTGACTCTGTGTTAGGGCAGTCTAGAGGAAATTCTTATTACCACGGGTTCCAGAATGGGGCCCAAAAAAACATTTAATTCTATTAACCACTTGTTTTTAAAATGTTTTGTCATGGCAAGCTCATAAAGGACCTGTGTTTTCCATGGTTATGACTTCATATGGTGAATAGTATTTTTTTTTTTAAATATTTTTGCTTGATGTAAATTGATTATATAATGTGGGATTTTTTTGTTCTTGAAAATAAATGTGACTTGATGTTTGATTGCTTGACAATTAAGGATGGATATAATGGTGAGTTAGGTTTGTATGTTACTTGTTACGACTTACATGGTGATGAGATTATATGTGGAGTTGATTTTTGTATGCTACATGCTTTAGTTGTGGAATGGTAACTTTGTCTGTAAATTTATCATTATTAAATATGGAATTTTTCTTTCTTTTATAATAAATTGATTATTGGTTATTGATTTGATTTTAAATGGACTATTTAGTTGATAATAACTAGTCTAATGTGTACTGGATATAGAAAATAACGCCTCGATAAAAAAATCAAAGGGATAACAACCCGATCTTCAACAATTTGTGTAATTTTTATTTATTTATTTTAGTATTTTGAGATTTATGACCTTAAATATTGTACAGTATTTTGGATTGTAATATTTATGATGTTAATATATGGAGACCAGGTTTACCTAATTAATAATCATAGTACCCCCGATTTGAAAATCCTGGACCCGCCACTAAACTCGCTAAGAATAGACTCTAGTAAAGTTATCTTCTTCTTTTGTCTATATGGAAAAAGAAGATTTCTTAAGTTTTCTATTAGAAAAAATTATTCAATATTTACAAGTTACTTTTAGGTTAATTTATCATTCTATGAAATTCTTGTTTTGCTTTAGATAATTCTTTTTTTACATGTCTCACTGCTTTCACTACATCACCTTCCACCCCATCATCAGGTTATTGTTTTCTAACCAATCACCAACCTAAGGTTCTGTGAAACTCAACTCTAACAGAACTTCCAATACAAACTCCAATGTTGCTTGATTTCTTTTGCGAGGGCTAGATGGTGCATGCATAGTTGGTCGAGCTTATAATTTGGGCACTAGACTCCTTTTAAAGCAATAATTGTTGCTATACAAAATGGTTTTTTGTTTTGTTTATAACATGGTTTTCATTTAGTAGAGGTAGACGGCGGCCACCTTAGCTTATTGTCTTAAAACTCTACTCTCTCCGTTTCTTTTTAATCTACGCACTTTCCTTTTTGGTCTTTTTTTTAATCTACACACTGTTGTTTTTTCTATTTTTGGTAACATGTCACATATACTTTCTCCTCTTTTTCCACTAATGTCATCTACTTTTTAATATTTTAACCCATTTTTTAATGTATCTCTCTCACTTTTCAATTTTTCTCTCTCCACCTTTTCAGTTTCTCTCTCATACTTTTACACTTTCTCCTTGGTTCTCCCCCAAAGTGAAGTGAGTAAATTAAAATGAAACGAAAGGAGTATTAATGTAGTTGGAAAAAAAAAACCCTAGAAGTTATAAAACATAATTGAATAAGTCTATCAAGTTATTGCACAATTTCAAAGTTGCTCATTACATAATGTGTTTCGCGAGGCAACTGTGTAACAATTTGGATCGCAAAACAGGATACAATCAAACAAGATCAGATCAACTTCGTCTTCGATGAAACTATAATGAACCAGATCGAATATTGTGGCGCAAGTCCCTTGTATTTGTTGTCCCAAGCAACTATTAATGGAACCGTCTATCATTTTGACATAGTTTGGAGAAGAACCTTCTTGATCAATCCATATTGACCGCATCCGAGCTTCCAATACCTTCATGTTGATAGTTTTGGACTTCAACCAATGAGAACAATTTCTCATACCTACAAATAAAAAAACTAGACTCACAACTCCCATAAGGGAGAAGGAGACCTCCACAACAGAGAAGACTAGTCTTCCCATATTAGGGCACAAGAAACTCTCATAAAGAGAGACTAACTTATTCAACAAAGCAAAAGGACAAAAAAGAAAGTGAAAACAAGAGAGGAAAAGGGGCTTACCATGGATAAGATCATCCATGGCAGCCCCTTACTGATGAAGGGAAAAGGGGAAAAAGGGAGGCGGCTAGAGAGAAAAACTAGGTTTAGGGTTTGGATTTCTTAAGCCAAGTAAGTTAGTTGGATAGCAAATACTTCTATAAGGCATTTAGTCTCCTACGTAATGGATATCTCTTATTCTATTTCCTTCCAATTAGATAAAATTGTTCAAGATAACAAAAGATGGTATTGCACTAGTGAGAAAGGGTTACCTGGCCTTTTTTTTCTTTTTTGTTATCTTTACTAAAAAAATGATAAAGGATATTTTTAAAAATAATATAAAGGAGGGTAGTTCTAAGTTCTAACACAAGTCTCAAAAACACAATCTAACTTGATTAGATAAAATTCTTCTTTATTGTACAAATGATGATTGTGGGCCAAATCTAACAGTAAATTAAACTTCTTATTTCTTCACTAAATCATGCAGTCATCTACGAGGGTAAATATTATTTCGAAAGTTGACATATTTAAAAGAATAAATATCTTTTTTTACCAGGTCGACTGCAAACGAATATCTAATGACGACTGCAACATTGTATAATAAATAATCAATAGAATTGCATCATTTGATAAACACAATGAATTCCAAATTAACTTCCATATGAGCAAAGAAAAAAACCAAAACTCCAAACTTCAAACTCCCACAAGAGAAGACATATAACCTAATGATTGGGTAAACACTCTGTAAAAGAGAGAGAAACGAGGACTTTTGATACAAAAACAATAAATACTTCTAACTTTAATTCAGAACATTAGTGTGTTATTTTCTTTGAACAAACTTCGTGATTTCTTCATCTTAAAAAAGTAAGTTTGGGTCCAATAAGGTCCAATAAGTTCATACTATATTTTTGCAAAAATAATGTGAATAAAATGCACTCTTAGGCCCTGTTCTTTTGAACTTATTTTGTCTGAATTGAACTGAACTTATTTTATTTTTGCTGAACTGAACTTATTTTTGCTAAAATAAACTTATTTTTACTTATATTTGCTGAACCGAACTTATTTTTGCTAAATAATAAATAATAAATAATAAATAAAAAAGTAAAAAAGTAAAAAAAATTACAAATTCATCGTTATTATAATTATAATATTAATAATAATAACAATATTAATAGTAAGTTTGAAAACAAAAATAATAATTACAACACTAATTTTTGCTGAACTGAACTTATTTTTGCTGAACTAAACTTATTTTAATAATACTGAACTTATTTTTGCTGAACTGAACTTATTTTTGCTGAACTGAACTTAGTTTTACTTATTTTTGATAAACTAAACATATTTTTACTTATTTTTGCTGAACTGAACTTATTTTTACTTATTTTTGCTGAAAATAAGTCCAAAAGAACAGACCCTGTTCTTTTGAACTTATTTTGGCTGAACTGAACTTATTTTATTTTTGCTGAACTGAACTTATTTTTACTTATTTTTGCTGAACTGAACTTATTTTTACTTATTTTGGCTGAACTGAACTTATTTTTGTTGAACTGAACTTATTTTTGCTGAACTAAACTTATTTTTGCTAAATAATAAATAATAAATAATAAATAATAAATAATAAATAATAAATAATAAATAATAAATAATAAATAATAAACAATAAATAATAAATAATAAATAATAAATAATAAATAATAAATAATAAATAATAAATAATAAATAATAAATAATAAATAATAAATAATAAATAATAAATAATAAATAATAAATATTTAATAATAATAAATAATAAATAATAAATAATAAATAATAAATAATAAATAATAAATAATAAATAATAAATAATAAATAATAAATAACAAATAATAAATAATAATAATAATAAATAATAAATAATAATAATAATAATAATAATAACAATAATAATAATTAATAATAATAATAATAATAAATAATAACAATAATAATAAATAAATAATAATAATAAATAATAAATAAATAATAATAAATAATAATCATATAATAATAAATAAGAATAAATAATAAATAATAAATAATAAATAATAATAATAATAAATAATAATAATATTAATAGTAATAAATAATAATCATATAATAATAAATAATAATAAATAATAAATAATAAATAATAATAATAATAAATAATAAATATTATTATTATTAATAATAATAAATAATAATAATATTAATAGTAATAAATAATAAATAATAATAATAATAAATAAATAATGAATAATAATAAAAATAATAAAAAATAATAAAAAATGAAAATAAATAAATAATAATAATTAATATTAAATAAATAATAATAATAATAATAAATAATAATGTAGTAATAAATAATAATAAATAAAAAATAAAAAATAATGATAATAATAAATAATAAATAATATTATTATTAATAATAATAAATAATTATAATATTAATAATAATAAATAATTATAAATAATAATAATAAATAATAAATGAATAAATAATAAATAATAATAATAAATAATAATATAATAATAAATAATAACTGTTGTAGCATAATATCTACGGCTCCCTTTACGACACATGGGCTCATCGTAGTCGTACACGTGTCGCCCTATTTTTAAAATAAAGAGTAAACTCGAATCTCCGGGCTATACTCAACTGAGTTAAAAGGATCAAGTTCCGGCCCATTAGTCGAAGCCCAACAAGGCCAAGTGGTGAAGGAGAGTGGATAATAGACATTCCCCAGTCATTGTGCGCCACGTGGCGTGACCCGATTCCTCGGCCAATCGAGGCCACTATTGTAGGTCGGTTTTTAAGGTTAGCCGTCAACTTGCTATCACTATAAATACCCCCGAAATCGGGGAGAAAAACACATTCAATGCAAACAAGTGTAAAGTTACTCGATAAATTCTCTCTCATTTTCTCTTTCTATCTCTACTTTCTCTTACCACTCCCGATAACCGACTTAAGCATCGGAGGGGAACCACCACCCAAACCTCCGGGGTGGGTCCCTTTGTGCGGGTTCGGGAGCGAAGCCAAGGCTCGGGATCAAGCTATAATTCGGGCATTGTTGCACAAGTCTCCATCCGAAGAACACTCAAGATACTACTCTACTTGCTCGACAAGGAAGCTAAGCCTACGCCTTACTTGTTGGACAAGCGGACGAAACATTTGGCGCCGTCTCGTGGGGAGACGTAACAATGATCGATTGTCAATCATCCAACATTGCAAGAAATCGAAGCCTTCAAGTTAATGTCGAAGATACGGTGGAGCATGAAAGACCACCTCGAGGAAGAGATAGGCCTCCATCCATCGTCAATGTTCTCGACCAAGCCAAGAACCGGTCATCCAGGTTAATCTAGATCGTCCAAGGTGGCTGCCCATCTCGGAGAATGTTTTGAATGATTTCCGGACCAGGATGGCGGAGGTCGTCCAGGAACAGATTAAAAGCAATATGTTGTTTTTTCATCACCACCCGTAACCATTGCTAACAATCCACCTCGTCCTAGAGGATGTTCTCAAGTAGATCGTCCAGGTCCTAGTCGACTGTTCGTCAGGAACCCTCAAGAAGGACCGCGAGAGGAAAGCGACCGAGAGGATACCGAACGAGAGAAGAAAGATGGACTGGAATCTGGTGGTGAGGACCCAGGACCATGTCCATCCTAGTGGGCACGTAATGGAAACCGACGCCGGGGGAGTATCTAGAGGCAAAAAGGGCTGCGGCTTTGCAACGTTCGGCCTACAGGGATCTACCCCATACCCGAGAGACCCTCCTTTGAGGTTGTCGTCCGCAGGGGAAGGCCGAAGCCTAAGCCACTCTCTTGTCCATCCACGACAGGAGAAGACCGTGGCTCAGCCCATGGTTTATAGGCGTCCAAAACCAGCCAACACTTCATCCAATCCCGTAATGAAAGAGTATCGCAAGGGAGTTCATACCCATTGAGGGACAATTGGGAGCCCTCCGGATCAACCGGCCTACCCCATTCTCGGCCAGGATCATGGAGGCGCCCCCTTCCCAAAGGTAAAACTCCCAACCATTGAGCCTTTTGATGGAACAACTGATCCCGATGATCACCTGTCCGCTTACAAACATCGGATGTACGTCCAAGGAGTGGACGATGCTACTGGGTGTAAGAATTTCCCAGCCTACCTTGAAGGGAGTAGCCCGAAGTGGTTCAATAATCTTCCCCCAATTCAGTCAATAATTTTACTGAACTCGGTTTCTTATTCACTAGTCATTTTGTTGCCAACAAGCAAGAACAAAAGACAAGCATGCACCTAGGCAAGGTCGTCCCAAGGACCTAAGGAGGCCCTTAGGAGTTTTGTTAAGAGATTTAACCTAGAGGCACTTCGATCCAAGATCTTAATCTTTGGGGTAGCCTTTGACGCCTTCATCGGGGTCTAAGGCCGGGAAGTTTCAAGTTTGACCTTGTTAAGAAGAAAATCTCCACTCTTGCTTGAAGCTTTGAGAGAGGCGGAAGCGTTTATCCACGCTACCGAAGTGTGTGCTGAAGCAAAACATCCCGAGTCCAAGAAGCTCAAAGAGGTTGCTCACCCAAAGAAGAGCAACCCCAAAAAGGCCGAGACCTGGGCTATAGGCTGCGACCACCACTTCGTCCGAAGGAGCAAGAGAAAGTTGGCCGAGCCATCCTCATCCAATCCTATTGAGTTTAACAAAGACCAATATTCCATTCTCATGGAGATCAAGGATCAATATGAGTTGAAGGCCCCAAATCGAGATGAAAACACCTTATAGAAATAGGGATAAGAGCAAATATCTGTCACTTCCACAAGGATTGTGGTCATGAGACTAATGAATGCAAGCACCCGAAGAGAGCTTTGGAAGAGTTGGCCTTAAAAGGAAAGATGAATTCCTACATGCCGCAAGGGGGAAGGAAGTTCCCAAGGAAAGATGATTGGCATAACAAGAAGAAAGAGAGTGCAAGCACGACGAAGATGTTGTTCTCGTAATCTCGGGTGGTTTTGGCTTGCTGGGGGACCAACTAATCGAGGGCACAAAAACTACCTTAGGGAGCTCGGCCAAGTTTTGTTAGGCGATCGGACGAAGGTTGAGCCCTTTCCAAGGGTGGTAGTTAGTGAGCAAGATCGGGGTAGGGCGAGGACTCCCCATGATGACCCCTTGGTCGTAGAAATGAAAATAGCAAACTTGAGAGTGAGAAGAATCCCGATCGACACCGGGAGTTCGACGGACATCATTAGTGCCGATTGCTTGTCCAGGTTGAGGTTTGACGAACGGAACTTGGTCCCCGTCCACCATCCCATCATTGGGTTTGGGGGAGGAGTCATCCACCCCATGGGAACGGTCACGTTGCCCGTCCGAGTTGGTGAGAAGGAAGCCTCAAGAACTCGTTTATCAAGTTTTTGGTGGTCCGAGATTTGACAGACTTACAATGTCATTCTTGGACGACCAACCCCGAATCATGTCAAAGCCGTGATAGTAACTCACCCGATGTTGATGAAGTATGAGTGTGATGACGGCAAGATTGGCTCCCCGTATGGAGACCAACAGGGCGGCTAGGGAATGTTACCTAACTACTCAGAAACCATCATCATGGAAAACCGATAAGCAAGACCAGGACGCAAGTCTTTGGCGAAAGGAAAACGCCTGGAAAAGAGAAAGATCGACGAAGGTTGATAGCGAAAGGAAAACGTCCGGGGACGAGAAAAAGAACAGACGCAGATGACCAGCGAGAGGAAAACGTCCCCGGATTAAAGCCGACCATTGGGAGCCCTCGGGCGCCTCTTGCTCCCTCAAGGAAGGCGTCCGAACATCTCCCCAAAGAAGAAGAGGAAATATGAAATCATCAAGGAAGAACCCTCCTCGCCTCGAAGAAGTAATGGCCATTATGGGACTATCGTTAGAACGTCCGAGCGGTAGAAGCCCCCCGAAGAAGTATGTCCGGATGAGGCTCGTCCGAGAAAGGACCCTCAAAGTTGGATCTTCGCTCGCCCCGGTTTGAAGGGTCGTCTAGTCCACTTGTTGAAAGAGTTTCAAGATGTCTTTGCCTATTGCGTCGAAGAGATGCCGGGAATTGATCCGGAAGTGGCCGTCCACCGTTTGAATGTCGACCCAAATCAAAACCAGGTTCGTCGAAGAAGAGACATTTGGGACCGGCTAGAAACCAGGCCGTTGACCAAGAAGTCCGAAGTTGTTGGAATCCAAGTTCATCAAAGCAACTTACTATCCAGACCGGATAGCAAATGTGGTTATGGTGCCGAAGCCCAATGGCGGTTGGAGAATGTGTGTGGACTACACGGACCTCAACAAGGCATGTCCTAAGGACAGCTTTCCCTTTGCCTAAGTTGGATCGTCTAGTAGACTCCACGGCGGGTCATGCTTTGCCGAGCTTCATGGACGCCTATTCGGGTTTTCATCAAATCCCCATGTGGCCGAGAGGATCGAGACAAAACGTCCTTCATAACTCGAAAAGGGCCATGCACGGGGCGGGCCGAGGATGCCATTCGGCTCGCGAAATGCTCCGGCCACCTTTCAAAGATTGATCAATGATGTTTTTCACCACAGATTAGGACGAAATATGGAGGCATATATTGATGATATGATAGTCAAGAGCCGACAAGAAGAAAGTCATGTGGATGATTTGAGAGAAACTTTTGAAACTCTCAGGAAATACAAGTCGAAGCCGAATCCCAAAGAAATGTGTCTTTGGGGTTTTGTCGGGCAAGTTTTTAGGTTTCTTGGTGGATCGAGGGGGAATAGAAGCCAACCCCGAAAAGATTCAAGCCGTCCTAGACATGAAGTCTCCTTCAAAGGTAAAAGAGGTGCGAGAGGCCGACGGGATGTTTGGCCGCCCTTGGACGATTTTTGTCCAAGTCGGGCGACAAGTGCCATCACTTCTTTGCCACGATCAAGAAAAAAGCCAAGTTTGAATGGACAACGAGGCGGAAGCAGCCCTCCAAAGAGTCAAAGATCATCTTCAACAACCCTAGGTTGGGTCGACCCCAAGAGGGGGAAAAATTGTTTGTATACTTGGCTGTATCCACTCAAGCCGTGAGTCTTGTCTGTTGGCTGAAAGAGAATCCGTCCGTATTCCAATATACTTCGTGAGTCACGTGCTCAAGGACGCGGAAAACCGGTATACTAATGTTGAAAAGTTTGGATTGGCCCTCGTCATGGCCAGCGAAAGCTAAGGCCCTACTTTTTGGCGCACAAGGTATACTCGTCTATACCGATCAGCCTTTGAAGCAAGTTCTCGAGAAGATGGAAGGCTGCCGGGCGAATGTTAAAATGGGCGGTTGAGCTCAACATGTTTGATATATCATTCGAACCAAGGAAGGCCATTAAGGGGCAAGCCTTGGCCGATTTTATAGTTGAGCTTACTCGGCCAACCATAAAGCAAATATCCGATCCAACTAAAGGAAGGAAGCATTGGACGCTCATGGTTGATGGATCGTCCACAATCAATGGGAGTGGAGCAGGGATCATTTGTCAATCTCCCGAAGGGGACAAATTTGAATATGCCTTAAGATTCCAATTCAAAGCGTCCAATAATGAAGCTGAATATGAAGCACTCTCTTGGCCGGAATCAAAATGTGCAAGGCGGCCGGAGCCGTAGAAATTGAGGCAAAATCGGACTCTCTCCTAGTTGTCGGCCAGGTCAACGGAGATTTTGAATGCAAAGAAGCATCAATGAGCAAATATATGCGGCCGATCAAGGATGAGATTGAGCCACTAAAACGATTTGTTCTCGATCGAATACCAAGGTCGAAAATCATCAAGCCGACGCTCTCTCAAAGTTGGCCGGCTCGGAGGGTGAGGTACCAAGAACAGCTTTTTGGGAAGTCAAACCCAAAAAGAGCATCGACCAAGAGGAGGTTATGTTTCTCACCGAGGGAATGTCCTGGATGGAGCCGATCATTGAATACAAGAAGACCGGGCGATTGCCTTCGGATCCCGTAGAGGCCAAGTATGTGAAGGCCGAGAGACAAGTGGTTTGAACTATGGGACGAGACACTTTACAAGAAGTCGTTCAACCGGCCTCTACTCAAGTGCGTCACCAGAGAAGATGGTCCGGAAGTCCTCGAAAGAACTCCATGAAGGAGCTTGTGCCTCTCACATTGGGGGAAGAGCCTTAGGCGAGAAGGCTTTAAGGACGGGGTACTACCGGCCTACCTTAAAGGAGGATGCTATAGGCTATGCAAAGAAATGTGACAGTTGTCGAAGCATGGGAATGTGCATCGAAGCCGTCCAACTATTTGACCCCCATCTTGTTCCTCTCGCCTTTTGCCAAATGGGGCATGGATATCCTAGGACCTTTCCCCGTGGCCGCTGGGCAAAAGAAGTTTGTGATTGTAGCAAAGGGACTATTTCACTAAATGGATAGAAGCCGAAGCCATGCGAGGAATAACAACAAGCGACGTCAAGGGCTTCATCTCGGGAAGAGCATTATAACTCGATTTGGCATGCCTCGGTCAATCGTCTTTGATAATGGTCCACGCTTCGAAACGCCTAAGCCGAAAGACCGGCCGTCGAAAGAGAAATCAAAGCTCACTTTGCAGCGAGCCGCCCACCCGCAAGCTAATGGGCAAGTCGAGTCCTTCAACAAGATTCTATCAAATGGAATCAAGAAGAAGTTGGACAATGCCAAAGGGCAATGGGTTGAAGAACCGCAATTGGTATTATGGTCCATTAGAACAACCGCTAAGAATTCTACAGGCGAGACGCCCTTCATGCTAGTCTATGGTACCGAAGCCGTCTTGCCCATTGAGATCGAGGAGCCCACCCTACGAGTCATGTTATACACAGAGGAAGCCAACTGGGCCGCATTGCGTACGGCCTTGGACCAAGTCCCAGAAGTCAGGGGCAATGCCTTGCTAAGAATGCAATTATATAAACTGCGTATGGCTCGGGAGTTTAACAAAAGAGTTGTTAGACGACCGCTAAAGGTGGGGGATCTTGTTCTGAGGAAAATGGAAGCGATTGGACGAGCTAAAGAGTTGGGAAAACTAACACCAAATTGGGAAGGACCTTATCTGATCGTCCAGGAAATACACAAGGGGACTTTTCGTCCGCAAGGTCTAGATGGACGACCTATTCAGCGTACACTGGAATTCGAGACAACTTAAAGAAGTACCACGTCTAGCTCAGATCCTCGTCAGATATAAGTAGGGTACTTTGTAGTTACTCCAAAGTGCCACGGCACATATTAGTAAGAAAAGAATTGTATACATGCATCTTGGCTTTCAGCCAAGCAAAATCCATATAATACAATTCCTGCTATCTTATCTTTTTGTTTATTTTCACCAAGTTGCTTCACTTTGGGGCATTAAAATCAGTTACTCGTCTAAAAGTGACAATAACTTGGACAAAAAAATACAAACGAAAGCAGAACGTCAGAATTGCTAGCATTTACGCCCAACATCACTCCCTCAAAGAGACCGGCCAATAATGCATATATGGCCGTCGAATTGACAAAACCTCTAGTAAGAAGTAACGTCAATAGTCTCTGAGAGAAAGCTGGCCTGAAATAAGCCCTTAGTAAAGGATGCTTACTTTCAAAAAATACGGACAGCTAGGTAGTCCAGACCCTAGTAAGGGATCGCTACTTAATGACGAGTGTTGCTCCCTCAAGGAAGCCGGCTAAAACATTATTTGAACCTAAGTCTAATGCTCGCCCATCAACTTCAACAGGCTCAGCCAAGTCTGGCCGCTCTCCTTCTTAGACTTTAGCTTCCTTCAATATTTGATCGAGCTAAGCCCAAGAACGGGGGGATTACAGAAGTACATAGGACGAGCTATTGATCGAAGGTCGTCCAAAAACCCGGATGGCCCCAGACGAAGGTGGCCCCAGGAAGGTGGACGTCCAAGTATGGAAGCTCTCCTTCATTGGGTAATCCTCGTCCAAAAAGGGAGGCCAATTCCAGACGAAGATGGCCTCAAGAAGGTGGTCGTCCAAGTATGGACGCTCTCCTTTATTTGATAATCCTCGTCCAAAAAGGGAGGCCAATTCCAGACGATGATGGCCCCAAGAAGATGATCGTCCAAGTATAAACGTTCTCCTTCAATGGTTACCCTCGTCCAAAAATTTGTAATCGTTCAATGACGAGACGAATTTTTTTTGGTACTTGGATGCATATGCAATTATCAAACTCATATTGTAAACCGTCCAGTCTTTCACGACGAGTCACCTTTTTACTTAAAATTGAATTTTGTAAATTTTCATGAGAAGCAGATCGTCCGATGATTTAGGACGAAGGTGCTATTATACTTGGTCAAAATTAGTGTTCAGAAAGATAAAAGGCAGGGAATTGACAAAAATATTCTTTCATATATGATTTGTGAAGAATTACAAAGTAGGAGGTGAAGAGTTACAAAGAAGCATGAGAATAAACCTAAGCTTAGGCTTCGTCTTCAGAATGGGCCTCTTGGTCGTCTTTAGGGGTCTCCACCTCAGCAGCAGCTTCGTCGTCTGACTCTTCAAACTCAGGAGGTTCCTCGGCGCATACCATAGCCCGATGAACGCTCTCTTGATACTCCAGACGACGAACGAAGCTGGGGACCTCAGTTTCCTCAGCCAGCATCCCAAAGGCTTTGACGGCCCGGCCTTGGGTCGTATTGACGACTTGTTTCAACCCTTCCTTGGCATCGTCGAAGGACTTGGCCGCCTCCCTTTCCGGACGGCCGTCCTTGCCCTTAGGAGAATGTTCTCTCTTCTCGGCTCGGCGGCGGCAATAAGAGCGACATCCCTTTCGCCTTTCAACTCATCGAGAGAGCGTCTATGATCATCCTTAGACGATCCTCGCTCGGCATATAGCTGGTTGATTTTAACAAGATGATTCTTGTTCTCGAGACTCCGGGAGTGCCGATCTCTTCTCCAAAGCCTCCGGGGATTGACGATGGAGAGTGTTAGCCATCTCAATATCATGGATGGCTTTGTCGCCGCCTAGTGGTTGCCAAATGGACGAGCTGTTTATTCTCTTTTCTAAGCTCCCGCGCCCAATCTTCGCTTAGCATGCTTGCGAGCCGAAGTCAGGGCATGGAAAACAAGGCAAGTTGTTAGACGATTTGCAAAGCAAAAATTTATACAAGTATAAAACAAGGCAATCATAAAGCAATACCTCGGCAAAGTGCGAGACATGTAGCCCACATGCCCGGCGGACGCTCCCCTTAATCCCTTGATGTAGGATTCGGGGAAGCATTTGAAGAGCTCCTGCTTAGCCTCGCTCTTTCTCCGGCTTTGACATTTTGGCAAAGGCGGGAGAAGACTCCTCGTCCGAATCGGCGGTGGGAGGAGTTGGGGGAATAGCGGGGCCTTTGCCCTTATCCGAAAGAGGGGGAGAGTCGGTTATCTTGATAGGGAAGACGATGGCTTGTCTATTGGACGGACTCATGGACCGTCCACCGACCCGCATCGTCCTAACTATGTTGGGGTAATACGACTCACCGGACGAAATCGATGCCGCCCTAACAGCTAGGGGCATCCGTGGCACTAGTTTTGCCACCGAGCCGCCGAACCCGGGATAGCTCTCGGCGGCGGCATCGGCTCCCCGCGCAACCAAAGCCGGGCGGACTGGGTTGACCTCGCGAGTCGGCCCAAGCAAAACACCGAGCGGCACGGCTGCGTGTGCATCCCTTACCTCCTCGGCCGATCCGGCAATTGACGGCTCTCTTTTAAGAGTCTTCGCTTGTGGGGAGGCATGCTTTTCTCCCCACTCTCGGCGGGGGAGCCGACTTATCCGCTCTCTTCCTTGTAAAGCCCTTTGGCTTCTTCGCTGAAGGCTGGTCAGCGGTTGCAGTAGGCCTCTTCCTGGACGAGGACGACTTCCCAGGTGGAAGCTTGTTTGTAGGAGCATTTTTCTGCAAAAAGTTAAGGCATCAGACGATCGTCCACAAAAAAGAAATAACTACCATTGTAAAAATACGAGACGAGAATGGTCCCAAGAAGGTGACCGTCCAAATATGGACGTTCTACTATGGCCGACCCTCGCCAAAAAATTGGAGGCAAGAATCCAGGGCGAGTACGGTCCCAAAGAGGTAACCGTCCAAGTCCGGACGATTTCTTGCTTTAGTTGTTCTTCGTCCAAGATTTGGGGCAAAACTCTTGGACGAAGCATGACCCCAAGAAGGTGAACGTCCGTGTCCGGATGCTCTCCTTGTTGGGTGACTCTCATCCAAGAATGGGACACCAACTCTTGGACGAACATAGCTCCAAGAAGGTGACCGTCCAAGTCTGGACGTTCTCCATCTTGAGATGACCCTCGTCCAAGAATTGGTACACCATTCTTGGACGAGCATTGTACTAAAGACGTGACCTCGTCCAAGAATTGAATACCAAATCTTGGACGAGCATGGTCCCAAAGAGGTGACCGTCCAAGTTTGGGACGTTCTCCTTCTTGGGGACGCCCCTCGTCCAAAATTTGAAAAACAATTCTTGGACGAGCCTCGGTCCCAAAGAGGTGACCGTCCAAGTCCGGACGTTCTCCTTCTTGGGGCGACCCTCGTCCAAGATTTGAAAAACAATTCTTGGGCGAGCCTCGGTCCCAAAGAGGTGACCGTCCAAGTATGGACGTTCTCCTTCTTGGGACGACCCTCGTCCAAGATTTGAAAAACAATTCTTGGACGAGCATAGTCCCAAAGAGGTGACCGTCCAAGTATGGACGTTCTCCTTCTTGGGATGACTCTCGTCCAAGAGTTGGGAAACAGTTCTAGGACGAGCATGGTGACAAAGAGCTGGTCGTCCAAGTCTGGACGACCTCCTTCTTGGGATGACTCTCGTCCAAGAATTAGGAAACAGTTCTAGGACGAGCATGGTGACAAAGAGCTGGTCGTCCAAGTCTGGACGACCTCCTTCTTGGGATGACTCTCGTCCAAGAATTAGGAACCAGTTCTAGGACGAGCATGGTGATAAAGAGGCGGTCGTCCAAGGCCGGGACGACCTCCTTCTTTGGTTGATTCTCGTCCAAGAATTGGACACCAATTCTTGGACGAGCGTTGGCCCAAGGAGATGACCGTCCAGGTTTGGACGTTCTCCTTCTTGGAGTGACCCACGTCCAAGAATTGGACAAAAAAAAAAAAAAAAAAAAAAAAAAAAAAAAAAAAAAATATTATTATTACCACTTGTTTCCGCCCTTTTTTGGGCGCTCTTTGCATACTCCTTCCACAAATTATCTCGTGAATTGGGACATGCCGATTTCTCCCGTCCAAGATGGGTCGAGGCGTTGTCCGGCCGAGTCCGTGAATACAAAAAAAAATATATACGTACGTCATATGAGTTATGGACGAAGGGTTTTACTTGGATGATTTTAAATATACCTCTATCCTCGGCCAAACGCAAGCCGCGGCTACCAAGAAGTCGTCTTGGTAAAACATCTCCTTAAAGGGTATCCAGTTGGACGGTCCCTTAAAAGATCGTTGGGCCGGGCCGGAGTACTCCTTCACTCAGAAGTACTCCACCACTTCCTCGTCAAATTCATCCTCCGGCTCCAGCCCAAGACCGCTTTCGTCCGGTATTGGTGACGGATCTATTATAAAATCCGTAGCTTTACGTGACATGGTCGCTGGCCGCCCGTAAAAAGATGAAATCGGCTTTCCAATCGTGCATCTTTGACGATTTCCCCAGCGGTCATGAAGCCTGGACGGTTCTTGATGCTTAGCCAGGCGCCGTCCATAGCCCCAGGTACCTTAGACGCGTAATGGATATGGGTGAAGGCTTGAAGGGAAAGGGCTAGGCCGCGTAACTCGCAGACGGCAATAAACGTCGGGATGTTGTGCCAAGCATTTGGCGCCACCGGTTATGGCCGATATGGTAGTACTTGCAAGACTAGTTCTATGAAGTCATGGAGAGGAAACCTCGGTCCGGCGTCAAGGGCCGGTTTATAAACGGCTAAATGGCTCCTCTGGGGCACTCGGGATTGTCGCGTCATTATTAGGGAGTGACAAAGGAGAAGCCCGGCATGGGCATGAAAGACGACAAGAAATTAGGGTCTGGTCCTAGTTTCTCTAACCACTTACGGTTAACTAAAATGAAGCCTGGATCGAGAGGGGACCTAAGCGTTTTCTAATCTCCGACGAGGTTGTAGAGGCTTCGTCGATTCTTCGGCGGCCTCGGGATCGCTACCGTTATTACCTTCGCCGATCTCCTCCGTATCGGCATCCCGCCGAAGTACCGGTCTCGGTCCCTTATTTCGGAAGTTTCTCCATCATGATCAAAGGAGGCCGGCCCAAAGATTGAGCACTTTGGACCTCTCTTGCCTCATCCGGCACTCGTCCGCTGATTCCTCCATATCCGAGCTATTCGATGGAATTATTGCTTTTCGTCTTAAGCGGGCCGTCCGCTTGACGCGCGCGCATTACCCCCGCACAGTAAAGACTGGGTCGTCCGACTTTCTCGGCCAAAACTATGAAAAAATATGTACTCGGCCGAAGAGGCCCAACTCTAGAATGTGCCGAAGAGGAAGTATCGGTTCTAGGGTCAAGACAAGCTCTTGGTCGACTAGGATTATTTGACGAAGATGATTCCATTTTTATTGATTTTTTATGAAAAAATAAAGAATAAAGAAGAATAAAAGGATCAAGGAAACGATACCCGCTAAGAACGTCCGGGAAATTCGATGAGGAGCGCCGAAGCCTGGACGATCTCTCTCTCTCTAGAAAATTGCGGAGTCTCTCTCTCTAGAAAAAATTTGTTCGATGTGGTAAATGGTTGAATGTTTTCACACCAAGGATATTTATAGAGGAATAAGAAACTCAGACAAATGGTCGAGAATGACCGAAACAAGAGTCAAACGGTCTAATATGACCGGTATAGCACAAGGCCGCAGGTTCGTCATTTCCTCCATTTTGAATATGCGACCTTCGTAAAACGGGCCCTAACTAGCGAGATGGGCCATCAAAAACTACCTTGGGTAAAAGGGCATTAACCGTCGATGGGCCTACGAGTGAAAGCCCTTTTAGGGGCAAATGTTGTAGCATAATATCTACGGCTCCCTTTACGACACATGGGCTCATCGAGTCGTACACGTGTCGCCCTATTTTTAAAATAAGAGTAAACCGAATCTCTGGGCTATACTCACCGAGTTAAAAGGATCAAGTTCCGGCCCATTAGTCGAAGCCCAACAAGGCCAAGTGGCCGAAGGAGAGTGGATAATGGACATTCCCCCGGTCATTGTCTGCCACGTGGCGTGACCCGATTCCTCGGCCAATCGAGGCCACTATTGTAGGTCGGTTTTTAAGGTTAGGCGTCAACTTGCTATCACTATAAATACCCCCGAAATCGGGAGAAAAACACATTCAATGCAAACAGTGTAAAGTTACTCGATAAATTCTCTCTCATTTTCTCTTTCTATCTCTACTTTCTCTTACCACTCCTGATAACTGACTTAAGCATCGGAGGGGGAACCACCACCCAAACCTCCAGGGTGGGTCCCTTTGTGCAGGTTCGGGAGCGAAGCCAAGGCTCAGGATCAAGCTATAATTCAGGCATTGTTGCACAAGTCTCCATCTGAAGAACACTCAAGATACTACTCTACTTGCTCGACAAGGAAGCTAAGCCTACAGCTTACTTGTTGGACAAGCGGACGAAACAATAACAATAATAATAAATAATAAATAATAAATAATAAATAATAAATAATAATAATAATAAATAATAATAATAATAAATAATATTAGTAATAATAATAATATTAATATTAATAATTATAAATAATAATAAATAATAATAATATTAATAATAATAATAATAAATAATAATAATAATAATAATAAATAAATAATAAATAATAATAATAAATAATAATATAATAATAAATAATAAACAATAATAATAAATAATAAATAATAAATAATAATTAAAATAAATAATAAATAATAACTAATAACTAATAAATAATATATAATAAATAATTAATAATAAATAATAATAATTATACTTATAATAAATAATAATAAATAATAATAAATAATAATAATAGATAATAAATAATAAATAATAAATAATAAATAATAATTACTAAATAATAAATAATAAATAAATAAAATATTAAAATAAAAAAATAAAAAAAGAATAAAAGAAAAATAAAAAAAATTACAATTTCATCGTTATTATAATTATAATATTAATAATAATAACAATATTAATAGTAATATTGAAAACCAAAATAATAATTACAACATTAATAGTAATACTAAACTTATTTTTGTTGAACTGAACTTATTTTTGCTGAACTGAACTTATTTTTACTTATTTTTGCTGAACTGAACTTATTTTTGCTGAACTGAATTTATTTTTACTTATTTTTGCTGAAAATAAGTCTAAAAGAACAGGGCCTTAATAGCCTTCTATTATTAAGCTAATACCATATATGAGCAGTGGATATGAACTAAGGCAACCCTCTTTATGTTAAGGTCAACTTTAGTGGTTTTTTTGAAGCAAGAGGAGAAAGCCAGCCTGAACAATTTTAATTTATGAACGGATGCTTAATCATTCACTATGGTACCTATTTGATTTGATCACCATGCACTCTCTTAAATAATGTTTTCATATGAGACTAATAATTAGCTGGAATATTCAGGGCGGCGAGAACACCGAATCTCTTGCTAAACTTATATTTTTAAAGAATAAATTAAAATTCGATATAATGCTCGTACTCGGAACTATGACAATAGACATAATAGCCCATTAATATTCTCAAAGCCCTTCATTTTGATAACAAATTCATTATTAATCCCACTAATCATCATGGAGGAATTTGGATAGTATGGAACAACAATCATATCAAACTTATCCACCATATCACCTCTGAAAGTTGCACACTCTTATATATAATATTCAAACCCTTAAATGTATAGACTAGTAGTGTTGACATCACCTATAATCCTAGAGGTCATAGGATCGAGTATCACCTCTTGCAATAAAGGTCCCCAAATCCCCCTACTTACAAGAAAGTTCAACTTACCTTAAAAAAATATACAAAATGTTGTACCTCGTATATTCTTAAATATTGTATATAATTAGGTTGCAAATCTTGCATGTAAAACCTATACTTTTATAGACAACATTTGTGTCGTATATATGACTTGTTGCACAACATTTGTTGTCCAATATAATATTACATATTGTTATTAAAAAAAATTAAGTGTTCATATTAGTTACTCTTATGAATTAGGAATTTGCAAAGAGGCTTTGTTTAATTGCTTCCAACAAGATTTGCTAGTTCCAATTAGGGAGGAACATTTGTTCAAATCAAAGCACAATCACCATTCAGATTTCATACAATAAGTTCTTATACAACATTTGTCATTTATTTATACAATATTAATAATTTGTTATGAAATATTTGATTTTTTTTTTTGAAGAGATAAAATATTTGATATTTATCACACAACATTATAACTTCATTAAACAACAAATTCTTTTAATCCTTAAAAAAAAAAAACTTATTTCATTTATTTATAAAAGTACACTCTTCATATTAACTTACTTTAGAGAGAATGAGGGAGTGGAAGGGTTGTCGCCCTTTCATCTTCCACCCACAGGTTGTAGGTTCGATTCTCATTAGGGGGGTTGGGGGCGTTGGGGTAGATTGTATTTAGGTGCCCTATGAAATGGCGTTAATGTAAGTTATCTTACCAAATTTTAAAAAAATATAAAAAAAATATTAACTTACTTTTGACACTATTCATCTATGCAGTTTGACTGTCTTTAGTTATTTTTTTTGATAAGAGAAAATATAATTGAGTTTTTATTAGTTTCATCTATTCTTTTGGACCTATTTTCAGTTCAGATCAATTTCTCTCTACAGTTGAGTTTCTCTCACTTCAGTTCAGGCCTAAATTATGCATTGAAAAAAAAAACCGGAGGGAGTATATGCAAATGCAATAGAGAGTACCGAGTACCAACCACCGACACTTCCAACTTATCTACTCTCACACTCACAGTATCACATCTTTGAAACCTCTCGGATCTCGCGAAATCTCTAATTCTCCAGGTTAGCACTTTGATTGATTGTTCTTCTTATAAATAACTAGATCTATAATCTCCACTATTCTAAATGAATATTATTGCTATGTCATTTTATCATTTTTTTTGTTACACATGTTAGGTAAGGTTTCCTTTTTAAACAATAATACTGAACTACTGATCATTAATCAACAAATTTTAGTAATTCATTTTGATAATGTAACTATTTGATGGAGTATATTTGTTGAATTATACTCCATTTCGTATAATTTGCTGCGATTACAAGGGAAATTCAATCTCTCTCTTCATATCACATATTACAGATTTCATTCCTGTTTTCTTTTCCATCTAAAAAGCTCGATTTTGGATTTCGTTTTTCCGGCATTAGTTCGGAAAGAAATTGTAGACGATTCCAAGAAATTCAAGGTTTGTTTAGGACTAATTTCACTATATATTGTAAGTTTATAGATTTAAATTTTGTAGTTTAGTAGTTTACAATTATATATTTGATGCAGAACCCTTCAAATTAGGATTAATGATTGATTCTTATATCTACATTGTCATATTCTCATATTTTGGTTAAATGTACAAAGTTGCATCTTAGCACATAATGTAAATTGCAGATTGCTATACTTGTTGAGTGTGCTAAATCGAGTATATTTGATCTTGTAGCGTATTCAGTTTGGGATTTTTTTTGGCGAGAGAAGCTGAAAATATGGAATCTTCAACTACATTGTATAGCCAACTTAAGGCAGCGCAACCATTCTTCTTGATGGCGGGTCCTAATGTAATCGAGTCGGAAGAGCATATTATGAAGATGGCTAAGCACATAAAGGCCATAACAACGAAACTCGGAGTGCCTCTCATCTTTAAGTCCAGCTTCGACAAAGCGAACAGGACGTCTTCAAAATCATTCAGGGGTCCTGGAATGGCTGAAGGTTTAAAGATCCTTGAAAAAGTGAAAGTAGCTTATGATCTCCCTATAGTGACTGATGTGCATGAAAGCATTCAGTGTGAATCTGTGGGTAAAGTTGCTGATGTCATCCAGATCCCGGCTTTCTTATGCCGTCAGACAGACCTCCTGGTGGCAGCAGCCAAAACAGGGAAAATCATTAATATTAAGAAAGGCCAAATGTGTGCTCCTACTGTTATGGTGAACTCTGCTGAGAAAGTCCGAGGTGCGGGGAACCAAAATGTGATGGTTTGTGAGAGAGGGACTATGTTTGGGTACAATGACTTGATTGTGGATCCCCGGAATCTGGAATGGATGAGAGAAGCTAATTGCCCTGTTGTAGCTGATATTACACATTCTCTACAACAGCCTGCCGGGAGAAAGTTGGATGGTGGTGGTGTTGCTAGTGGAGGGTTCCGAGAGTTAATCCCGTGTATTGCAAGGACAGCTGTTGCAGTAGGAGTTGATGGAATTTTCATGGAGGTGCACGATGACCCATTAAGTGCACCAGTTGATGGGCCCACACAATGGCCTCTTCGTCATTTGGAGGAGTTGCTTGAGGAGTTGATTGCTATTGCTAAAGTAAGCAAGGGGAAACAACAGTTTGCCATCGATCTGACTCCATTTCGCGATTAGGGACACCTTTTGAGTATTGGTATGTAACCTTAGCTCATCCTTTCATTTTCTATGTGGAATTGAGATTGTCCAAATGCTATTCTATAAAGTCTGTGGTAATCAAATTAGGCTATTATTTGTTGAGAGCTTTACTCACTTCATGGAATTTGAAACTGATTCATTGCTTGAATTTTATTATTAGTACTTGGTAACTGTTTGAGAGGTTAGTCTCTTAGGATTATCGGTGAAGGCCAAACTATGTATTACTATCATGTACTTATCAATGAAGTGTTGTTTATCTAGCACACATGTGTAATGGGCTTATTCTCAATCAATTACATCTTCTACCACCCCTTCCCTACTTCGACGAGGAATTGAACCCAGGGCATGCCCTTGGAAGAAGGGAGAGCCGACTTCATGATTATTTTGTAAGGTAGTGTCAATATGTGCCTTTTTTTTGTCTGGTCATTTATACTTTCCTGCACAGTCTCAAATGCAATATCTCTAAGTACATTTTAGTAAAATTCTAGAAAGTTCAATATTTTGAAAATAGAAACTAGCAAGATCTCACTTGACTACTATGTTTTAAATGCAATCAAAGTTTTGAATCTCTGACTACAAGGAAGTGCTATATTATTAGTCTATTACTACTACGTCTATCCATATTGAATTGCATTGAAATTTTTTAAATTACACTTTAAACGTGACAATTATTTTCGGAGTGATGGAGATGTTGTGGAGTATTATCAAGACATCAAAACTCGTGATTGATATTGCCATAAAAATAGACCCGAAAAAAATCATGATTATCATAGCTAACTAAGACTGGGAGATTGAAGCTTCTTCTCCACCCAAGAAGGAGACAACACAGTTCTTGCCTCATACCCTGAAGAATTTCCTTCTTCCATATCATCATCTCCATTGCTGTGAGTTCCAGAAGAATTCTTCACTTACTGCAATACCTTAACTCTCCACACCTTAAACATTTGATCCAAGCTAGCACTATACACCAAGAAACACATCCCAACCGCGTTCTTTGGTAAGAAAGCAGCCAAGCATCTCACAGGCCCTTTATGCCCTTCAAGAACTACTAGACACTCATGACTAAATCTTCCTCTATCTCTCCTCCAAATCCGAATCGTCGCGTCCTCAGATCCAGTGATCACCAAATTCTCTAGGGCCACTAAACAAAGAACAGCAAACTGATGCCCTTCTATGAACCCACCATGATTATACTGAAGAGGAGTATTTTGCACCCAGAAATTTATACATCCATCGGAAGATCCTGAATACAAGATGCTGCTTTCTGATGGTGACACACTTAAGGTCAAAGCATAAATAGGGTTTGTTTGGAAATTAAGGACATTGATGAGAGTATGAGAGGATTCCCCATATGGCCTTGACCACATTTTTACTGTTCCATCGAATGAGCTAGTAAAAATGTAGCCACTTTGTTGGTTAATCACTATGTCAGTAATTTTGTCTGCATGAGCAGTAAAAGTGTCAACACACTTCCTTTCACTTAACTTCCAAGCTTTGACAGTTGTGTCAAATGAGCCAGTATATAAAATCCCTTCAACATGGTAATAAGCCATGCAAGAGAGAATGTCCTTACGTGGGACAATTGGCCTACAAATGGAGTATTTACTAGGTAGGGTAGTGACCTTTCTAGGTTTTAAGTCACCACTACTAGTTCTCAAATTCCAGATTCTAAGTTTGTGATCCTTATGTGAAGTGAAGAGCATGTCACCATGGGCTACCATGGCTCGGATTTCTCCCGAGCTTGTTTCGATGTAGCCTTTTGCATGGCAGTCGAGGGATTGCCGTACATGGATATGGGTGCTGCTCGACCTAGTTAATACTAGGTTTCCAGATATATAAATGGAGTTGATGGTGCTGTCGTGGTGGGGAGAGGATATGCAACAATAGAAAAGGGAAGGATGAGAGGGGGTTAACGAAGGTGAACGGCACCAGGATGATTCAGGGGTTTGAGACAGTACTGGTGAGTGGTGAGATATTAGAGTTATTGGAGTTGGTGCCATGCAAAAGAGGGGAAGAGTTGGAGAGGCATTCGAAACTGGGTGATTCATCTTCTTCTGTAATATCATCTTCAAAGAAGCTAGAAAGGGTGGTTTTTTTGTCACTGAATTGGTAATCCATGGCAAGAGGAAGTTGGGTTGAATTTGACAATGGAGGAAGGGGGAATTTAAACATGCAAGATCATGCATTTAATCATCGACAATAAGTTGGTTACACATTATAACTCCTAGCTATTTCACTTCAATGATGTGTTAAATATGAACAATGTCAACGAACCATTGACAATGAGAACAATAATATACCGGTGAAGCATATCTCCACAAGTAATGTAAAGACTAATTCTATGTAATTAAGTCGAACATAATGAGAGTCAACATTGCTCAGTGTAGGTGTTATTGTAATGGTACGCAGGATTTTACTACCAAGCGAGTTAGAAATGCATTCAAGTTACTTGGTGAGATGGCAATATAAGTATACTCCATCTATTTATTTTTTAAAATAAAGTTCATGGTCCTGTTTGGCAATTAGCGGATAGCTGTTAGCCGATAGCGGATTGTATTAGCTGATAGTCGATTGCTGATTGTATTATCTGATTTGACTAGCTGTTTGTATAATTGTGTTGGGTAAGTAGCTGATAGCTGATTGCTATATAATCGTGTAAAATGACTAATAAAGACATGTGCATAATATGTTGTTGTCCCTTTTATTATTAATTAATGTAATTTTCAACAACTTTAGCACATAAATGTAATTGATCCACTCACTCCCAAACCTCTAATGTCAAAAAGATCCTTACCTTAGCTTTTTCAAAAAGAGTTATATGGGCTCAATAAGCTAATTGAAACCTCTCTCTACCAAACATTCAAATTAGAGGATTGACTAGTCAAATCCTCTAATATGAGTTCAAACATCTAATTTTGCCCCAAATCTCTATTTACCAAACAAGACCCATGTATTTTGGATGTTCATATTCATGTTACTTTATTTGTAAAATATATCCTAACCTAGTCATGTGATATACATGTACCCTCCACTAAATAAGTCTCTTTATCTAACATACTTTCTTTTCATACTATGTGATGTGGACTCCCTCAACCAACTCTCTCTTATTTGTTCATTGTTACTTTTACCATATCTATCAAAAAGCCTAAATCCTAATACTAATCTATCTATACTACTTCCTTCTTTTTAAAATACATGCAACACTTTCCATTTAGGAGTGTTTCATAATAGATGCAACACTTTTTTTTCTTTCCTTATTTGGTAAGTTTTTGGCTGTGAAATTACTTAAATACCCTTACTTTATGAAATTAGTTTTGATTACATACTCTAATCTAAATCAATTAAACTACTTAATTTTTCCCCTAACTACTCCATGATTCTTCCAGTCACCACCCTTCTCTTTTCCCACAACACACCTTCCTCTTCCTATCCCACAACACACCAACAACGACGACCACCGGCCACCACACCTTCCTCTTCTTCCTCCTCCCTCTCTTTCTCGCTGAAAAATCACCTCCGAAAAATCCGCCGGCCACGTCCAACAACCATGACAACCACCATCACCATCCACCTTCGATCACCGCGAAATTCTACCACTAATAACGATATCAATAAAATGAAAAAGATTGTTGTTCGAGGGTTTCTCATTCTCATCTTAAGTTTCTCTCTCCTCTATTTCACTCATTTCTAGAATTTTTCTGCTCAATTCGTGTTCCATTTCACAAATTCGCATTTCTTCGGTCGAAATTTCTCCATTTTTGTGCTGAATTTGTGAAAACTTTTGGTAAAACCCTAGATTTTGAGCTTTTTCGGATTTCGATATCGATTTTCTAGGGTTTCTGAGTAGAAATGGCGGATGCAATGGTAATCGAAGCGGTTTCGAAACAGCGGACATTGAAGCAGAAGAGAGAGAAAGTGAAGTTTCAAGTGTTGAGTCCCGAGGAGAGAGAATTGAGGTTGAAAACCCTAAATGAAGAGCTTGAGAGCTTGTTTAGGTATTTCAATGAAGTTATGAGCATTGATGTAGGTTTAGGTTTGCATTTTGACAGTGTTTCGTGATTTTTGCTCACATAGAAGCATTGGGTATTTGGGTAGATCTCTTTGAAATTTTGTTTGAACAATTATTGATTTTCATTTCTGAGTTTTTTGTTGTTCTGGGCAAATTGTTGTGGGCAGATACTGTAGGGCCAATTTCTAAGTGAGCAAATCGTGATGGTTTAAAGAAATTTTGTTGTGGTGGTATTAGCAGGGTGGTGGCGGGGTGGTTGTGGTGGTGATGATGGTTGTGGCGGGATGGTTGTGGTGATGGTGTTGGCAGGGTGGTTCTGGTGGTGGTGTTGGCGGGGTGGTTCTGGTGGTGGTGTTTGCGGGGTGGTGGCAGCTGGCGGTGGTGGGGTGGTGATGGTGGATCCTAGGTGTTAAAATGTATTAGTTGTATTATTAGTTAGTCTAATCACATACCCCTTCCCATCTAATTGTACACTAAGAAGAATTGCCTCAGAGTCCGCAATTTGAAAAGTGTTGCATGTATTTTGAAACGGAGGAAGTAATATATTAAAAGGCGTGCTTAAGCAAGTCTACCCGATTCATGGCACTCTCCATTTGGCTATTTCATTTCATGTCATCAACATACACTGAAAAATTAGCAACATGCTCTGTTTGAGATCCGACCATGTGATCTCAAGCTAATATAATAAAGTTTTAACCAATAAATTATGCAACATTAAATGTTATTCTTTTAACACGAAAATATTAATGACCCTGAGCATCGCCCATCGCCCGGGCCTAAAATTAGTTTTTTTTTTAACAATGCGTGTTTATGTTCTATGAAACACCTTTTAGAATGTCACTTTTACCTAACATCCTCGTTAATACTACCTAAAATGTCACTTTTACTTGACATCCTCTTTTAAAAGGTGTTTTGGAAGAGTTGTCGACATCCCAGTTAATCAAATGGGTTTCATTATGGCTCGTGTGGGTTTGATTCACCAGGCTATGAACCGAACGGACAAAGTGGAAGGTCACTTAAATAGTAGGAAATAAATTTTGGTGAGATGGATTCTACCTAGGGAAGGTTGGGTGAGGTTGAACACGAATGGGGCTTCGCATGGTGACCCCATTGAGGCTGGTGCAAGAGGTATAATTCGTGAATACAGAGACGAAATTCACAAAATTTTCGTTGTCAACCATGGAATTTGTTCATACCAAGGAATAGCTCCTAGCACTTTTGCGTCCCCTAGCTATAGTGTGGAATGTGGGACATAGAAATGTTCAACATATTGTTGATTCGGAGGTCGTGGTTCGCTGTTTGGTTGAATCAATCACCCCCTCCTCTCTTTACTTTCACATTATCAATAAATGCAAGGCTTTGATCCTTCGCTCCAGTTGGGAAGTCACAATTCAACATTGCTATAGAGAAGCAAACCGAGCCGCGGATTGGTTAGCTAAATATGGCGTTGGATTATCTCCTAAGTTGGTGATTCTTGAGGCAGTCCCGGTGGGTTTTCGTGTTGTTATATTGGATGACTTGAGCGGTGTGGCTATAGCTCGAAAGGTTCCAGCACTGGCGGTGTAATCAACTTAGCTTTTTTTTTTTTTCAGTTTTACCTTTTCGTTTGTTTTGTTATTTGCTAGTGTTACAAATGTAGTTGTGTTTCGTCTTGGGGCGTTGCCCCTCTTTCTCACCCAAAAAAAAAAAAAAAAAAAAAACAACATAAACAAGATAACTAACTAGCCTAAAACAAAAAGTTTCACTACAGTTGGCCCTCAACCCTAAACCTAGTTTTTCTCTCTAGCCGTCTCCCTTTTTCCCCTTTTCCCTTCATCAGTAAGGGGCTGCCATGGATGATCTCATCCATGGTAAGCCCCTTTTCCTCTCTTGTTTTCACTTTCTAGTTTTGAATAAGTTAGTCTCTCTTTATGAGAGTTTCTTGTGCCCTAATATGGGAAGACTAGTCTTCTCTGTTGTGGAGGTCTCCTTCTCCCTTATGGGAGTTGTGAGTCTAGTTTTTTTATAGGTATGAGAAATTGTTCTCATTGGTTGAAGTCCAAAACTATCAGCATGAATGTATTGGAAGCTCGGATGCGGTCAATATGGATAGATCAAGAAGGTTCTTCTCCAAACTATGTCAAAATGATAGACGGTTCCATTAATAGTTGCTTGGGACAACAAATACAAGGGACTTGCGCCACAATATTCGATCTGGTTCATTGTAGTTTCATCAAAGACAAAGTTGATCTGATCTTGTTTGATTGTATCCTGTTTTTCTTTATTACTTATTGTAGATGCCGTTTGGCTTTCAATTAATGAAGGGTGTTACTAAACGCAGCCTCACTTTACTAATGCAGCCTAAAAACCCCTTATTGTCATATTCTTTCTAAAAAAACTTTTCTCTCTCTAAAAATATTCTCTCCTCCTCCTTTCTAATTGTTAGAGAAAAAAAACTTTAGAGAAGACCTAATTCACAAATTCTAATCTGGTACTCAATGGACGATAATTTTGACCCAAACGAATTTCAATCTGATGTAAGTTTTTTATTTTTTTCGTAATTATGCAATGTCGGGCGATTCGTATGCATCGATTTGCCTTATTTCGTGCAATCTACACGAACCCGAATAGTCTGTTTCGTGCAGATTGTACGAAACAGTCTATTCTATTTCGTGCAGATTGCACGAAACGGTCTACTGTATTTCGTGCAGATTGCACAAAACAGATGCATCTGTTTCATATATATTACACGAAGCAGTATTTTCTATTTCATGGTGGTCACACGAAACAACAAAATCTGTTTCGTGCGACCTGAATGAAACATTGTAATGTAGTTAATAACAAAACATGCCCAATTTTTTGTGTTTGTGATTGATGTTGTTAAATTAATTTATGAAATTGTTGATGTAAAATTGATGATCTTTATCAAATTTAGGAAATTGATGTGTAAATTGTTTTTTTTGTTTGTGATTGATGATTGATTATGTATAATTGATGATGTGTAACAAAAATTTTTGTTTTTGATGATTGATGATGTTTATCAAATTTATGATAAGATTTGTATTTTGTTGTTTTTATAATTTGTCAGGATGATGTTCATGTAGAAGAGGTTGATGAGAATACACCTGATTATAGTGAGTTTTTCACCACTACAACTAAATTTCCAACTCGGAAAGCATTGCGTGATTGGGTTCTTGAAGTAGGTAGGCCGCATAATATGGTTATAATCATCGCTCGATCACAATATGGTGAAGGGCAAGGTTTGGGAAATGCAAAAGCTACCCTCACTTGTGAAAGAAGCGGGAGATATAGGTTGTATAAGTCTACAGAACGTGTAGATGTGGAGAAATTTACCGGTACAAAAAAAAGATTGTGTCCTTTTCGACTTCAAGCGAATGAGCGTGTTGGTGGTGGTTGGAGTGTGTATGTCATTAATGGCAAGCACAATCATGATCTTCCCGATTTCAATGAGGGTCGTGCGATTATTGGCAGGTTAAGTAAAGATGAGCTCAATTTGGTAGAAGAATTAACTAAATCTCATGTACCGCCTAGTCAAATCATGAAAGTTCTTAGTAGGGTGGATGAAGAGACTTTGACTACGAGTGAAGCATATTTATAATGCCCGTCGAAGTTGAAAACTAAGGCAATGTGTGGTAGGTCTGTGATGCAACAACTAATGAAGTTGATTGTTGATAATAACTATCTACAATGGCATCGTGAAGAAGTGGGAACAAAATTGGTTAGTGACATAGTTTTTGCTCATCCTGATGTTGTTGATCTATTGTTCTTGTTTCCTTATGTTTTAGTCATTGATTGTACATATAAGACAAACAGATACAAAATGCCTTTTTTGGAGATAGTTGGTATAGTTCCAACTGGAAAAAATTTTGCTGTCGCCTTTGCTTGGTTGAGAAACGAGAAGGAAACAAATTACCAATGGGTCATGGAATGTGTGAAACAGTTATTTGATCCAGAGAAACTGCCGGGTGTGATTGTAACTGACAGGGAATTAGCTCTTATCAACGCGGTTAGACAAATATTTCCTAACTCAGCTCATCTTTTATGTACAAGACATATTGGGAAGAATGTGGACAATTATCTGGGCAAGTTGACTAAAAATGAAGATATTGTCAAAGCATTCCGTGGTAGATGGTATAAGTTAGTGGATGCACCAAGTGTTGCTTTGTATGAACAACGATTAAAAGAAATGAATGAAGCCTTTAAGTCTATGCCAGCTGTGTTAGATTATGTGAAATCTACTTGGTTGGATCCATATAGTGATAGGTTTGTCAATGCTTTTACAATGAACATTCTACATTTGGGCACAAGAACGACCAACAGGTAAATAAAAATTTCAATTAATTAAAGTAAAGCTCAAATAAGCAATTTACCAACAAAAGAAAATAGTGAATTTCGTGATTCCTTTTGTTGCATTGGGTGGTTAATAGCAAGCCCGTTAATAGGAAGACCCAAAATCAAAGACACGTCATGTAATGTAATTGTCATCTCTCCAAAGGGAAAATGAAAACTATTAGTTTCAGGGTGCCATCTCTCAACAAAAGCAGATATTAATGGTGCATTATGATGAGGAAACATACATTCCCTCAAATGACCCAACCCAGTACTTTTCACTAATAGATACCATGCATCACGAGGCTCAAATCGAAAGAGATCAATCGCATGTGTTCGTGACTGAATAACCAAACAACCACGCTCAATCTGACAAAGTGAACAGAATTCAATTAAAATACTACCATATTGATATTTCATTTGTTGCTTTTTTCGATGCAAATTTGGTGAAATTGTGATAACAAACAAATCTACTACACATAAGAACTCACATTTTTCTCCCAAATGTAACACGCTACATGACCTCGATAACCTCGTAGCAAATCTGTAGAAAGTGGCCCTCCCGGTGCTTGGTGCGATCAACTTCCAATCACAAGTGCGAGGACGTTTTATCCATTTACGTTTGCCGTTGTCTTCCTCGGATTGCTCTGGTTCGGTAACATGCTCCTCATTCGAACCGTCAACACCCGAATTAGGATCTTGGGATGCTCTCTTAGCCGCATGAGTAGCCCTGGCTGAAACTGTCACTGTCCTACCGTCTAAGCGAGTCTTCTTTTCAGTTTTATTTGTCATCTGCACACATAACTTGATAATAAATAACTTGAAAGTAAACTATGGCATGGCATTAACTTTTATTTTCTAGCACAAATATGCATATATCAAAGAGACATGTTTAATCTTGACTTTTTTCTTTTTTGAATGAATGTGTCTCTCTACACTATTCCTTCTTTTATAGTCATCATAGCATAACTAACTCATCCACACAAAAAAAGCATCTCATAGCAAATCTCATGCTGCTGCATTTTTTGTACTAGATTACATGTCCACTGAACCATTGATCCTAATAAGAATAGAACATAAAATATTTTCAAGGAAATCTTATTCTTTGTTCAATTTGTATCAAACCCCAGAACACAGACTAATTATCACTAGCCTGAACTATAGACGCACAACATTATAATCTTATCATGTGGTAGATCTTCAAGTATATCTTAAATAGTATTCATACCCCTTAAAATCATAGAGAAACTGCTGAATTAATGTGGAGTGATATAAGATTGGTGGTGAAGGGTGCTATCTTATCATGGTTTGTTTCATCCCATTTATATGAAACAGTAGCTACAACTTCATCCCAATTACATGAAACAGTAACAACTACTTCATCCAAGTTATATGAAATAGCATCAACCATTTCATCCCAGTTATATGAAATAGTAATATTGATTTTGTTCAATTCACATGAAGCAGTAAAACCTATTCCATTCAATTTATGTGAAATGCGACTTCACCTCACTCGGAAATTCAGATTATACACAAAGGGAGGAGAATGAGTTCTTACCTTTTGGCCAATTATCCTCAAGGTTTTATGGCAGCAGTTTGCTGCTTTGACATGTAACACCCACTTCTCAAAAAGTGGCAAAACCAAATTTGTAATTCCTCCAGTTAATTGATACGACCTACATAATTATCAAAAAAAAAAAAAAGTTACTTCTTCCTGCTCCACACTATCTACATCGTGGGTAATTGAAAAAATGCTTCTATAATGGAGCAGTAATTTTCATCAAGAAAGCAATGACAAATAATATTAATTTTCATTTATTCTTTTACAACTAAATAAATCAATTTTCATTTATTCTTACAAAATGATAAATTGAAAAAATCCAGAAAGTTTGCAATCAAATGAAGAAAAAACGCAAGAACCGAGAATTGGAAAAAGTACCAAAGCACAAATACAAGTTACAACAAAATTGGAAAAAAGAAAATTGCAGAAAATTTCAAAAAGGAAAACAGAAGAACGAACCGGTTTGGGTTACTTCGTGCACTTTCCTTCAAAATCAAGACCCAATTCGCTTAGCAAGAACACAATAACTGGAAATTGCCCCAAATGATACTTCGGTTTCATCGCAATAAAGGTTTCATCGCAATTGAAACTGGGATATACTGCATAACTCATACATGGGGTTTGTTAATCGCAATTGGGTTCTACCGCATGTAAATGGAGAAAGAAGGAATAAGAAAGACACCTGTAAAAATTCACCGAAAACTGCCGGAAACCGCCACCCAATAACCGAGAGAGATGAGTGCAAACCACCAGAAATTGTGAGCCAAGAGTGCAGCGAGGAGAGAGAGTTAAGTGCAGCGAACTGTGAGAACCGAGTGCAGCGAAGAGAGAGAGTCGAGTGCAGAGAGGGAGCTTATGGAGAATTGAAAGGAAAATTATGGAGAATTGGAAGGATAATTGATGGTGAGTTGCCCCAATTTGGACGACATAGGAAGGGAGAAAATGGAGAGAGTACTAGAGTAGTAGTTTAGAGAGAGAAATGGGTTATGAGGAAATGGGTTATGTTTAGTAAAGTGAGGTTGCATTTAGCAACCATGTTAATGAAATTTCTCTTTAAAAAAAAAAAAAAACTAGCCTTAAACAAAGAGCTATCGGTTTTGAGTTTCTTTTTAGTAGGGGATGTCTTGGATGCCCAAGAAATTGCCTTACTTCCTTGTCCAGCGCCGCCACCATATATTACTAGTATTTTTTGCACGCGATGCGTGCGTGACATCGTGCGTAAGTGATTTTGTGTAAGTTTTAGTCGTCATTCAAGTAATATTGTTGTATTTTCTGTTTTTACTGGTGCAGATGTAACTGCTTTGCAGTTGTAGGGATTCTTTTTCTTTTCCCTTTTTTAAAAAACAATGAGAGAATACAATTATTAATTTTATTTGTTTATTAGGGGGTATTTTGGATAAGAAAGGTAGGAGTTTCCATATATAATTGAGATTCAGATACCATTACGACTAAAAAAGAATGTGATAAAGCTAAGTTTGTGTTTTTAAGCGTATTTTTTTCTCTTTCTATGGACATCAATTTATGGAGAATTGTTTTACATAAATAGAGAAACAAATATTATTAATACTTTTCTAGAAAAAACAAAACAATGCAAAAATTTCCAACCTCTGGAGCAGTCTTATTAAGCAAATTTTATGTTATATTAGTAACCATTTTTTGAGGTACCTAACAAATGACTAAAGTCATTCAATGGGTCATTAGGGTCACTCACTGCATACTCATTAGTCATTACCTATAGTATTTCCCCTCTCTCTTAAACTCTTCAGCCAAAAAATTTCATCTTCCTACAATCGTCAAACTCATCTCCTAACTCCTTCCTACCACCGCCACAACCACCCACCTTCAACCTCTGAATTTATCCCAAAAAAAACCCTACAAATCACATCTCAATTACTCATTCTATCGCATCTCTAATTTGGATTAGGCTCTTTCGTTCTGTCTCGCGTCACTCCATTCGATTACCACATTCACCCACCACGACAACCACCTTCCACCACCATCAGCACCAAATTTTGTATGGGAACTATTTTAAACATATCAGAAATTTTGGAGCCTTGTAGTACAAATAGATAGTACATATCTTTTTGAGAGTATGAGGCAGAAATTTAGAGTCTTTCTGTGCAAAATTTGGTTTTTTCCTTGTTGTTCATACAAACAGTTTGCATTTGAAGTTTAGTGATAAATACCTTTTTTTCGTTTTCCAGATTGAACTTGCTACTCTTGATTGTCTATGGTGCTTCAACCATCCTTGCATCCAAAATTGAAATAACAAAAAAGAAAAATGTTAAGACTTTAAATTTGTACAGGGTTTATGTAGAAATCAATTGATCTTCTGCTTTGTAATTACCTGTGCTTCAATTATAATTGTGTACAGGCTTTGAAGAGGAAGAACGGAGAAATGTAGAGAAAGAGGAAGAAGATGAAAAAGAGTGTCTGTGTTTCACTATGTTGTTTTTTTTTTATATAATTTAATAACTGCTCTGTTTTTTTTAAGGGAACTGCTCTGTTTTTTTTAGGGGAACTGCTTAGTTTGTTAAGAGATCCGTCCCTTTTAAATTTAAATTATTGTAGATTCTGTAATTTTGTTTTGTTGTGGGGGTATATAGGTAATTAAGGGTGGACACCAAATCCTCAAGAGTTGACATATAGAATAGAGATAAGTCAAGCCCACGTACAAATAGGCCCAAAGGAAAAACAAAACTACTAAATTTACATGTTTATAACCAACTAACCATATCAAAATTTCAAAGCATCACAATAATGAAGTTTCATGCAAACCACCTTTCATCAAAGAAATTAAGACGAATTAACTAATAGTAGTAGTTAATGAGGGTGCCGCAGGCTAGTAATTTTAAAAGCTGGACAACCAATTGCTTTGGTAGTTTTTTATTCGGTTATTTCACCAAATACCCCTGACAAAAAAATTTATTCACCAGATACCCCCACTTTTTTCAAAATTCACCAGATACCCCCGACTTTTAAAATAATTCACCAGATGCCCTTTTATTGACGGACGTTAGTCCTCCATTAGCGTTTATTTACAAGTTTGCCCTAATTAGCCCTAAGTCAACCTAATTAGCACTAAGTCAACTTAATTAACCCTAAGTCAACCTAATTAGGCCTAAGTCAACCTAATTAACCTACCCTCACCCCCAACCCCACCAGCCCCACCACCCCCAGCCCAGCCCCACCACCCCCACCCACCACCCTCCTCCCCCCCCCGCACTCCCTCCTCCTCCCCCACAGCCGCGCCTCCCCTCCCCACCACCCCCCCCACCCTTTCGAACTCACAGGCGCATTACCCCTTCAAACTCGTCGCTCCCCCACCCATTCGAATTCACAGGGCCCCCCACCCCTTCGAACTCGGCGGCTCCCCCTCCCTGCAAAATCGCGAATCCCGAGCCCCCACCACTTCGAAATCAGTCACAATGTTGCGGAAAAAAAAATCTGGTGGTGCTGCATTTTCTGCGAGGGTTTTTAAGGTCGTCGGAGGATTTTGGTCTGCGTGCAGGGGAAGGGGGCTGCGAGTAGAGGCGGATCCAGGATTTTAGGTTTGGAGGGGCCTCATTAGTACATCAATTACACCTACTAATTAGGCATAGGCAATATGCCTAATACACCTCAAATAATTTAATTGCAGCAATGAACAATGATGAGAAATTTAGATTTGACGTCAACAAATTTAACATTAATATTGATTCAGTAATTTATTTAAAAATTGTTGTATTAAAAAATTATTAGGAATGAATTTGAAACTTAATAATAATTGTAGTTGGACATTATTTTTAAAAAAAGTAAAAGTAATTGTGCTTTAAAGATAAGTAGTGACAATAATTAAAATTTTAAAATAAACAGAAAGATGGAAGCAAGAGAAATAGAAAAATAAAAAAAAAACAAAATTTATTAAATGAACACAGAATTGGGAAAATAAAAGAAGCAAGGAAAAAAAAGAGAAAGAAAAGAAAATGGCACAAAAAGCTTTAGCTGCCCTCGAACCTGCGATGTAGTGCACAATGAAGATTTTCAGGCCAAGGCAATACTGCTTAACCAAGGAGTTCAGCATTGATTATCTTTGTAAGAAACTGTATTTGTACTATAAATGACATACGGGTAAAGGCCCAAACAGAGATTTTATTTTATTTTTGGGGGGTCCTGGGCCACCCAGGACCCTTATTGGATCCGCCTCTGGCTGCGAGAGGGGGGCATGGGGGAGGGGAGGGGGTGGTGGGTGTGGTGTTTTCGGGGGAGGGGGGTGATGGGTTTGGTGTTTTCGAGGGAGGGAGGGGGAGGGGGTGGTGGGTCCGTGTTTTTTCGGGGGAGGGGAGGGTGGTGGGCTGGGGGTGGGTTAGGGTTTTTAGGGTTAGGGTTAGTTAGGGTTTTTAGGGTTAGGGTTAGTTAGGATTTTTAGGGTTAAGGTTAGTTAGGGTTTTTAAGGGTCAATTAGGGTTAATGACTAACGGAGTTAACCGCCGTTAGTCATTAAGGGCATTTTTTGTCATTTTTTAAAAAATCGAGGGTATCTGGTGAATTATTTTAAAAGTCGGGGGTATCTGGTGAATTTTGAAAAAAGTGGTGGTATCTGGTGAATAAATTTTTTTGTCAGGGGTATTTGGTGAAATAACCGTTTTTTATTTGAGGAAAAAGACAGTTAGTTTGGTACTTGGCACTAAATTTGGTAATAGTTCTATGAGTTAATTAGTAATTTTGCTTGGAAAAAATCTTGAGCAAATGTCCAGAATTCAGAGTAATTAATATTCCTTGACTTCTAACTATTTATTCTTCTAAAATTTTGCTATGGTTTAATATCACTTAATGAGTGGTTAGCCAATAGTAATAAGTTGCGTTAGGTTGAGTTCATGATAGGGTCAATGATAAACCGGATTGAAGATCCCTTAATTCAAATATAATCTATTTAATTCACAAGTTGAAAGCTCAATTGTAATATGACTTATTTATTAAGTCAGTCTAGTTACCAGGCTAAATTATACACATGTATCATCATAGGCAAGAGTAGCTTTGAAATCACCAAAGTATTAAAGTGCATTCAAAGAGAGAAGAATCAAAGAAAATAGTGAATAGGAAAGCACTTGATTGTTTAAACACATATACTCCACTCATTTTATCCTAATTGGTATACAAAGTTGAAGTATTGCTTGTCTGTTTTTATCAGTTTGTAGCTTTAATCTTCAATTTCCAAGCACTCCTTTTGAAAAATTCTCTCTCTAGACTCTCCCCAACGCTAACCCTAAAAAACTCAAAACTTCAACCCGCCGCACAGGCTCGCTGGTGGCCGGCCTGAGTGTCGCGCCGCGATCGCCGGCGAACCTGCACGCCATCAATTTAGGTAGTTTCTCTGCTTAGAATCCCCTCCCTGTCCCCTGTTTTGCATCATTCCGTCGTCGCCTCCCTCGTGTGTCGTTCCCTCCCCCTCCCCTCCCCGTATCTCCCTCCTCCGTGTCCCTCTTCACCGTCTCTCCCTCCCTCGTATCTCCCCTGCTCGTCGTTCTTCTTCTTCGTTTCGCCCCTTCCCTGTTTGTCCAGGTTTGCACTGTGAGTGTCTCCCCTTCCCCCTCCCTGTTCGTCCATGTTTCAGTTTGTTCTCGTCTCCCAGTAGTCGCGTAGCAATATTCCCCGAAGTCACGTCTCCCCGTCCCCGATGTTGGTTCCCCAGGTTTGTGCTCGGGTTTACCTTCGTGCCATGTGCTTCCCCTCTCTGCTATCTTTTGTGTTATCTAGCTTAGTTCCCCTCCCCTGTTCACCTGTTCTTGTTTATTGAAGTTTTAGGTCCTAGAGGTTCCCCTTCCCCGATCCTTGGTTCCAATTAGAGGTGGTTAGGTTTTAGTATCCCCTTCCACGTTCCCCTGATAGTCTTAGCTTGAGTTTCAAGTGTAGTTCCAGTTCCCCAATCCCCGCTAGTGTTGTTGTGTTCGGTTGGCTTGCTAAGGAAGCATCAGTTAGGTTCGCGAAGGATACTGTCAGTTTTTGACGGCGTGGTACTCTGGACGGTGTGGTATAATGATTCGGGTGTTTGCTTGGGTTGTTTGTTTTGTTGTTTAATCGGTTTGAGTTTTAGTTTAGGTTTCTGCAAATCTAATTATCCTTGTTTTTTTGTGTGTGGTTGGGTGTTAGTTAGTACTGTTAGGCCAGGTGGGTAACAAAATGTTCTTGGCGTTTTATGCCAAAGATGAGAGGAGGTTCTCTCTTTATTCCTGTTGTGGTTCGATCTTCTAGGTTAGAGATTGTAAGGTTGGATCTTTGAATCCGTAGATTGGGTGAATTTCTTCAATATAATTTGCCCACAGTTCATGTGATGACTTTTGGAGTCATCATTCCTAAAAAATGCATATTGTGGGAGGCCCTCCAATTTAATTTGGGGCAAGATATGGCCTCCACGCATTTTGAGTTTCAGTCCCGTGAGACTAAACTCTGGTTACCTTTGCAAAAGGGTACGAAGTCACCAATGGAGGTGATTTCTTTGTTATTTCACTTTGAAGAATCCCAATTCCCAGGAAGGTTTTTATGTTCAAGGACCTTGGATTTGGTGTCTAGTAGACATTGGGGTCTACTAGATGAATTGCAGCAATCTATTTCGGATGATCGTATGGGTTTCGTCTCTCAACAGGTTTCCTTTCATATATGGTCTTCTTCGACGAGATATCAAACATAAGACCACCTATCGTCGCTCGAGTCCATTTTAATTTGGTCTGCACAAGTCATAATTTGTTTTTGTTTTATAGCTGTAATTTCTGTTTGCCTTGCTTTACGTTTGGTTGTATTAGCATTAGGCTGTACTTCCCTTTTTTTATTAATGCAAATTTTATGGTTGTCAAAAAAAAAAAAAACAAAGAGAGAAGAATATTGTGACTATTTTATTGGCATTTAGATGCCTCATATCATATGCTTTATTTTACCGTTGCCCACCCGTTTCACCAGGGCTTATGCCACGACTAAATCTGGATCCGACCTGGGTGGCGCACCTAGATGTGGTGGGTGAGTCTTCCTACAAGGATTTTTTCCATACGACAAGGTTTGAAGTCGAGAACTTTCTTAAGCGGTATCAAGCTGCTTACCTCTTGGACCAACCCCACGTTGGCGCCTCATATAATATGTTAGGCTCTGTTCTTTTGGATTGAAATAAAAAAAAAAATTCAGTTCAGTTTAGTTTAGACAAATTCAATTCAGTTCAGTTCAGGTTTATTCAGTTCAGTTAGTTTTCTCTCACAGTTTTCATTCACTTCAGTTCAGTTCAGTTCAGTCATTGAACGTTACTCTACTATACTTGGATATGAGAAAGGGACTCATATTAGAGATGAATTGTCTCTCTTATTTTGTATTCCAAATTGGTAACCGATAACAAATGGAGGTAATAATAATGAGTTTTTACGTGCATTTGCAAGAGATACCTAGCATGTTAGGTTTCTAAAGGTTTTGAAGTAGTAAAAAACACAATGATCAGTCTATAAGGATCATGCACGAAACATCATGGCTACATCACTTTATCCAAGTAAATAATTGCCAGTCCACTCTATCATTAGGCTTTTCAAACATTTGATCTTAGCTATTAATGTAATTGAAGTTTTTTTTTTTTTTGAGGGGATAATGTAATTGAAGTTATAGGTGTTGCTTGAGGGAAAAAAAGCTGAAATCTATAGTGACTGAATAAATAAATAGATAAATAAGCATTCAAATATGATTTATGATGATTTATGAGCCTGATCAAATATTATTGGCCTGTGCTGCAAGTCTGCTCATAGTCTTTCTTAATTTCTTCCCAGATTGCATGCATGCTGCATAGGACTGATGTCTAAAAAGGATGTATGATATTAATAATATTATTGGAATAATTAACAAAGCAGTAAAAATTTATTTCATGTCTAGATGTCATTGGTAGACTGCAGAGTGTTTAATTTGGAGTAAAACTCAGAAATACTCATCAATTCTTTGAGTGTGTATAAAAGAAATTAGCATAGAGTATATACTCGTGATTACCTGTGAAAATTATCCCCATTTACTTGTCCATTGAAATCAGGAAAAGGTATTAGATGTAGGATGAAGGTTATAGCAGGGCAGGCGCAGCCATAACAAGAGTTATATACTAATTTTGACCAATATTTTGTTTACCAACTAGTTATTAGGCCCAGGCGATGCCCCGGGTTATTAATATTTCCATTTCAAAATAGAGCATCTAATGTTGCATAGTTCATTGGTTAAAACTTTACTATATTAACTTGAGGTCACGTGGTCGAATCTTATACGAAACATGTTTCTAGTTTTTTAATGTATCATGATGACATGGAACGAAACAACTAAAGGGACAGAGCCACGTGGCGTGTAGACTTGTTTCAGAACACCTTTTAATATATTTGTATAGATATAGTCATATAGAGTGTGATCACAAATGTAAGTTTACTTGGTGTTGGTTTACGAAGATTTTTCATGTTTTTCAGTTATGTCAAGGAATGTTAGTTTCTTAATACTCTCTCAGTCCCATAATTTAGTGTTTTGTTTTTTTACACAGTCTCCAAGACAGACTTTTGACCTTCGATATCTTGAATTCCTTATTAATAAAAAAAATAAAAAGTTGATATAATGAAACAACATATCTAACAAGATCCTACATGAGTATGTTTTCTTGTATATATTAATGAGAATATTTGGTCAAAGATTTTAAAGTTTGACCTATCTAAAATGAAACATGCACAATATTATGGGATGGAGGGAGTACTACTCCTTCCGTCCCATAATATAATGCTCACATTCCTTTTTGGGTGTCTTAAAATGTGGTGCCTATATTCTTTTTTTATCAATTTGTTTGGACTAAATTATCCTTAATCTCTACACAAATTTTCAAAATACCCCTATCTTTCTTTCAAAATATGTGCCGCTATAATTCTTTTGGCATGTTTTTTATTCTGTCTTGAATTATTGTTCAGGCCCGGCTAATGCCCTGTGCAGGGTGGGCAACTGCACAGGGCCCTCAAAATACAAGGGTCCAATTTTAATTGTCCACCTAAAGTTAAAAGAAAAGAAAAAAAAACTAAAGCTAATTACAGGCTGGCGTGGGCCGCATCGCAGGTAAGCGTTATGCAAATTCAAAGAAGCCGCTTCTTTACTTGCGTGCCTTCTTCTCTTCCTATTTCCAAAAACTCCATTACACTTTGTTTGGTATTTTTTTAGTAAAGGAAGGGAAAAGAAAGGAAGAAAAAGGAAAAGAAAGGAAAAGAAGAGAAAAAAAGGTAGTTGTAGTTAACAATGTTTGGTATAATTGGTGGATTTGAGAGGAATCACATATTTGGTTGTCATTAGCAAAGGAAAGGAAAGGAAGGAAATAAAGAAAACATAGGTAAAAGTTTGTTAGTTTTTTTTCCTGTCAAATTCCTCCGATTTTGGGAGGAAAGGAAAGCAAGGATTTAAGAGTATTCTTTTCCTTCCACTTCCTCTCCTTTCCAATCAAACCCTTCTTATTTTCTTTTACCAAAGATGAGAATGTTTGTTTTTACCTTTCCTTTCCTTTATTTTTCATCCAAATCATCCCTACCAAACAAAGCCTAATTCCTCCATCTCTTCCTATCCTCCATAACTTTTCACCTAAAAGAAATCAAAACCCCAATTTCTAAAGAGAAAAAAGGACATTATATAATTATCAAATTTTAAGAAAATCCCCAATTCCCCAATCTCTTCCCTAAAGAATTAACCATGAGCAACCATCATATTCACAAAAGGAAAAATTGATAGGAACAGTCCCAAATATGGGCGTTTCACCATTTTCAGTCCCAACTAAAGATTATTTCTGAGCGGTCCCAACTATGCATCATTTTTGCCGAAATTGGTCCCAGGTGACTGATTACCTATTTAACAGGTTAATTTTTTTTTTTTTAATTTCTTAATTCAGTTTCTTCTTCCTTTTCTCTCTCCTATCTCCTTCCTCCCCTGCCATCCTTCCCCCAGCCACACCTGAAATCCATCCCCTGCCACCCCTCCCCTCCCACCCACCTCCCCATCTAACCCCCGAAATCCCCTCTCCTCCCCCCCTCCACCCCTCCCCGGCCTCCCACCCACCTCCCAAGCTAACCCCCGAAATCCTATCCCCCTCCCCTGCCATCCTTCCCCCTCCCACTCCCGAAATCCATCCCCTTCCCATGCCACCCCCACCCACCCACCTCCCCAACTAACCCCGAAATTCGCCAAAACACCAACCCAATCACCCCCATAATTTTCCCAAACACCCACAAAGATTACCCAAACACCCACAAAGTTTGCCAAAATACCCGTGAAATTTCGCTAAACACCCACAAAGTAATTCAATCCATCATGAAACCACCCGATTTTCTCTCTATCTCAGATTCTTCGTGAGTTGAAATTCATGGACAGATGGATGCCTTTTGGGTCGTGGCCGGTGAGAGGGTAGAATCGGGGGTTAGGTGGTTGTTTCGCGAGTGATGGTTGGATGGCTTTCGAGTGAGCTAAGGTGGTTTCTGGGTTTTTGGGGTGGTATATTTCTAGTGGTTTAAGGTTTTGGGGGTGGTTTTGGGGGTTAGGTATATTAGTTTCGGGGGTGGGTATGTAGCAGAGATGCCTTGTGGGTATGTGCAGCGGCGGTTTTCGGTGGTGTAAGTGCTCAATGTGCCGGCGTTGGTTGCAGTTGGTTGGTAATGATGTGATGAGAGAAGGAGAGAAGAAAGTGGGTTGAGGGTAGGAGGAAAGGGTGGTGGGGGTGGGGTTCATGTTGCTGCTTAGTGGTGGTGGACCTGCGGGGAGGGTGGCACGTTTTGGGGGTTGGGGAGGGGATGTCGACGGGACGGCAAGTATGGGTGGAGATGGGGGTGGTAGTGGGGGTGGGAGTTTTGAAGGTGGGGATGAGAGGGGTGGATGCCCACTAGAGGAGAGAGAAAATGAAAGTTAAGGCAAAAAATAAAAGGAAATTCGTTTTACCCATTGCAGCAGGTTAATGACCTGCTGGGACCAAATTTGGCAAAAATGATGCATAGTTGGGACCGCTCAGAAATAATCTTTAGTTGGGACTGAAAATGGTGGAACGCCCATAGTTGGGACTGTTCCTATTAATTTTTCCTTCACAAAATTGGTTAAATGTTCTATGTTTTTTCTTCTTCTATTGTTCTACTCCTTGAAGGTATTTCTAAATTCCGAATATTTTGTTATTATTTAATTTCAATCTTCTTTCCTAAAGCTTTTCCATCCGCTAATTGGACCATAATAAACAAGGATGAAGGTGAATTGTACCTATGAGTAAGTCTCTCAATATTCTCAGCCTAAACCTATAGATATGAAAAGAGAAGTTCAACAAAGAAAGTAATGCTATCGAACCACAACTCTTATATGCTAGATGAAGCAAGACGAATGATTCCAGGAGATTCGTAATCAACTAACTTGTAGTTGAGATAGTTAAAATTCTGACTTTCAGCATAATCTCAGTTTTTTTTTTGTGTTGATAATATGAAATTATGGTTAGTTATATAACTATTTTCTTATTATATTTGGGGATGTGAATGGTTTAATTATCGAATTTCAATTTTCATTTTTTAATTGAGCAAATTTTTATAGTGATTCATGCTTGTTAAAAAATTTATTCCTCGTGATTTAATTTTGCACAGGGCCCCTACATTATACGAGACGGTCCTGTTATTGTTACTAGTTTGGGGGATCAAGTTGTACATTTATTCCTAGTACGAGTATGTTATTCCTAGCTAACTAGAATATATGTCATGGGATGAATATGTACGAAGTGTAAAAAAGCCAAGATGTAAATATTTAGGTTAAATACAGGTTATTTAAGGGGCACTTATGTAATCATGAGGGATCTGGATTTTAGGGTGATTAGGCTAGATCAGGGAAGATCTTGAAAGCACCTCTTAAGTCATTTTGTCATACACATAATTCAAAGTCCGAGTACATAATTTAATAGTTTTTCTCCCGATTCTCGGGTTTCCACATCAAATTTTCTTGTGCGTCTCTTATTATTGCTTTTTGTATATATTTTACATTATTAGTGCTTGCGAATACATAATTTAATAGGCTATTGTCCTAACAATTAGTATCATAGTGGCCAGATCCAATGACATGTTTTCCACTAGTGGAAACTAGTTCTTGCGAGCTGTTTGTAAGGTGTGGCTCGAAGTTCATCACATTCACTGGAGTATCTAGTTGAAGTGTTCAAACTTCGTTGTTGGAGCGCCCACTCCCTTGTACGTGGAACGCAAACTCGTGGCTTACTAGAGCCTTGTGAAATTGCACAAAGTACGTGGAACGCCCACTTGAGTCAGAGTGACCCCCAGGCTAGTATGAGTTTGTGATTGATGTGATGGGAGTGCGGCTCAAACACATCAACCATTTTTATTTATTATTGGTTCGTAGAGGGGGCATTGGGCGGGGCTAACTGGACCAAGCCTGGAACCAATCTGCAAGAAAATCGATTCAGACCGGACCGCCATATGATCGTCGGGCTCCCACCGGACAGACAAACAGGTTCTCGTGCGCCAAATTGATGATGAGAAAACCAACCCGACCCTAACCCTGATCCGGATTGCAAACCACACCCACCCCCAAACTTGACCGTGAACCGTACTCAACCCTGAACCGGCCCGTTAAAGTGGTCGAGAAAATGAATAATTCATCCTTAGCCCAGTTATCAAAAAACACTACTGTAGTATAGACAATATCGAAAATATGTTTATTGTAAATACTAGTGCATATGCAATTAAAATTTAAAATCAAAACACATTTTTTGGGAAAAAAAAAACATTGAGCCGATGGGACAAACCTAAAGCAGCCCAACCCGACAACCCTGAACTTGAACCGAACCGAACCAGTCAGCTAATCGGTTCACTTCTTGTTATGCCAAGCTGAACTGGTCATGATTTGGCTCAGCCCGGCCCATGGCCATGTCTAATGGTTGGTAATGTGATCGAGCCTAGGCCAGACCCATACTAACAGAGTACTACCATCTTAGTTAAGCTCAAACACCTTGAGGGTGGGAAAAAAGAAGGAATGATAAATTCATAATAAGTACGGGGTAGGGATGCAAGTGGGGCGGGCCAAGTAGGAGATCCGCCCCATCCCCGTCCCAATGGGGTGGGGATGGATCCTAGTTTGGTGGGTAGTGGGGCGGGGATGGGGATGAAAGTTATACCTGCCATGGGTGATGGGGCGGGGGTGGATTTTAAGTTGTACCCTCCCCATCCCCGCCTCGCTCCGCCCCATCCCCACTCACCCCACATCTTACCCACTTAAAATATTAAATTTTCAACAAATTACAAGTCTATAACACTCTTTAATAGTTTTTCTAGCTGTATATATTTTTTGTTATTAGTTTTTAAAATTATATATGGTATATGAGTATTATTTAGTGAGTTTCAAATGAGGATTAAGTGGATGGTGGGGCGGAGAAGGTGGGGATTTGGTGGGGATGGATACCCAAGTGGGTGATGGGGCGGGGATGGTTTTAATTGTGTACATGGCGGGGCGGGGATGGGAATGAGTTTCGGACCCACCGCGGGGATGGAAATGGGGATGGGGATGAAAAAATGAGGTGGGGATGGGGATGAGAATGCCAAAATCCGCCCCGCCCGCCCCAGTTGTATCCCTAGTACGGGCATATTGACCCAAAATACAGAAGTATATAATGTGTATATTTTAATATATACTCCTTCGTTTTTTTTAATTGCATCATTCTACTTGTGGGTACTATTCACATGACAACTTTGAACTTCTTTAATTTTGTATACGTAAAGAAAGACATAATCATGCAGGATCTTGTTTGATTCCTCTCAATGTATATTTTTAAAATATATAATTTCTATAATTTTCTCTTATACATAACTTAAGATATTAAGGTTTGAAGTCATGTCTCGAAAACTGTGAAAAATAAAATGTAGCAATTAAAAAGAGAGAGAGGGAATAGTGTTTGTGTTGGTAATCTTGCTACAAGAGCATCCACCACCATGACATGAAATTAATTCATGTAATCAAAAACAAATTTTTTTTTATCCCTATCATAAATAACTTGCAAAATATGACCAACCAAGGAATTGGTCACACGGTGAAAAAAAAAATGATGTCATGAGAAAAGTGGGCAACACCGAGTGGGGGAAAATGTGCAAGAAAATGTATTTATATTACCAAATAAAAATGACTTTATTTCAAAAATTACAAATAAGAAAAAAAATACCAACGGTCATATTGGTATTTTTTTTTTAGATCTATAGAATGATATCCATATATCTTGAAACACTTCAAAAAAAATTAATTTTGAAGTAAAAATGTAGGAGAGAGAAAACTAATTAAATTCTTTTTATGTCATGGGTGGGATGATTTTGTGAGTTTGGTCATGAGTCATGACATTTTTTGGATGATGAGAGAGAAAGTTGTAGAGATAGAGGGATGAACATTTTTCATAGAGGTGGCAAACGGGTCATACGTGTTGGGTACATGTCGGGTCATAATCGGGCCAACTTTGTGTTCGAGTTACATTCCGGTGAGGGTCCCATCTCGGGTCCATGCAATTTCGGGTCGCATCGGGATGGTTTAGATCAGGACGAGTTAAATCCGGTGGAGTTAGATCAGTTTTCTGATCTAGCAAATAAATAAAACACATATAAGACTAATAAGAGTAAGTGAAATAATTAATGGGCAGTGGGCCAGTGGCTTACTCATATATAGTATTTCGTGACAATTTTTTCCTTAAATTTGTTTAAAAAGTAACTAATATGACAACTTTTCGGGTCGGGTAATCATTATCAGGTCAATATCGGGTCGGGTAGCTTCCGTGTTCGGATCATATTCAGGTCTATTTACTTTCAGGTCGGATCGAATTATTTCAGGTTTCAATTCTTCGGGTGAAAAAAAACGGGTCTCGGATCGGGTATTTGGGTCGGTCACGAGTGCGGGTCTATCTGTCGGCTATATTTTTTCTTGTTCATAGTGATGCATGCTCTAATGTTTGTCTTTTGGTAAACATTTACTTCCTCTAATGCAAAATTGGCTTCAACACCACAAACTTTGGCACGGGTGCACCCAACACCACCAACTTTGACTAGTACCAAACCACCCCAAACTATTGGCCTGAGTGCAACGAGTGTCATAAATGATATCAAAACTAAGTTTTCTTGCCAACGGTGGGGAATCCATGTTAATTATTTTCTTTATTTTCCCCTTTTTTTTCATTTATCCTATTTTTTTCTTGATTAGAAGCCTAAGTCACGTGAACATGTGTCGAAAAAAGTTAGCTTCGACGTTATTTATGACACTCACTGCACCCATACCAATAGTTTGTGGTGTTTTGGCTACTAGCCAAAGTTGGTGGCGCTTGGTGAACCCGCGCCATAGTTTGTGGTGCTGAGGCCAATTTTGCCATTTTTTTTAATACTTGCACCATTTCCCTATAATCGAAGTTACACAGTCCTTGCTCCATTTTCTAAATTGACAATGTGTCCTCTCTCTTACGAAAATTCTAAGGTGATCATATTGAAAATATGATCACTGAAAATTTGGGGTCAGAATGAATATGAGCCACACATTCAACATGGCCCACTTGTATTTTCTTTTCCTCAAAAACATTTTTAATATTTATGAAAATAGCTTAAATATATTTATGAAAATCCCAAAAATAGCAAAAATAATAAAAAAAATACCAAAAAAATTTCCGAAATAAAAAATAATTCAGAAAAATTAATTTTCTTGATTTTTTTTTTAACTTTAGGGGGTATTTTCTCTCTCTTCTTCCTTCGACTTCCTGCGGTTCCTCTTTCACAATTGTGAATTCTCCTATCCCCCATGGAAAGAATCTCTTAGCTTTGTCCTGGCGTCGATGAATGATGCTAGGCCGGCGACGATGACTGATGCTCGGCCGACGACGATGACTGATATTCATGTAAGTAGATTTCTCTGCGTCGTTTTGTAGTCTGCCATTCCCTTCCCGTATCCCTATATGCCCGAAATCAAACCCTTGCGCCGGCAACGCTGACCTCCACCTTGACTAGGATTTTTGCACCAGAAATTTTAGATTGTAGCTCGAGATATGTTATCAGCGACAACCTAATATCAGATTTCTGCTACAGAATAAGAAAGAAAAAAATCAGGACATGACCCCAAACTTTATGTCCTGCCATATATTTTAGGTGAAGACCCAACCTTTAGCAATTGGTCGATTTCTAGGACATACCCAGAATTTTAGTAATTAGGGCATGACCCAACTTTCATGTCATACCATATATTTTAGGTCACGACCCAAATATTTTGCGTTGGTCGATTTACTAGGATAGCCATTTAGGAAACGACCCAACTTTAGCCATTTAGGACACGACCCAGCTTAGCCATTTAGGAACCGACCCAGCTTTAGCAACCATTTAGGACACGACCCAGCTTTAGCCATTTAAGACAAGCATCGGTGATTCGAGCACACAACCAATCTCTGACACCAAATGGTCCCGTAGAGACGCCTGTCATATACTCCAATACAATATTGTTGTATAATAGGTAGATTTCCTTAGGGTTATGTCTTTAAATACTAGCGACCAACACAATGACTATTGATTCATATATAGGAGACAAAGACAATCTACACAACATAATGGCTCCTGCGTCTCGGTATGGATGAAACCCCGAACCATAGTGGCTCACCATGAGATAATAAGCCGATAAGGTACGAGGGATGACGTTATTGTATTTCTTGGAATGGTTTATTCGGATAGAATAATTGAGACAAACAATCGATCAATAAACCCTCCGACGCTATGTATCTTGGGCATATTTGGTACAAGGGACGAAACCCTCTAACCACTACTTTGAATGAGATAACGTCCAATAATCACTATTGGTGTCTCTTAATTAGGAATGAATACACGACATTATTGCATTGGTCGATTTAAGCAAATGAACCAACACTTTAGGCTTAGAATAGGTAGATTTCATGAGGGTCATGTCCTAAGATATTTAGAGTCATGTCTTTAAATAATAGCGACCAACACAATGACTAGCTATTGATTCATATATAGGAGACAAGACATTCTACACAACACTATGGGTCTTGCGTCTCGGTATGGATGAAACCCCCGGACCATAGTGGCTCACCATGGGATAATAAACCGATAAGGTACGAGGGATGACGTTATTGTATTTCTTGGAATGATTTATTCGGAGAGAAAAATTGAGACAAACGATCGATCAATAAACCCTCCGACGCTCTGTATCTTGGACATATTTGGTACAAGGGACGAAACCCTCTAACCACTACTTTGAATGAGATAACGTCCAATAATCACCATTGGTGTCTCTTAATTAGGAATGAATACACAACACTATTGCATTGGTCGATTTAAGCAATTGACCCAACACTTTAGGCATAGATTAGGTGCGAGATAACTTAATAAAATTGGTTGATGAATAGTGCCAAAAAGCAAATGGTGCAACTTACTTAAAAATACGGAGGTAGTATTTAATAAACACTAATCTTTATTTCGTAGTAGAAATTAGAAAGCGTGTTTTAGCTACCCTACACTATAAGTTAAACATTTATTCTGTGTCAAAACTGTTTTCCTATCAGCAAATGTAAACATACGCGTATCTTATCTTTGTCTTTCTTTTGCGCACCATAATACATAAACAACTGTGGACAAACATTTGTCGTGCTGATACCCCCGTCTCCGTGGTCACTAGCCCTGATATGAAAATCACTTGCATCTATGCCGCGCGGGATCGAATCCTTTCAAGGCGAGCAGTGTTTGGCCTTTTTTGTAATTTTGTTTTGGGCAGCGTAAGATTTTATTAGATCATTAAATTATTTTTTTATTATCTATTTTTGCCCATTTCTACTTCTCTTTTGACCAAATATTTATCGTCAATAAAAGATGTTTGATCCATGACAGACGCTTTTAGGGCACGTTTGGGCCAAGGCCCATATGCCTTCTTAATCGTTTGTTCCGCGGTGCAAACGTCTACCTAAAGACGTTTATACCATTGAATTATTATTAACCACATATTGTTACTAATGATATTTTGATCCCAAACATGACAATTTTTTTCAAAATTAATACTAGCAGTTTTATCTAATGTTTGTCATAAATTTTAATTCTTCCTAAAACATGATTATACATCATTGTTCATTTGAATCCAGATTACAAACCACAATCTAAGTTGGTTGGATCAAAATGATAGTTGAATCTTTCTTTGTTATTGAAACATAATAGTTGGGTTATCACCCAAAGCCCCATAGTTGGGTCATCACCCAATGGCCGATAGCTGGGTCATCACCGAAAGCCCCATACTTGGTTCATCACCCAAGAACCCCCCAAAATTGAAACAACCAACAGTCAGGCCCTGTTGAATCTGATAAAACATTGAAAGAACCCCGAAATCGATTAAACAGAAATCGAGATTGAAAAACATGATGGTTTTGTTCATTCGAAATGGAGTATAGACCTAAATCAAACAAATCAAGACAACTGAAATCGAACTTTCCCCAAAACCAAAACCAAAACCAAAACCAAAACCCTAGATATGTAAAGAAGACTGAAATCGAGCTTCACCCTTGGTGTTTGCGTGAAGAAGATTCACTTATGCGTGAAGAGTAGAGTAACAAAATTGATCGAAAATGGTCGAGGAAGGAGATGAGATGGGTGGAGAGAGAACGCAGGGAATGAAATAGTTCATCGGGGTTTAGGGGGAAAAAGAGGAGAGAGAAAGAAAAGATGGGTAAATTTTTTTTTGTCAAAATAATTAATTTCAGAAAAATGAAATATTAATTTTTTAGGATTTTCTTATTATTTTTTTGGAATTTACAAAATTATTTTAAGTATTTATCATAAATTTTTCTAATTTTAGTAAAAGAAACGAAAAAGAAAATGGCTTGCTGAGTTGGGAAAACGTGTGGTGCATAGCCCCTTTGACTTTCGTTGACTTCGATGGTCAAAATTTTGGTATGATCACTAAAGAATCATCATCCCTCTTAACACATGGGGTCCCTTTTTCATCTCTCTCATCTCTATACTCTCTTAATTCTTAAATCATTGTGTCCAACACTCCAACTGCCCATACTATATGATGCAAGTATAATAATCGCTAAATCTATATCTTTCAATACAAATATTGTATCTTAAAATATGAACACTATATGTTTTTGTGTTATGCACTGAGATACCTCATACCTATATGGATTTATCGTCCCTCGGGAAAAGGATAAGGAATTTCACCAGAGATGCCTCTAGTAGAAAGTAGAAAGTAGAAAGTAGAAAGTAGAAACTCATGACAAATCATTCCTCACTCCTTAGGTCGACTAAGTGACCAATTTTTGGAAGGCAACTAGACGACGAACAGCAAGTCTATGGCTCTATGCCCTAGTAACTAGTAAGTGTACGACCCCGCCATAACTATACTGGAAAGAAAGCTGTTCCTAGAAAAGTGAAATTTATACATCAATCAAGAAGCTGAACTTAAGAAGGTAAGCTGTTTTGTGATGATGGTGACACCAATAGCATAAATAGGGACATAGGGTATGTCATGAATTATGAATTATGAATTATGAATTATGAATATTAAATACTCACATGTAATCTCCCTATAAATCCTCAACCATAAAACCATATATTTTCTCCCTATAAAGACCAGGTATCAACCGTACCATTTTGGTTGGTTGATCTTCATATAGTAGTATTAGTGTTGTCTCCATGACTTCATCAGCCACGGTGGATATACAACTGGCCATTGTAAGTCAGAAATTACTCAAGTGTATACCTTCCCTTAAAAATAAAAGAAGCTATTCAAAATGGGTCATGATATTCGAGGGACATTGATTGCAAGATGTGGATGTTTATTCTCATATAAGTTTATTATTTAACTCAAAATTAGATAGTTTAAGGATCACTCTTGAGAGAAAGATCTCCTGAACTTTCCTAGTATTATTTTTAGAAAATGCAGACATCTACACTAATATATTAAAAGACGTTCCTCAACAAGAAACTGTGTCACGTGGCGCTATTCCTTAGAGTTTTGACTTCATGTACTCCACATATAATAAAAAATTAGATTATGTACTCCACATACAATAAAAAATTAGATTATGCATGCAATAAGATTTGATCCCATGACCTCAAGCTTGTGTACTGATGTCTTAACCACTAAACCAAGTAATATTTTGTGTTATAATTTCAATGTAAAATACTAATAAATGAAATATATAAGTACCCGAGGCATAGACTGGGCCTAAAAACTAGTTACATAATAAAAATCAGTATTTTCTTAGTGGAAAGGAGAGCAACTTAATTACAACTTGAAGGTAATTAGGGGGTTCAATCTCCACTAAAGTTACCTTGGAAAAGTGGACCACGTTGCCCTTCCTCCCCACTTATTAAGAGCCTATTCGGCGCAAGGTTTTTGAGATAGCAAAACGCTAATTAAGAAAAATAGGAGTGTTTGGTTAGGTAGTGGTGTGAGTAGCTTTTATTGGTAGATTTTTTCGAGTCGAGTCGAGCAGGGCTATGCTCGATCTACCGTAGAAGTAGTGTTTTAATAGTGGTTGTCATAAGCTAAAATTTTGTAGCTTTTGGATAGTGGTTAGTGGTGTATAAATTTTACACTAACTTATAATTTGAGTTTTGACTAGTTGTTTTCTTTGACATAATCTTTTACCGAACATCAATATTTTATACCGTTGTTTTGACAGCTACAAGCTACACACAACTAACAGCTACCAACACAACTAACATATACTCTAAAATCTACAACCACAACTTTTGTTACCAAACATGTACACTATGGATGTCAATTGGGTGGTGCAGGTGCGCAGGATGGTCCCTCCACACCCGCATCCGCCTTGAAATCCCATCCCTGCCCAACCATCCATTGCGGGAGAAATTTTCAAACCCATCCCCGCCCCAGCAGGTACATATTTAAAACTATCCCCGCCCCACCAGGCCACCACCCGCGTGGGTACCTACACTCACTTCGTATTCGCTTTATATCCTCCCAACACCCGCGTGGGTACCTACTTCATACCTGCACCACCACCTGTGCCCACACCCACTTCATACCCGCTTCTTTAGTCTTTACAAGTATGGGTCAAAGGCTCAAAGCCATATTACAATTCGCAAAATAAGATTATTTATAATGTAACATGGATTCTTATAATAAATTTTCTAATATATAATAAATTTTTATTAGAAGTATATGTCTACGGATGGGCGATGTGGGCAAGTATAACATAAAATCCACACCCGCTCTACCACCTATTGCGGGCACGAATTTTATCCCCATCCCGTTGGGTGATGATATGGGTGGTCTCCTACTCAATCCGCCCCACTAACATCCTTAATATGCACTCTAAATGTCTAGTCTGTAAACCTAAATTAGGTTAACTTACCAGATATTTCGACCTGATAAGACCCTTCATCTATACAAATATATTAAAAAGTGTGCATAACAACGTGTATGCGCCACGTGGCACCCTCCTTCTGCCACTAGAATTTTGCCACGTGTCTATTAATCAGCAATAAGTCAGGTGATCATTATTTAAAAAATATATATGCTAAACCTTGGGCTCGAACCCATGATCTCAGGTAAGGATTTCCAAAGACTCACCATCTCATCTAACATCTTTTAGTGATTCATATTTCCACAAAATTATAGATATGTGTTGTAATTAGTAATGTGGCAATAAATTCCTACTTCCAGCCATAAAGTTTATTATTCTTATTTGATTTATTTTTTGCAGTCATCCCCTTGCTCCATCTCCCCTTTCGAAATTCACCATGAATGTGAGAGTCCTCTACTTCGTAACTAATGGGGTAGTTTTACAAATTATTCTTGATGCTAATCAAATCTTATTGTTGTTAGTTGTTCGAGAATACGAATCAGGAGATGGAGTTTAAATGTTAGAGGGCAACTTCCATAAAGAAGGTCAGTGAAATTGTTAATCATAGCACAAATTCCTTGATTGCATATATAATTTATTTCAGGTGTGCTTTTATGTGCCATGTGGAACCTTTCCTCTTGCACTAGAATTTTATCGCGTGTGCAATGAACCAACAGTAGATTGGTCATCATTTCCTTGGAAAAAATATAATGATATCTTGAATCGACCCCATGACCTATTAATAAGTATTAAGATATATTTACCGCTACACCAAGTGATATATGGTGTAATTATTTTAAAATTAAATTATTAATAGATGAAAAATATAAGTATACGGGGCATAGCCCGGGCCTAAAAATTAGTTTTACTTTAAAACAGGTGTACAAGTATCCATTTAAAGTAATAGTTGATGTAAGATGTTGTCATATTATGAATATAGTTTCCCTATACTATTATCGCTTAACCTCCTATATTAACGGTTATATACTGTACACATCAAATAACGTGTCAGATATTTTTTATGGAGCAATATATTTGATTTGTGCCGCGCCTGGGAAGAAACATAAATGATTTCTTTAAACAGATCAGATTGGTCAATTCATAATTGGAAGCTTCAAAAAATAAGACAAGACGATAATGGAGTCTCGAGATATCATAAATACCTCTGATTTTTCCCCCTTCTGAAAAACAAAATAATGGAGAGTGTAGAATGGGATATAAAGATCTGATTTTTTTTTCCTCCAGGAAAATTTCGAAAATTGAAATTGGTCATATTAGATGGTGATTTTAAAATCTTGACTACCAAACCATGGTTAATTTGAAGGATGTTGAGAAGCAGAAGAGAGTCTTTATTGCAATATGATTATGAAAGTTTGCAAAAAGGAGAAAGTCAGAGAAACTAGAGGAGGCATTCAAGAGAGAAGTAAATATTGAAGCATGATATTTCTGGGAAAACGTTATCCACGTTTGCTGTGGAATGCGTGTGATATTGCAATCAAGCTTCCATTACAATTTACAATGCATAAAGTCCATTAGTGTATTTTTTTTGAAAAATAACGGCTAGTCTCGAACAATTTCGGACCCTCGATATTTAGAGGTTATGTGATTTTAGTCTGTTTGCACCTTGCACAGGTCAATAGCCGGCCCTATCGTGGATATTAATGATCGGTCCTTCTTAGTTCGCAAATAGGAAACACTAGGCACTAGTACAAAATAATCATATTGTTGCTATTGAATTGCTGCGGTTTTAACTATACGCAACTTTAGACGGTGAACGAAGAAAAAAAAGTTCAAAATAACCTATTATTGCGGTTTTTTAAGGAAACCTCAATAATATATTAGAATATTATTTTTTTATTTAATCTATTTCTGCAGTTTTCAGTAGGAACCGCAACAATAGATCCTTCACTATCAGTGGGCGCGCTAGGGTTTTCTCCCTCTCCACTTGCACATGATCATACAACCGCTTTTTCCCATATCATCCTTCATATTTTCGCCTTCTTTCACATTCATCTCTCATTCCTCACTCTAATCTTCTTGCCTCTCTCTTCTCCGTTCTCTCAATCTCTCATCCTCCTTACCATCATTCACATTCAGCTTCTCGCTTTTCTCATTTCACATTCATCTCTCATCATCCACCACTTTCGTTTATCTCAACTACGCTTCTCAACCAACGACGCACTCAAGTGTCCATGATTTCTCTTGTTCCCCTCTCTCTTTTCTTTGAAGCTTCTCTAAACCTTCCATTTGTTTATCCTATTACTATTAGGAAAAAAATATCCTTCCATAGTAATTGAGAATAATTTTAGAATAGTTATTGTTATTATTGTTATGAGTGGTTACTATCTGGTGTTAGGATTGTTCATAAGATTAGTTTGAGCATCACTGTTAATTATCGCTATTGTTGGAGTAATTAGAATTAGTTACGAGTTTCATGTTGATTAGTTGATGTGCACAGAATAGCAATGAATGAGATTCGTGAATGGGACTATATTAGGAGGAGTAAGTTAGATTAGTTTTAGAGTATAAAGATACGTGAGTGGGTTCTGATTGTTACTGTTGTAGCCTAAAAATCTACGGTTCCTTAATAGACACTTGGGCTCATCAGAGCCGTACACGTGTCCTTCTTACAAATCAAGAAAAATGATTTAACTCTTGGGTTGCACTTAGTTGGGAGAAAAGGCCCACTTTTCTGGCCCAAGAGCTAGTCAGAGCCCAGCCCCTTGATGGTGGCTGCAAGTGATTGGTTGATAAATTCTCACAAATCATGGTCTGCCACGTGTCATGATCTGATTACTTAGCCAATCAGATGCCACCATTCTAGGGCAGTTTTTAGGGATAGCTGTCATCTTGCCATCATTATAAATACCCCTGAAATTAGGAGAAAGATAATTCAATGCAAACAAGTGCAAAGTTACTCTGTAAAAATACTGTCTCACTTTCTCTCTCTAAGTCTACTTTTCTCTTTACAACTCCTGATACCTGACTTAAGCTTCGAAGGGGGAACCACCACCCAAACCTCCAGGGTGGGTCCCTTTTTGCAGGTTCGGGAACGAAGCTCAGGCTTGGACTAAGTTGATTCAGACATTGTTGCACAAGTCTCCAAAGAAGAACATTTAAGGGATACTAGTTTACTTACTAGACAATAAAGCTCAGCCTATAGCTTACTTGTTGGACAAGTAGAAGACTAAACATTTGGCGCCGTCTGTGGGGAGACGCAACGATGACTGATTGTCAATCGTCCAACGTTGCCAGAAATCGAAGTTTTCAGATCAATGTCGAAGACACGGTAGATCATGAGAGACCGCCTCGCGGAAGGGACAGACCTCCGATTATCGTCAATGTCCCTGAACCAAGCCAGCAGCCTGTCATACAGGAGAATCTTGAACGTCCAGTGACTGCTGCCCACCTCGAGAATATCTTGAATGACTTTCAGACTAAGATGGCAGCAGTCGTCCAAGAACAGATTAAGGTCAACATGCTGTTTTTCCATCACAACCCGGAGCCAGCCGCTAACAATCCAGCTCCTCATAGGGGACGTTCCCAAGAAAACCGTCCAGGTCCTAGTCGACCTGTTCGTCAGGAACCCTCTAGGAGGACGGCAAGAGGAAAGCAGCCAGAGGACAGTGATCAGCGAAGGAAGATGGACTGAAACCTGGTGGTGAGGACCCAGGATCATGTTCGTCCAAGCGGGCACCGAATGGAAACAGATGCCAGGGAATATCTAGAGGCGAAGAAAGCTGCCGCATTACATCGATCAGCGACAGGGTCTACACCATACTTGAGAGACCCTCCTTTGAGGTTGTCGTCCAAGGCGGAAGGATGAAGTTTAAGTCTCTCTCTTGTTCGTCCACGACAAGAGAAGACGGTGGTTCAGCCCATCGTTTATAGGCGTCCAACACCTGCCAACACATCGTCTGATCCGGTGTTAAAGGAATATCGTAAGGAGTACATACCCATTGAGGGACAGCTGGGAGCCCTCCGGAGTAACTGGCCCACTCCATTCTCGACCAGGATCATGGAGGCATCCCCCTTCCCAAAGGTTAAACTCCCTACCATAGAACCTTTTGATGGAACAACAGACCCAGACGATCACCTATCTGCTTACAAACATCAGATGTACGTCCAAGGAGTAGATGATGCTACTTAGTGTAAGAACTTCCCAGCCACTCTGAAGGGAGTAGCTCAGAAATGGTTTAACAATCTTCCGCCCCATTCAGTCAACAATTTTACTGAATTCAGTTTCTTATTTACTAGTCACTTTGTTGCCAATAAGCAAGAGCAAAAAACAAGCATGCACTTAAGCAAGGTCGTCCAAGGACCTAAAGAAGCTCTTAGAAGTTTTATTAAGAGATTCAACCTAGAAGCCCTTCAGATTCAAGATCTTAATGCCGGGGTGGCATTTGACGCCTTTATCAGGGGTCTAAGGCCAGTAAGTTTTAAGTTTGATCTTGTTAAAAAGAAAATCACCACTCTTGCCGAGGCTTTAAGAGAAGCCGAAGCGTTTATACACGCCACCGAAGTGTGTGCCGAGGCAAAGCATCCCGAGTCCAAGAAACCTGACGAGGTTGCTCAGCCAAAAAAGAGCAACCCCAAGAAGGCCGAGACTTGGGCTATAACCTCCACCACTACTTCGTCCAGAAGAAGCAAGAGGAAAGAGGCTGAGCCTTCATCATCCAATCTCATCGAATTCAGCAAAGACCAATACTCCATTCTCATGGAGATAAAGGATCAATATGAGTTGAAGGCTCCAGCTAAGATGAAGACTCCTTACAGAATTAGGGATAAGAGCAAGTACTCTCACTTTCACAAGGACTGTGGTCATGAGACTAATGAATGTAAGCACCTTAAGGGTGCGTTCTCTTCAATTTATTGGACCTGAACTTAACTGAACTGAACTGATTGGAACTTATTAGACCTGATTGGACCTGATTCAACTTATTGGACCTGATTGAACCTGATTGGAGCTTATTGGACCTGATTGAAACTTATTGACCTGATTGGAACTTATTAGACCTTATTGGCCCTGATTGAAACTTATTAGACCTTATTAGACCTAATTGGAACTTATTTGCCCTTATTAGACAAAAAAATTGATGAGTAATAACATAAATATTACCCCTAACGTAAATACTACCCCTCAAAATTTAGTATGAAGTAATAATTATTAAAATTCGCCCTTTAAAAAATAATTATTATTAATTATCTCTTATGATAAACAATTTAACAAAAAAAAATATACTATTTATATACTTGCCTATACCTAACTTTCACCACTAATATGTCTAAGAAAGATACTTCGGTGATGATAATGAAGCAATCAATTGATAACATTTATATCTTTCATTGTTATTAGTTTCGAAAACATGCTCTCTAGTTATTTAAGACGAACTGCAAAATATTGTAATTATGATGATTATTATTGTTAACCTTATTTAACCATGATTATAATATTTTTTAATAATAATATAATCAGCTAATAGTAATATGAATAATAAAATAATAGACAATAATACAAGTATAATACGATATAATCATTGTGGTACTTTAATTAAAATTCTAATAATAACATAATCAGCTAATAGTTATATGAATAATAAAATAATGGACAATAATACAAATATTTATTGATCATTGACTATTGGAACTTATTGGACCCGATTGAAACTTATTGCACCTGATTAGAACTTATTGGACCTTATTAGACCTGATTGGAACTTATTGCACCTGATTGGAACTTATTGGACCTTATTAGACCTGATGGGAACTTATTGCCCTGATTGGACCTGATTGAAACTTATCTGAACTGAATTTATTGGACCTGAAACTTAATTTTTTAAGGTGAAGAGAACGCGCCCTAAGAAGGCTTTGGAGGATCTAGCTCGAAAAGGAAAGATGAACTCCTATTTGCCTCAAGGGAGAAGGAAGTTTCAGAGGAAGGATGATCGGCAGACTAAGAAGAAAGAGAGTGAAAGCACGGACGAAGATGTTGTTCTCGTAATTTCAGGAGGATTTACTGCTGGAGGACCAACCAATAGAGGGCATAAAAACTACCTCAGGGAGCTTGGCCAAGTCTTACTAGCTGATCAGACAAAGGCCGAGCCATTTCCAAAAGTGGTGGTTAGTGAGCAAGATCGTGGCATGCTGAGGAGCCCCCATGATGATCCTTTGGTTGTGGAAATGAAGATAGAAAACCTGTGAGTAAGAAGAATTCTGATTGATACCGGAAGCTCGACGGACATCATTAATGCTGATTGCTTGTCCAGATTGAAGTTTGACGAAAAAAACTTGGTTCCCGTCCACCTTCCTACCATAGGGTTTGGGGGAGGAATCATCCATCTTATGGGAACCGTTACTTTGCCCGTACGAGTGGGAGAGAAGGATGTCCCAAGGATTCTATTTATCAAGTTCTTGGTGGTCCGAGATTTGACAGCCTACAATGTCATACTTGGACGGCCAACTTTGAATCATGTTAAAGCTGTAATAGTAACTCACTTGATGCTTATGAAGTATGAGTGTGATGATGGCAAGATTGACTCCTTGTATGGAGACCAGCAGGCGGCTAGGGAATGTTACCTAACCACCCTCAAGCCGTCATCATGGAAAGCATGCAATGAAGACCAGACGAAGATCGGTGGCGGACGAAAAACATCTGAAGTTGGGAAAGATAAGACGAAGGTTGCTAGCGAAAGGAAAACGTCTGAAATTGTAAAGGACCAAGTGGCCTCGTTGAAGCTGGCAATTGATCAGAGTCCTCAGACGCCTCTCGCCCCCTCAAGGAAAACTTCTGAACATCTCCCCAGTAAGAAAAGAAAGTAAGAGCCCGTCAAGGAAGAACCTCATTCGTCTGAAGAAGTGATGGCCATCATGGGACTAGCAATAGAACGTCCAGAGCCAGTGGAAGTCCTAGAAGGTGTCTGTTTGGATGAGGCTCATCCAGAGCGAACTTTGAGGATTGGTTCTTCGCTCTCTTTTGATTTGAGGGGCCTTTTAATCAGCTTGCTGAAAGAGTTTCAGGACGTGTTTGCTTATTGTGTTGAGGAAATGACTGGAATTGATCCAGAGATAGCCGTCCACCGGTTGAATGTTGGTCCAAATTTAAAACCAATTCGTCAGAAGAAAAGACATTTAGGACCGGTTAGGAATCAGGCGGTCGACCAGGAAGTTCAGAAGTTGTTGGAGTCAAAATTCATCAAAGAAACCTATTATCCAGAATGGATAACAAATGTGGTCATGGTGCCGAAGCCTAATGGCACTTGGAGGACGTGTGTAGACTATACTGATCTCAACAAGGCTTGTCCCAAGGACAACTTCCCTTTGCCTAAGTTGGATCATCTAGTGGACTCCACAGCCGGCTATGCTTTGCTAAGCTTCATGGACGCCTACTCAGGTTTTCATCAAATCCCCGTGTGGTCAGAGGATCAGGACAAAACGTCCTTCATCACTGAAAAAGGACTATATGGCTGGTTGAGAATGCCATTTGGCCAACGCAATGCTCCGGCCATATTTCAAAGATTGATCAATACTGTCTTTCAGCTACAGTTGGGAAGAAACATGGAAGCATATATCGATGATATGATAGTCAAGAGCCGGCAAGCAGAAAGTCATGTTGGTGATTTGAGAAAAACTTTCGAAACTCTCTGGAAATACAAGCTAAAGCTGAACCCCAGCAAATGTGTCTTTGGAGTTTTGTCGGGAAAGTTCTTAGGTTTCTTGGTAGATCAGAGGGGAATAGAAGCCAACTCCGAAAAGATCCAAGAAATTCTAGACATGAAATCTCCGTCAAAGATAAAAGAAGTACATAGACTGACGGGTTGCTTGCCTGCCCTTGGACGCTTCTTGTCTAACTCGGGCGACAAGTGCCATAACTTCTTCGCTACTATCAAGAAGAAGGCCAAGTTTGAGTGGACAGCAGAAGCTGAGCAAGGGCTTCAGCAAGTCAAAGATCATCTTCGGCAGCTACCTAGGTTGGTTAGTCCAGCCGAGGGGGAGAAACTGTTTGTATATTTGGCTGTGTCCACTCAGGCTGTGAGTGATGTTCTGCTGGCTGAAAGAGAGTTCGTGCAAGTCCCAATATACTTTGTGAGTCATGTGCTCAAGGATGCGGAAAATAGGTACACTCCAGTCGAGTAGTTTGGATTGGCCCTAGTCATGGCCAGCAGAAAGTTAAGGCCCTATTTCTTGGCGCACAGTATACTCGTCTACACTAACTAACCTTTGAAGCAAGTTCTGCAAAAGATGGAAGCCGCCGAACGGATGTTAAAATGGGCTGTTGAGCTTAACATGTTCGATATATCATTTGAACCAAGGAAAACCGTTAAGGGGTAAGCCTTGGCCGATTTATAAGTTGAGCTTGCTCGGCCAACTATAGAGCCAATATCTGATCCAGCTGAAGGAAGGAAACATTGGACGCTCATGGTTGATGGGTCGTCCACTGTCAATGGATGTGGGGCAGGAATCATTTGTCAATCTCCAGAAGGAGACAAGTTTGAATATGCGCTAAGATTCCAATTCCAAGCGTCCAATAACGAAGCTGAATATGAAGCACTTCAAGCTGGAATCAAAATGTGTAAAGCGGTAGGATCTCTGGAAATTGAGGCCAAATCGAACTCTCTCTTGGTCGTCAGTCAAGTCAATGGAGATTTTGATTGTAACGAAGCATCGATGGGCAAATATATGCGTCTGATCAAAGATGAGATTGAGTCTTTGAAACGATTTGTTCTCGACCAAGTGCCAAGGTCAGAAAATCATCAAGCGAACGCTCTCTCAAAATTGGCCAGGTCGGCTGAAGGCGATGCGCCAAGAACAGTGTTTTGGGAAGTTAAACCCAAAAAGAGTATTGACCAAGAACAAATCATGTTTCTTAGCCGAGGGGCAGTTTGGATGGAGCCCATAATAGAATACAAGAAAACAGGACGACTGTCATCGGATCCTGTAGAGGCTAAGTATGTGAAGGATCGAGACAAGTGGTTTGAACTATGGGATGAGACCCTTTACAAGAAGTCATGCAACCGCCCTCTCCTCAAGTGCATCACCAGAGAAGATGGTCTAGAGGTTATGAAGGAACTCCATGAAGGAGCTTGTGCATCTCACATTGGGGGAAGAGCATTAGGAGAAAAGGATTTAAGGACGGGGTACTACTGGCCTACCTTAAAGGAGGACGCCCTCGTCTACGCAAAGAAATGCGACAGTTGTCAGAAGCATGGAAACCTGCATCCGAAGCCGTCCAACTACTTAAGCCCTATCTTGTTTCCTCTGCCTTTTGCCAAATGGGGCATGGATATCCTAGGACCTTTCCCGGTGGCCGCTGGGCAAAAGAAGTTTGAGATAGTAGCTGTGGACTACTTCACTAAATGGATAGAGGCTGAAGCCATGCGAGGTATAACAACAAACGACGTCAAGGGCTTTATTTGGAAAAACATTATAACTCGTTTCGGCATGCCACAGTCCATCGTCTTTGATAATGGTCCACAGTTTGAAACGCCTAAACTGAAAGATTGGTTGGCAGAAAGAGAAATCAAGGCTCACTTCGCTGCAGTCGCCCACCCACAAGTCAATGGGCAAGTAGAGTCCTTCAACAAGATTCTATCCAATGGAATCAAAAGGAAGTTGGATAATGCCATGGGACAATGGGTTGAAGAACTACAACTAGTGTTATGGTCCATCAGAACAACCGCCAAAAATTCTACACATGAGACACCCTTCATGTTAGTTTATGGCACTGAAGCCGTCTTGCCCATTAAGATTGAAGAACCCATCATGCGAGTCATGTTGTACACGGAAGATGCCAACTAGGCTGCATTGCGCACGACTTTGGATCAAGTACCAGAAGTCAGGGGCAATGCCTTGCTAAGAATGCAATTGTACAAGCTGCGAATGGCTCGGGAGTTTAACAAGAGAGTCGCTAGACGACCACTCAAGGTGGGGGATCTTGTTCTAAGGAAGATGGAGGCGGTTGGACAAGCTAAAGAACTGGGGAAGCTAACACCAAATTTGGAAGGACCTTATCAGATTATCCAAGAGCTGCGCAGTGGAACCTTTCGTCTCCAAGATCTGGATGGACGAGTTATACAGCGCACTTGGAACTCAGATAATCTGAAGAAGTACCACGTCTAACTCAATTCATCGTCAGGAATCTAACCGGTAGTATGTAGTAACTCCAAAGTGCCACGACACATGCTAGAAAAAAGAATTGTATACATGTATCTTGGCATTTAGTCAAGAAAAATTCATATAATACAACTCCTACTTTCTTATCGCCTTTGTTTATTTTTACCAAGTTAGTTCACTTTGGGGCATTAAATCAGCTACTAGTCTAAAAGTGACAATAACTTGGACAAAAATACAAAAAACAATAGAGCGTCGAAAAAAAAACTCACTTCTATGCCGAACATCACTCCCTTGAAGAGACCGGCCAAAAGTATAACAACCTAAAGGTTGACAGCACATAAATGGCAATCAAATTGACAAAATTTCTATTAAGGGAAACGTCAAAGTCTTTAAGAGAAAGCTGACCCGAAATGAGCCCTTAGTAAAGGATACTTACTTTCAAATACACGAACAGCTAAGTAGTAAAGACCCTAGTAAGGGATCACTACTTCCGGACGAGTGTTGCTCCCTCAAGGAAGCCGGCTAAGACATGGTTAGACCATGTATCTAAAGCTCGTCCTTAGCAATTTCAGCAGGCTTGGCCAATGTTGGTCGCTGTCCTTCTTGGACTATGGCTCGTCCATCGTATACGGTTGAGCTTAGCCCAAGAAGGGGGGGGGATAAGACAAGCCTATAGGACGAGCTAAAGAGAGAAGGTCATCCAAAAACCAGGACGAACTAGGCAATAGATGCCCTTGTGATGGTTCAATATTGCAGGACGAGTGTTACCAACTCGAGAAAAACGGCTAGAGCGTGGCTCGTCCATAAAACCGATATGTATTGACCGCTTTCCCCCTTCGGGCAAGACTCGTCTGAAGGAGAAAACCGTCCAATTTCAAGGACGAATCTCACAAAGTACTTGGGGCAACTTTTTGGAAAGAGTCATGATCGTCCAAGGGCAAGGAAGGCAAATTTCCCCTATTTTTATTTTGCAAACCATCTAAAGTTTTTGGACGGTGTCTTTTTTTTTATACTTGGTTACATTTTTGAGAGATTCTCGATCGTCCAAGGGCAAGGATCAGGGTTGATAAGCTTACTTTATTCAAACCTTGTAGACCGTCCAAAAGTCCAGGACGAGTCTCTTCTTGTACTTGGATACATTCTGGAAAGATTTGCGATCGTCTAAAGACAAGGACGTCGCCCCTTCCAAGACGAGTCCCTTTTTCAGGACGAGGCTCATTTTATACTTGGTCAAAATTGGAATGCAAGAAAAGAAAGGACAAGCAATTGGCAAAAAGTCTTTTTCATATACTTGGCAAAAATTTACAACTTAAGGCTAAAAGAGACAAAGCTACGACGGCAAACAAGCCAAGAAACTTAGGAAAATAAACCTAAAACTAGGCATCATCTTCAGGGCGAGTTTCTTGGTCGTCTTCAGGGTTCTCTCCCTCAACCACAGCTTCGTCGTCCGAGTCCATAAATTCCGGAGGCTCCTCGGCACATACCATGGTACGATGAACACTCTGTTGAAATTCCAGACGGCGAATGAAGCTGGGGACCTCAGTAGGCTCGGCCAACATCTCAAAGGCCTTAACGGCCCAGTCCTTGGACGTCTCGACGACTTGAGCCAAGCCTTCTTTGGCGTCGTCAAAGGACTGGGTCGCTTCCTTCTGCAGACGGGCATTTCTCGCCCTTAGGAGTCTCAGTTGGACCGCGGCAAGAAGAGCAGCATCCCTTTCACCCTTCAACTCAGCGGAGACGGCATCTATGACCATTTTCAAGCGGTCTTGCTCCTTGTATAGCTGGTTGATTGTAACAAGATAGTTCTTGTTCTCAGATTCCAGGAGGGCTGATCTCTTCTCCAAGGCCTCCAGTGATTGGCGATGGAGAGTGTTGGCCATCTCAATATCATGGATAGCCTTGTCGCCTGCCGTAGTAGCAAGGTGGACGAGTTGCTTGTTTTCCTTCCTTAGCTCCCTCGCCCACTCTTCAGTCAGCATACTGTAAGCAAAGAGCTGAAAAATTGAAGATAAAGCAAGTCATTAGACGAATATTAAACAAAGCGATTTTGTGCAAGTATAAAACAAAAACGGCAGAAAATTATACCTCAGCAGCAAGTTGGGACATGTAGCCCACATGCCCGGCTGATGCTCCCCTTAACCCTTTAATATAGGATTCAGGGTAACATTTGAAGAGCTCCTTCTTAAGCCGATCTTTTTCTACCTTTGACATTTTGGCAAAAGCAGGAGAATACTCCTCGTCCGAGCCTATGGTGGGAGTAGCTGAGGGTAAAGCGGGGACTTTGCCCTTATTTGAAAGAGGGGGAGAGTCAGTTATCTTGATGGGAAAGACGATGGCTTATCTATTGGACGGACTCATGGACCGTCCGCCGACCCGCACCGTCCTAACTATATTTGGATAATACGACTCACTAGATGAGATGGAGGCCGTCCTTACAGCTAGTGGCATATGGGAGACCAGCTTCGCTACCGAGCCGCTGAAGCCCGGGTAGTTCTCAGTAGCCGTCTCCGGCCCCGGAACAACCAAAGCCAAGGCTGACTCTGGTCAGACTTCAGCAGAGTTCGAAGGAAAAGCGTCCAACTGACCAGCAGGGTCAGAACACTTCTCCCCCTCGACAGGGACAGCAGCGGAAGGCTCCTCTTTCAGGACCTTGTCTTTACGGGGAGGCATGGTTTTTTCTCCAACTCCGCCAGTCGGAGTAGTCTTCTCCGTCCTCTTTCTTGTAAAGCCCTTAGGCCTTTTTGCTGGAGGCTGGTCCGCGGCCGCTGTAGGCCTCTTCTTGGACGAAGATGACTTCCCAGGTGGAAGTTTGTTTGTAGGAGCATTTTTCTACAAGAAATGAACAAGTTACAATAATGGTCGTCCAAAGAGCAGAAGCTAAAAACAAATTACAAGGCTTCAGACGAAAATCACCCAAAGTAGGAAGGCGTCCTATAATGGACACCACCTTTCCTAAGGGAACCTCGTCCAAATGGAACCTCGTCCGAAGAAATTTTCAAATACAGACGAAGTTGATGCAAAGAAGTAGGCCGTCCAAAAGTGGACGGACTAAAATTACTTCCGTCCAAGGACAGGAAATCAACTCTTCGTCCAGTTTCAGAACTTAAAGTTCCTCAGACGAGAAGGGCCCAAAGAAGGTAGCAGTCCAAGCATGGACGCCTTTCTTCTTCAGGTGATTCTCGTCCAATGAAATGAAACCCAAATTGGACGAGTCCAAATGGTACTCGTCCAAACTTAATCCGCCTCTCAGACGAGAATGGCCCAAAGAAGGTGGCCGTCCAAGCATGGACGCCTTCCTTCTTCAGGTTATTCTCGCCCAGAGAAAGGGACAACGACTTGGACAAGTCCAAATGGTACTCGTCCAAAGACGTTCAGCATCTCAGACGAGAAGGGCCCAAAGAAGGTGGCCGTCCAAGCATGGACGCCTTCCTTCTTCAGGTGATTCTCGTCCAGAGAAAGGGACAACGACTTGGACGAGTCTAAATGGTACTCGTCCAAAGACGTTCAGCATCCCAGACGAGAAGGGCCCAAAGAAGGTGGACGTCCATGCTTGGACGCTTTCCTTCTTTGGGTGATTCTCGTCCAAGGTTGGATGCAAATTCTTGACGAGTCAGAATGATCCTCGCCAAAAAAAAAATGAGGGAAAAATATATATTTTATCAGTGTTTCATCCCTTTTCTCGGCGCTGCTCTTGGCGTATTCCTTCCATAAGTTGTCTATGAATTAAGACATGCTTATATCTCCCGTCCAAGAAGCCTTGAGACGTGTTCTGGCCGAGTCTGCAAAAAAACAAATGAAAAAGGGGTTAGTCCGATATATACTATGGACAAAGAGTTTTAATTGGAGAATTTGAATGTATACCTCTATCTTCGGCCATCCACAAGCCGGCGGCGACTAAGAAGTCATCATGGTAAAACATTTTTTAAAGGGTATCTAGTTAGCTGGCCCCTTAAAAGATCGCTGGCCGGGACTGGAGTACTCCTTTATTCTGAAGTACTCCACAACCTCTTCCGCCCAATATTCGTGACAGCTCGATTATAAAACCTATAGCCCTCGGTGGCATAGTTGTTGGCCGCCCGTAAGAAGATGAAGTCGGCTTTCCATTCGTGCATCTTCGACGGTTTACCCCAAGCGGTCATGAAGCCGGGGCGGTTGTAGATGCTGAGCCATGCCCCGTCCACGGCCCCAGGGACCTTGGCCCATAGTGAATATGGGTGAAGGCTTGGATAGAGAGGGCCAGACCGCGCAACTCGCAGACGGCAATGTGCCAAGCATTTGGAGGCAGCTGATTATGGCCGATGTTGTAGTACTGCAGCACTTGCTCTATAAACTCGTGGAGGGGGAACCTTAATCCCGCGTCCAAGGCCAGCTTGTAGACGGCGAAGTGGTTCTTTGGGGCACTCAGAATCGTCGTGTCCTTATTTGGGATGACAAAGGAGAAGCCCGACATGGGCATGAAGGAGGATAAATAACTAGGGTCTGGTCCTATTTTCTCTAGCCATTTACGATTGACCAAAATGAAGGCGGGGTCAGAAAGGGGACCTAAGCGTCTTCTAATCTCAGACGAGGTAGTAGAGGCTTCGTCTGATTCTTCAACAGCGTCAGATTCACTGCCGTTATTATCTTCGCCGGTTTCCTCCATATTGACGTCCCTGCCAGAAGGACTGGCCTCAGGGTTTATTTCGGAGTCTTTTAAATTGCGGTCAGGGGAAGGATGCCCGCCCAAAGGCTCATCACTTTGGGCCCACCTCGCCTCATCTGGAACTCGTCTAGTAGATTCCTCCATGTCTGAACTATGTGAGGGGAGTATTACCTTTCGTCTTAGACGGGTTGTTTGCTTGACGAGCGCCAGATTACCCTGCACAGGTAAAGACTGGGTCGTCTGACTTTCTCGGCCAAAACCACAAAAAAATATATACTCGGCCAGAAGTGGCCCAACTCTAGAATGTGCCGAAGAAGAAGCACTCTCGGTTCTAGGGTCAAGACAAGCTCTTGGTCGGCTAGGATTATTTGACGAAGAAGATTCCATTTTATTGATTTTCTAAGAAAAAAAAATGAATAAAGAAAAAAAAAGAAGCAAAGAACAAAGGAAAGATACCTGATGAAACGCCTGGACGATTCGGTGAAGAAGGCTGAGACTGGACGATCTCTCTCTCTCTCAAGAAAAATTTGCAGAGCTTCTCTCTCTAGAAAAGTTCTCTCAGGGTGTGAAATGATTTAATGTATTCATACCCAATATATATATAGGGGGTAAGAAAACCCGTTGAGCAGGTTACTGATGACCGAAATAAGTTTGAAACGGTCGATTTTGACCGGTAAAACCCAGAAAAAGGGCGCGTTCTTGCCTCTATTTTGAATTTGAGTAAACTACCTTTGGTAAAAGGGTATTAACCGTCAGATGGGCCAACAGTGAAAACCCTTTTGGGGGCAAATGTTGTAGCCAAAAAATATTCGGTTCCTTAATAGACACTTGGGCTCATCAGAGCCGTACACGTGTCCTTCTTACAAATCAAGAAAAATGATTTAACTCTTGGGTTGCACTCAGTTGGGAGAAAAGGCCCACTTTTCTGGCCCAAGAACTAGTCAGAGCCCAGCCCCTTGATGGTGGCTGCAAGTGATTGGTTGACAAATTCTCACAAATCATGGTCTGCGACGTGTCATGATCTGATTACTTAGCTAATCAGATGCCACCATTCTAGGGAAGTTTTTAGGGATAGCTGTCATCTTGCCATCACAATAAATACCCCTGAAATCAGGAGAAAGATAATTCAATGCAAACAAGTGCACAGTTACTCTGTAAAAATACTCTCTCACTTTCTCTCTCTAAGTCTACTTTTCTCTTTACAACTCCTAATACCTGACTTAAGCTTCGGAGGGGGAACCACCACCCAAACCTCCAGGGTGGGTCCCTTTTTGCAGGTTCGGGAACGAAGCTCAGGCTTGGACTAAGTTGATTCAGACATTGTTGCACAAGTCTCCAAAGAATAACATCTAAGGGATACTAGTTTACTTGCTAGACAAGAAAGCTCAGCCTATAGCTTACTTGTTGGACAAGTAGAAGACTAAACAGTTACTGTTGTTTATATGGTGGTTATGGACGTTGGTTTATGGAGCTCCAAGGAAATAAAAAAGCTTATAAGAAGTTTATCCTCAGAATTGAATTTGCATTTAAGGTAACCTTTCATGTTCAGCATCTATGCATGCCGTATACGTTATGTGGACATGACTTTGTGATGATGACTATGTGATGATGTTTATGTGTTATGTACAATGTGACATCTTATATGACTTATTGTTATACTTATATGAATTGTTGCAAGTTATGTGGCATGATAGAATACGTTGGATGATTATGTTTACGATTCATGAATTCTGGTTATCATGATTTATGGGTGTTGTTCGGAAATATGAATATATGTAAATTTGTAAAGTGGATGGTTCTGCTGGTTTGGCGTTATGAATTGATCTGGTAAATGGGCGAGTTACTGGTGGAGGAATTTTGTTTACGATGTACGATACGGACCAAAATGGTCATATGTTAATGTTTACGAATCACGAAAGTTACGCTATGTCCAAAACCTGTACTTGCCAATGAACTAAGCTCACGCAAATGGTCCTTACCAACAGACTATTCAATGATAACGTTTTCTGAACAAATACCAATATGATATGATATATGCATGTGCATGAGAAATATATTACGAACTAAAATCGTTTTTACGGGTTGGAGTGAAGTTACTGAGTTTTCAACTCATTTTAGGTTATTTTCTGTGTTTTCCCCTTTTCCTATTTTATGATATTATTCAGGTATTATGAAAATGGCGAATGATCAATTATGTCATGGATGCTCCGGAAAGGTTGAGTTGGAGTGACTCTGAATATATTTGGGTTATTTAGAATACTCTGTATTAAGGGGTAATGATTATTGCTTTAAGATGAGCCTCTGTATGTTTAAGAGGCCATTTTAGGCTATTATTTTATTAATGGGCCATAACCCACAGGCTTAAGATATACTTCCGCTTACGATTAAGGATATGTATTTTCCGGGGTGTTACAGTGATAACCATATAAAATTCGTAAAACTCCCTTATCAGAGTGTTATGCCATTGATCATATATATAGGGAAAATATAAGAGGTACTAGATTTAGTCATAATGATATTAGGAAACCTAATGTAATAAAAACACTATAGTTACAAATTACTTCCTTTATTTCATTTTGTTGTACCTGAAGGAATTGACATATCAAGGCCATCTCATACCATATGGAGGCTGCGCGCTAGTCATCAAAATTAGACCCTTCAAATAATTTGATCGAGAACTACCAATCACAGTAGAAAATAGTTGTGAAATTTCAATATAATTCGAAGATAAATGAAATTGTCAAATAAATAAAAATTATTTGTTTGGTGAAACCAATCAAAATGAAGATTATTAACAATACACACAATACTCATTCTTGATGTAAAAAAAAAAAGAAAGAAACAAGACATGTAGAGAAACTGATACATACTCTTTCCATTTCTTTTTAATCTACACACTCTTTTTTTTTATCCATTTCTTTTTAATCTACACTCAGGAGTAATGGAATTGATTTCTGTTTGGCAAAAATTAAGATTGGAAATAGATTATTTCCTTGAATAAATAGAGTAATTAAATAACTTTAATCTACTGATTAATAAGGGAAGTTGAATAGAATCATGATTTTTTCTGGGATTTTTAGATGAAAAGAGGAGAGAAAATTTCTGGACTAGGGGTGTACATGATGCGAGTCAAGCTCGAGTTTAGCTAAGCTCGACTCGAACACGAAAACTCGAAATCAAGCTCGACTCGACTCGAAAACTCATGAGCTTTAAAAAATAAAACTCGAGCTCGAACTCGAATCAAGCTCGAACTCGAAACTCGAAACTCAAAGCTTAAACTTGAATCAAGACTCAACTCAAACTTGAGTAAATCCATAGACCTTAAGTTAGGTTTGGAGTAGCCTATAATAAAGAAAAAAAAAGTTAGTGTTTCATTGTCCAACCAATGTGGGACTCTATGAAACAAACTTTCATAGATTACAACAATTTCCAACCAATAATGCAACAAATACATAAAGGGGATGACATGGGTGGAAAAGAAGATCAAGTAGATGGAACATGTTACTAATAATAGAAAAAGAAACAACGTGTAGATTAAAAAGAGACATCATGTAGATTAAAAAGAAACATATCAAAAAAGAAAATGTGTAAATTAGAAAGAAACAGATGAGGTAACATTTATAAAAAACAAAATGTCTTCTCTCGCTCAATGTCTTGATATAACCTACCTGAAATCCATCCACCTTCTAACAAAAAATTAATCCTTGTAACCTAGGCAGGATGAAGTTACCCCTCAACCTTATGGCAAAATTCGAGAAAGTGCTGGTAACTCATAGTGAGATGCCAAAATGCCAAGATGGCATCTCACAAAATATTTGTACCAAAGCTAAGTCAAAGTGGTACTAAAATAGAGTCATTTGGTACCAAAATGTAACTTTGGTACCAAACTTACACTTTGGTATCAAGTAAGAGTTACTTTGGTATTGCTATCACAATGAATATATTTTGGTACCAATTTAACTTAGCTTTGGTACCAAAAATTTTGTGAGATGTCATTTTAACATCTCACTATGAGATGCCAATCCAAGCTCGGCAAATTCAAATGTGAAACCTGTAAAGCTATAGCCTATACTCCATAAACATAAACAAGTGGCTGACAAAGTGACAATATTAAAGATGTAGTACTTTCTTACCCAAAAATAATATCAGATGTGGTACCTTTTGTTTTGTAGGCTTCCAAATCAATATAGAGATGACACTTGCAGATCATTATGGCTTTCGTGTATAGCTCCGAGTGTATAGCTCCGAGTGTATATTCAATGGTACTATATGACTATCTATTATCTAACCATCAATTTACACCAAAAAAAATTATCTAACCATCAATGAGCATATATAATGCTTCTTGACTTTCAAATTCAAGGACGGAAACACAGAGAGATATCACCTTGATTTAAATCCTATATATATATATATGGGGTAAAATGCAGCGGTACGTATTATGATATGAAAACACTATATATGGAGTAAGAGACTGCAACAAGTTTATTAGTAGCAATAAATTTAGGAGGGAAGTTTATGTTAATATACCATTAACAGTAAAACAGCTAATCGTTACCTAGCTAGTAGTACATGCAATGATGCAAGTTACAATTCATTGCTTGATCGCCGTTGCATCAATTCCACAAATTGATGGTGTAAGAACAGCTGTGACTTGTGTTTTGTGTGGTGGGTGGGTTTTGTTGTGTGTGTGTGTGTTTTTTTTGTGTGTGTGTGTGTGGGGGGGGGGGATTATTATCACACGGTATCCAATTATACTTCTTTTTAGTTGATTTCCACATATGTGCGTTATATACGGATTTTGACGCTTTAATATCTTTGTACATTCTCATATTCTCCTCTTCCGATTTTCAGAGTTGTAACACACACAAAATGCAATGATAATTGATATATTAGGACATGCACACCTGTGAGATGAAAATGGTGTTCCCATATTGGAAAGTGGAAAAGATAACTCATACTTCCTCTGTTTCAAAATAGATGACATGGTCTGACTATTACACTATTTGTACACACTCCTTTGACCGTGTTTTGTAATTTTTTCGTAAGAAAAAATATAGTTATGTGCGATCTTATTAGATTCGTCTCGATATATACTTTTAGAATATCAACTTTTTGTAATTTTTACATATACGGAATTAAAGATATTAATAATTAAAGTTGTCCATTGGCAAGCGTGCCAAGTGTGTCAAGTATTTGAAACAGAGGAAGTATATCGAAAAGGGTAGACAACAAATCCTTCAAAGTAAAATAAAAGGGTATACACATCTAGGTTTAGGCCCTATTCTATTCAACTTATTTTTGTTTATCAGAATTTAACTAAAATTATTAGACGTAATTTTGTGAGAGTGTCATACCTTATTTTATCTTATTTTTGATTATCTGAACTTGTTAGACCTTATTTTCTGAGAGTATCAAACCTTATTTTTACTTATTTATGTTGAACTGAGCTTATCTGAATTAATCTGAACTTATTAGACCTTATCAGAACTAATCTGAACTTATTTTTTCTGATAAGACTGAAGATAAGGTGAACAAAACAAGCCATCAGATCATGCTATTTTCCGCTGAATTGATCTAACTGAACTGAAATGTTAGATGAAGGCCCTGTTCTTTTGAACTTATTTTGGCTGAACTGAACTTATTTTATTTTGGCTGAACCGAACTTATTTTTGCTGAACTGAACTTATTTTAGCTGAACTGAACTCATTTTTGCTGAACTGAACTTATTTTTGCTGAACTAAACTGTATTAACATAATATTATCAATACTTATTATTATAATAATCAATAAATATTAACATAATATTATCAATACTTATTATTATTATTTTATTATTTTATAATAATAAATAATAAATAATAATAAAAATAATAAATAATAATAAATAATAATAATAATAAATAACAAATAATAAATAATAAATAATAATAAATAAAAAATAATATAACAAATAATAAATAAAAAATAATATTAATAATAATAAATAATAATAATAAATAATAATAAATAATAGTAATAAATAATAATAATAAATAATAATAATAATAATAATAAATAATAAAAAATAATATTAATAATAATAAATCATAAAAAAATATTAATAATAATAAATAATAAATAATAAATAATAATAATAATGAAAAATAATTAAAAATAATAAAAAATAATAAAAAATAATAAAAAATAAAAAATAAAAAACAAAAAATAATAAATGATAATAATAATAATAAATAATAATAAATAATAAATAATAAATAATAATAATAATAAATAATAATAATAATAAATAAATAACAATAAATAATAAATAATAATAATAATAATAAATAATTACAATAATAATAATAATAATAATAAATAATAAATAATAAATAATTAGAATAATAATAATAATAATAATAATAAATAATAAATAATAATAAATAATAATAATAATAATTAATAAATAATAAATACTAAATAATAAATAATAAATAAAAAAATAAAAAATACAAATTCATCGTTATTCTAATTATAATATTAATAATAATAATAACAATAGTAATAGTAATATTGAAAACAAAAATAATAATTACAACATTAGACAAGACTAAACTTATTTTTGCTGAACTGAACTTATTTTGGCTGAACTGAACTTATTTTTGCTGAACTGAACTTATTTTTACTTATTTTTGCTGAACTGAACTTATTTTTACTCAATTTTGCTGAACTGAACTTATTTTTGCTGAACTAAACTTATTTTTACTTATTTTTGCTGAAAATAAGTCCAAAAGAACAGGGCCGAAAGTAGCTAAACTATACTAAATTGCATGAACTGAGTTGAACTGAACCGAACTGAAATTGTGCCCAAAAGGACATTGGGGGTGTTTGAATTTTGGCTTTTTAGCTAGCTTTTGGCTGTTGGCTTTTTGTTTTGGTCAAACAGCCAAAATTTTTGTTTGGTAAGTGGCTTTTTGTAATGGCTTTTAAGCCAAAAGCCAAAAGCTAGTGATACTAGCTTTTGGCTTTTGGCTTTTTATTAATCAATTTACCATTATACCCTAATTAATCTATAAATTTACAAATTCTATCACATCTACATTTTTATTAAATGAAGGGTAATTAGATCATTTTACAACATAACAGCCAACAACCAACAACAAAATTTACCAAACATATTTATAAAATCAGCCACATGATACAAATGGTCAAACAAAGCCAACCCAAAACAATGTACAACAAATAACAAATTCCAGCCAGCCAATTGCCAAACAAGGCCATTGTCTTAGTGCCCTCAAATTATTATATGAAAAAGAAATACCCCTTTATGAAGTTGGCTTTTTGTTGATTTGGAAGACTAGACGTCTAGACCCCTTTATATACACTATAACTGATATACATGTACAAAAACCTATTACTGCTACAACTTTAACGCTAAAATCTTAATATCAATAGCTCGAGGTTGAGACAAGATTTTATCTTCGGTGTTTGCCAATGTCAGACCCACTGTTGATAATTGATATAATATGGAATACAAACTGATTTATTAAGTAGACTGAAAATACATAAGAGATGGAGTACAACATAATTCTACCAAAGTCGCTCATAAAAGGTCTACGATGATTTTCCAACTTACTCCTACAATACCACTAAAAACACCTGAAACTCATAATTAAACAAACTAATTACCAAGACTGCGACATTGAAGCTTCTTCTTCACCCATGAAGGCGACAACACAGGGCTTGCTTCACACCCTACACAATTTGCATCTTCTATATCATCATCTCCAATGCTATGATTTCCAGGAGATTTCTTCACTTCTCTCAACAGCTTAACTCTCCACACCTTAAACGTTTGATCCAAGCTAGCACTGTACACCAAGAAACTCGTCCCAACCTCATCCTGCAACATAGCAGCCAAGCATCTCACAGGCCCTCTATGCCCTTCAAGAACAGCAAGACACTCATGACTAAATCTTGCTTTGTCTCTCCTCCAAATTCGAATCGTCGCGTCCTCAGATCCACTGATCACCAAATTCTCAAGGGCAACTAAACAAAGAACAGCAAACTGATGCCCTTCTAGTACTCCACCATGATTATAGTGGGTAGACATCTCTTGCACCCAGAAATTTATACATCCATCTGAAGATCCTGAATATAAGAAGCTTCTTTGTGAAGGTGACATACCTAAAGCCAAGGCACATATAGGGTACGTATGAAAACTAAATACCTTAATAAGAACATGGCAGGTTTCCCCATAAACCCTAAACCACATTTTTACTGTCCCATCTGATGAACAAGTAAACAGATAGCCATTTTGTTGGTTGACTACCATGTCATTAATATGATCTCCATGAGCTATGAAGGAGTCAACACATTTCTTCTCAGTTAACTTCCAGGTTTTAATAGTTCTATCAAACGAGCCAGTATATAATATCCCTTCAACATGGTAATAAGCCATGCAAGAGATAATGTCCTTATGTTGTGGGTTAACTGGTTTAGAAGTTAGCCTATGTGGTGGGCTAACTGACCTACATATGAAGTTCTTGAAATGGCTAGAACTTGGTAAGGTAATGACTTTTCTAGCCCTAAAGTTACCATTAAAGATTCTCAAATTCCATATTCTAAGTTTGTGATCTTTATGTGAAGTGAAGAGCATGTCATCATAGGCTAGCATGGCTCTGACATCACCACACCGGGCTTGTATGTAGCCTTTTGCATGGCAGTCGAGTGACTGCCATGCATAAACTCGACGGCTACTCGAGCCAGTTAAAACTAGGTCACCGGACACAGCGACGGAGTATATGTCGCCGTCGCGGCGGAGAGAGGAAATGCAACAGTAGAGAAGAGAAGGTTGAGAGGGGGTTAATGGAGGAGAGGGAGACCAGGAAGATTCTGGGCTTTGAGACAGTAATGGTGATGAATCAGGGTTAAAATGAGGGCCATAACGGCGAGGGGAAAAGTTTTGATAGAGTTGGTTAGAGAGGTGTTGAAAACTGGGTGATTGATCTTCTGTAATTTCTTCATCAAAGAAGCTAGAAAGAGTAGACTTTTTGACACTGGGTTGGTTTACTTGGTTATCCATTGCAAGAGAAAGGATGGAAGGTAGAGATGTGAGGTATAGAGATTTATGTGTATACGTGAGGGGTTGGGTTTAGGTTTTGGGGGTGCAAAGGGGGGTATATATGCATGCAAGAGTCAAGACCATGCATTTAATCATCAACAAGTATTTATGAATAAATAGTGAACTTGCTTATTTGATGAATTACACCTAATTGTAACAGATTGCATTCTTCGCAAATTCTTGTAGAAACGGTCTGATGCAATAACTATTACTTCCTTTGATTTTTTTCTATAGCAATAACACAATGAGTTTTCATGTTTGCCTATGCATATATTGAACCATTAAAGAATCTCTAATTATGTTTCAGTAAAAATCATAAAAAATTGATATTTTGAAATTAAGAGGGTCTGATGTTGTTACTTCTTTTATTCTTTTTCTATTGCAATAACACATGAGTTTTCATGCTTGCCTATGCAAAAATTTAACCATTAAATATCTCTAAGTATGTTTTAGTAAAAAATAACAAAAGTTGATATCTTGGAAGTATATATATCAAGATGAATCTAACAAGACCCCACATAACTTTTCTTTTTTCTTTGCGCAAAAATCACAATGGATGGTGAAAAGAAATTGTTTGCATAGTGTGAAAAATCATGTTGCAATAGGAAATTTAAAATATGCTTACAAAAAGTTGAGTGTATGAAAAAATTGTAAAAGTAAACCTTAAATGTTTATTTGTAAATATATAAAAAGATTAAGCAACACACATAAAAAGTTATTGGTTTAACTAGTCCAGACGATTGAACAGGTGATCACGTTGTCATCACTGCCTGTTTCGTAAATTCTAAATACATAATTTTATATAGTATAATACTCTTTAAAGCTAATACGAGTATAACAATATATATTATTATTAAAACGTGTGAGAAACGCTTGACGTCCGCCATTTGTCACCAAACTCAAATGTTGACATGGCTCCACGTATTGCATGACATGACAACTTGCTTTTCAATCTACCAAAAAAATAGTTTAATAGGATTTCATCCCCTAACTATTTAGTTAACATCAATGTCATTGTTCTACAACCAAACCATATCTATTTATTTGCAAATTATATCTCTTTAATACAAATTAATCCCAAATCTATCAATTTTTAAATACGCTCACCTGGTGTTACATTGTATCCAACATGACACTAAATATGCTAACATGGCATTCTCTTAAAAAATGATATTGAAACCATGACCTCTTACTTTGTAATGTCATGAGCATACCAATAAAGTATGACTTGAGGTTGTGCCTAGATGTCAACTACAAATTATATATTCTTTTTATCTTATCAAATTATCCATAGATAGCCCGAGCCCAACAACCAGTTTCACATTACAAATCATGATTTATGTGAATAAAAAAAGGTAGTATGAGCATAAAAAAGTTTAAATGAGAAAAAAAACGTAAAATGAGCAAAAATGTTGCGAAATGAGCATAAAAAGTTAAACGAGCAAAACATAAAATAAGCACAACATAAAATGAGCAAAATCTTCGTAAAATGAGGATCTTTAGAGTTTTCCATGTCACAATATATACTTCCTCCGTAACAAAAAAAAAAAAGTGCAACATTTGCCATATTGGGATGTAACACAAAAAATGCAACAATTTGAACTTATCGTTTTTAGTAAAGTTTTTCCACAAAATTACAAAACTGCCATTACTTAAGAAAATAATAATCTAATTATAACATCCTAATTTTCATTACATTTTAAACACAAATTTATTAATCTAAATGATTGCACATATCACCACCACCCCACTCATCATCACCGCCCATCTTGTTTTCATCACCACCACCAACCTCCACTCATCATCACCACCACCAACCTCCACTCATCATCACCACCACCACCCATCTCGTTTTCATCATTTCCACACATCACCACCACCCCACTCGTCACAACCACAACTCCACCGCCAACCACCGCTGAAATCATCATTGACCCCAATGTTTGACAGAAAATGTGACCACCAAGCACCAACCCCAAAATTCAACGATGAAGATGAGCAACGAAGAGAGAAAATGGCAAAAAAGAGCGATGAAGAGAGAGAGAGAAGACTGGGTTTTGGGGGTCCATTGCAATTTGGGTTTGGGGTTCGAATTTTGCGTGTTTGGGGTTTCGGATTTGGGGTTTTCGGGGGTCGAAATATGTATTTGGGGTTTTGGGGTCGAAATCTGGGTTTGGGGGTTCGGATTTTGGGGGTTTGGGGTTCCGATTTGGGGTTTTAGTTCGAAATTTCTAGACTTTTGCTCAAAAAGAGAGAAGACGGCGAATGGTTCGAAATATTTGGGTTTTTGGTGCTGAATGAGTGGTCGTTGGTGCTGAGTGGGTGGTGGTTGTTGGTGGTGGTTTGTGTGAAGGCGGTGGTAGGTGGGGGTGGACGTTGGTGATGGTGGTGGTTGGTGTGGTTGTCAGTGGTGAAGGTGGTGGTTGGTGCGATGGTCGATGATGAAAGTGGTGTTTGATTATGTAATCTTCTCTCTCCTCTTTTTTTCCTAATACATCTCCTAATCTTCACTTACCAAATTCTCTATAGGAGCCTGTGCCACCAAATTTGTTGCACGTATTTCGTTACGGAGGAAGTATATACAATTACGGTTTCAGAATAACGAAAATTAGAGTTTTCGATAAGTAAAAAAAAGTTTGATTCTTAATAAACCACAAGATATTATAATATTATATTAACTAACGGTAATTCAGCTATGCAATAAAATTAAAATTTTTATACAATTTTATTCAGCTCAAAATATACTTACCACTCATTTCTTCATATATTAGGCCAGTAAAAAGTCTTGGGATTAAATATTTTAGGGCAACATTATTCAGTTGACAAACAAACACGATAATATTTTTTTCACAGCTGGGGATTAAAAAAAAAAAAGATGTGACAACATTTGTGTTTACCATTTTTATGGTTCTTATGATAATTAGAATTATAAATTCCAATAAAAAGATAAAACAAAAAGATGATAAGTATATTTCTTTTAAAGGTTTATGCTAGAATTTTACTTCTAAAGTGATAAAATTTATAGTGATAAGAATGACAACTTTTTTTATCATGTCAATGGTAAGAATGACAAATTTCTATCATATCAAATGAAAGAAAACATATTTTTTAAAGTATTACTTCTTATACAACCCATTTATCTATCATTGACTCCTCAACCATCTTTTCACCCATATCCATTTTAAATAATCTAATGGCTTTAACTGTCAGTTTAACTTTCATCTTTGACATTTTTCACTATTTACAAATTTCACTCTAACCATTGTTTGTGATTCATAAACAAGAAAAAATATAGTCATTTAGGATCTTGTTAGATTCGACTTAATATGTATTTTATAAATATATACTTTTGATAATTTTTACAAATACATAATTAGAAATATTAATGTCCAAAGTTTTACATTTGCATGCGTGAAAAGTAAAAGTGGAGGATCTTTAGAAACCAGAGGGAGTATAACTTCGATTGTATTTTGGATTACACTAAAGTGAGATTTAGATTATTCTAAGAAAATAAGACTTTTGTTGATGGAAACTATAAAGCTGGACTGCTCGAGTATGATATTGGTAGGAAAGGAGAAAATTTGCCATTAATCAAGAATTTCACTTTGTTTAAAAAGTATCGTGATCATTTGTTAAGTAATTAGATACTATATATAATAATGGAACACGTTCTATTTTTTTTTTTCGGTTTATTCCTTATTTTTTGGTCTAGGAGATTCTTGTAAAGCATATTTAATGCATAGATCTTTTTAATGCTTTATGATATTTGAATTTAAATTCTCAAAATTATACTTAATTAAAATAAAACTATTGTTGAAATAAACCTGCAACCAAGGAACAACATATCTCTCCAGAATTTTTAATCCTAATGTTATATCAAAGTATAGCATTACACTCTATATATATTTTTTTTTAAAAAGTCACTCCATATCAATATGGTCAATATTATAATCAGTGGAGTTGTATCAACTATAAAGCTGCTTGAGTTGATTTTTTATATAAATAATTAGATAAATTTTCATAAATACTCCATTACATTGAATATTAAAATAAAATGGGAAACATAAGAAGAGTATTGCATGGTATCATATTAATAAAATAATATAGATATTGTAAAATTATTAGGAATATATAAGTTTATTATACAAGAAATTAACATACCATCGGACGTAAGAATGCCATGTCATAATATATATTTAAAAATTATAATTTTAGGATAATGAAAATGATTTAGTGTTTTAGGTAAATTGAAAATGGAGTTGCTCTCAATAAATTAAAAGCAATTGTTATATTATATAAACTAAGTGTAATTGTAGCTATACAATTCAAAAAATATCCTTAAATTCGGCTCGAAATATACTTTAAAATAAGACTCATTTCCTTATATATTAGCTTTTTCACGAGTTTGGAGCGTCATATAAGCAAGTAACAAAATTTGAACGAATGAGATTAAAAATTCTAGCACCACATAAACAGATTTGAAGAATAAGAACAAAGATAAAAAGACAAATATTTGTATTTGTAAAGTAGTTTATGTTAGGCCATAAAAAAGATGGTTATGCTAAGCCAGGAAAAAGATGCAGTTTATTAAGCAAATCCATGCATCACAACCTGCAATTACCACTTAGGTGGCTGGATAGGCGCCTGAGATTGAAAATTTAAAATTGAGTACCATATGTGATAGGTGTATCTTAGCATCATTTAATAGGATAAGTTCTTTTTTCTTTTGAGGTGATAGATTTCTTATACCCTCATTTGTTCATCGCTTTTAATAAAGATAGAAGTTAGTTTTTAGGTCCAGACTACGCCCCGCGTAATGACATTTTTCATTTATTAATATTTAGCTTTAAAATGATTACACTAAATATGACTTAGTAGAGTGGTTAAAACTTTAATATATGAGCTTGAGGTTACATGATCAAATCTTATACAAAGCATTTTCTAATTTTTATTATTGTATGTGAATTACATGGATTAACAAATCTTAATTAAGAGCGCCACGTGGCACTGTTCCTTGTTATAAATAGAATTAGACATTATACTTCACATGTAGGGATGAAAGTTATTTGGATAAAAATCAAAATATAATTCAATCCAAACCAAATCGGTAATTCGGATTGGACTCCAACTATTTCGCATTGGATTCAGATTGAGCTGTTTTTAATATATATATATATATATATATATATATATATATATATATATATATATATATATATATATATATATATATATATATATATGATTTTCGGATTGGATTGAATTGAGGGTGATTGGATCCAAAAATCCAGAATAACCGAATAGTAAATATGCCCTATATTGTATATTTGTAATAAGGCTTAACTGATATTTTTAAATAAAAAACCCAAATATTCCGTCAGCCATTCCCTTCCCCTAAAAGTTAAAACCCTAACTTGCTGCTGTAAAGTTGAACCTACTGCATAGTTAAACATGTTGGTATGTTGTTGTTGAACCTTACGTTGTAATAAATTATTAGTTGTTTTAGTTTATTAATGAAATTTTATGGGAATGTACGAATTATTTCTATTATCGAACACTTTATTTTGATGCTTGTGCCAAATTCATTTCATCGAAAAAACATAATTTAAAAAAAAATTGGATAATTTGAATTGGATCCAATCTAGTGTCTGGAAATTCAGAATTGAATTAGTTTAGACTCAAACTCTAATTGGTTTGGAAAATTAAAATCCAAATTTTATTCGGATCAGATTGGATTAGGCTTAAATTCATACCGTACACCGAAATTTCACCCCTGTTTACATGTACAACGCATACATCCGTAATCATTTGACTTCTATTGGGTATTCATAAATTTTTGGATATTCAAACTCTCAATGGTAAGTAATTTTTACAATCCTAAGTCCTTATTGTATATTAATGTGCTTAAATATTATTTGAAAATAACCTTAGTTCCAATTCATTGATTTGTGAAAAAATTTATACTTTATTGCATTTTCATAAATAATTCATTTTGTGTTTCACTTTGGTTATAAAGTAGGAATAACATAATATGCGAAAACATAGAAAAAAGGCCTAATTACACATGTTTCAAAACTAGTACTTCCTCCGTTATAAAACAATTTGACACGATTTGACATTTGCACTATTCACACACTCTTCTTTGACTGTATTTTGTAAATTTTCCAGTTAGGAAAATATAATCAAGATTCGTGTCGACGTATATACTTTCAAGATATCAACTTTTATAATTTTCACTTAATGGAAATTAGATATATTGATGGTTAAAATTATGCATTGATAGGTGTGTCAAGAGAAGTGTTTCAAGTATTTTGAAACAGAGAAGAAGAAGGGGGTGTTTGGCAATTAGAGTTTTGAAGTAAAAAAAGAGTTTTGGACCACTTTAGAGTTTTGACTAGTCAAAAACTCTAAAAGGAGTGTTTGGTAAAAGAAAGTTCTAGAGAGAGTTTTGGAATAAAAACTCTCAAAATGAAAAAGCTCCTAATAGGAGCCTTTTCTTTAGAGGATTAGGTAAAAGTATGTTCAATGACTTTTTTGCCTCTAATAATAATAATGTCTATAAATGTTATTTCACACAAACAAATGACAATAAGCTTTTAGCAATCAGTTAATTATAACCAAACATATTTATAAAAAAAGTTGTCAAATCAGCAGTCAAATCTGCTGAACAAAAATTTAAAACTCTAACAGCAAACTATAAACTCTAACATCTAAACTCTAAACTCTATCTGCCGAACTGGGCCGAAGTATTTAATTATTTAGAGTTCCTTCCTAGATTCTTCCTTGACTTTATTTATTTAAAAAAAATCCGTCTACACTTTTTTATTTAATAAGGCAAGTACTGTTGCCATGTGCTTACTGGAGAAACATATTTACTTCTCCCCTCAAAGAAAAAGAAACATATTTACTTCTAGTCCTGAATTCCTGACATCCATATAGTCTTTATGTTCCTTTTACATTTTCTCTTTTTGTCTGTGCTTTAATTTAATTCCATGAGCTCCTTTAACTTTAGGGAATAGTTTCGTGGATATTAATGATGTGTCCTTCCCCTTAGGGGTGAAAGTTATTCGGATAAAATCCAAAATCCAATCCAATTCAATCCGAATTAGTAATTCGGATCGGATTCGAATTAGTAATTCGGATCGGATTCGAATTGAAATTTTTTGAAAAATTGGATTTTCGGATCGGATTGGATTGATGGTAATTGGATCCAAAAAACCAATATAACCAAATAGTAATATACATTGTATTATGTATCTGGATTAGACTTAAGTGCTTAACTGGATTTTTTTATATAAAAAAGCCTAGTCCATACCCCAGTAGGCGTAGCACTTCAACCCTTCCCCTAAAACCCTAACAGCACTTAATTCCTCATTTCCTAAATCTACTAGGCTCCAGCTATGCATAATTTATTTCATCGAAAAACTAAGTTTTAAAAAATCGGATTTTCGGATCGGATCCAATCTAGAGTATGAAAATTCGGATTGGATTGGATCGGATTCAAACTCTAATTGGTTTGGATTCTGATTGGAAAATTAAAATCCAAATTTTGTTCAGATCGGATTAGATTACGCCCTGATCCAAACCTAAACCGAACTTTCACCCTTATTCCCCCTCTCTTTTCCCCCTCTCTCTTTTCTTTAAGCTTCTCTTGACCTTACATTAATGTATTGTACTTCCTCCATTCTGAAATAGATAGAACATTTCTCTCAAAAAGTTCTCACATAAAAAAGAGAAGCATTTCATTTATTTCAAAATGGAGGAAATAATACTATTAGGAAAAAAAAAAAATCCTTCTACTAGAGAAATTATTCCACTACTATATTATTTTAAACATTTTGGATCTCAACAAGAGGGACCAGGAGTACCACTATTTTTTATGAGAAAGTCAAAGAGAGATTAAAGTATTCTTCAAGATTACTTTTTCGATTTATATTACTTGACTATTTTGCCTTCTACATTGAACTTATACTTCCCCGTTCTGAAATAAATGAAACGTTTCTCTCTTTTATATGAGAGCTTTTTTAAATAAGCGTTTCATTTATTTCATTACAAAGAAAATATATAAATTAAACTATTCTTAAACTATGATTTATTAGTTAAGAAAATAAATATATACTTCATCAAATCTATGAGGATAGATTTGATTAGTTTGGGGATAGATATAGGAGGATAGTTTGAGGATAGATTTAGGAAAATATACTTCCTCAAAATATATAAATATACTATCATAGTTTAGGAGGGTAATTTGAGGATAGATTTGATTAGCTTCACACACTAACTAATCTAAACTCGCTTAATTCTAGGTTCCACTTGCCTAAATTCAAGGTTCTTGATTTTAGATTCATTCTCTAAAAACAATATGGTCTCAAAAAAATACGTCCAATACTCAATAGAGACAAAAGTCTACAATTCTCAATCAAAACACACTTATCTCTATTATATATTGGAAGAGGGGAGAACTTGGTGTCCACCCTTTTTTACAAATTTACCCTCAACTAACAAAAATAATTACAAAATTCTTTAATTTAATAGTTTTCTAACAAAACAAAAAGTGGAGATTACAATGAACTTTGTTAATTTTCATACATATTACTATGCAATTGAGCTTTCTATTTGCTTTTGCACGCATAGCGTGCATATAAGGCTAGTTTTATTTAATGAAATCCGGCCATATGTAAATAAATAAGAAAAATCCTAAATCAACTAGAACTAAGTAATCCTAAATACACTAAAAATAGGAATACTAAAATCAGCAATAATAATTCTTATCCTACACGCCTAAGAATAAAATAAAACACCTAAATAATCTGTTAATTAAATAAGACTCCTAAAGTGTTTAAAATAAAAAAAACCTATTCCAAGTAAAATAGTAAAAAATAGCAAGTCAAATAGAATTCTAAATACACAAGACTCCTAACAACTTTAGAGTTCTAAGACCTTTAGACTTCTAAGACCTTTAGACTTCTCATAAGGTTAGACTTTTAACATGATTAAACTTCTAATCTTACATGACTCCTTATTAAACTAAAGTTCTAATACATTTAGAATCCTAACAAAACTAGGAAACTACTAGAGCTCCAAGAACAAGCCAAAACACCCATGAACCGATCAAGAACATCAATCCATACACGCTTACGCATCCCTTAGTTATTGCTTAAGATTTTCGCTTTTAACTTCTTATAAGGGTTGTACATATCATTTTCCCAAAAATTATGCGGTGACATTGGAGTAGAGTAGTGCATTCCTTCCTCATGAGTAATGAGTAACGAGTAAAGAGGGTTTTTTTTCATTTTTAAGGTTGATCGGATGAAGTGTCGGACTAGACAAGAACTTTTTACAGATTAACCCAATCCAATTATACAAGCAAAACTTTTACTCCAAAAGTGTCTCTTGTTCTGATGTCAAAAAAAAAAAAGTGTCTCTTGTGTGGTCTGATCTTCAACCTTATGGTTATATAATCAAAGCTTACCACTAAATCAAGCAATATGCTTTGGTTATGAGTATGGAGTTAACACCCTATATGAGCCCAAGTCCTCCTTTCAACCATACTTGTACGTCGTACCAGGTGTACTGACAAACTTCATAGCAAACCAGGCAAAATTGTGGTGAGATAATGTGTATCTTAGGGTGCAATTGTAATTCAACTCGTGGTGAGTAAATTCCTCTCGTACAGGATGTGGCTAGCATATACTTCCACCATGTCTTTTTCTTATAATTGCAACATATCTCCTTTTTAAAGTTTTGAACTAGTTAAAACATATTCATAGCTTTTTAACTTGTGCTTTCTTTCAATCTCTTTCCTTTTATCATATGAACCAATATATTTTTGTCCAATTGTCTTCAATTTTTTTTTTTTTGAAAGGTAAGAAAAGAACATTAGGCTACCCTCCTCGCGAGGGGAATACCTAATGTGTCGGATACAAGAATGGAAGTAATAGAATAGTTATTACAAGGAGAAATATCGAAACTAGACCTACATTAATCAGCAGCACGATTTGCTTCCTTGAACACATGTCTGACTTGGCAAGAGGCAAATTGAGTGAGCATGAGCTTACAATCAGCAAGAATATATTAACAATCTTCCATGGAGTAGAGCAAAGATTATTAATGGCGTTGATGACCAAGAGGTTATCCCCTTCAATGATGATGTTGTGAATACCCGAATGCAAAGCGATCTTAATACCTTGTTGTAGTGCAGTGGCTTCGGCAATGAGAACAAAAGTATGGCCAAGATTGAAGGCTTTGGCGTGAAGAAGCTGGCCTTCATGATTACGAATGTTGACACCAGCAACTGCATCCAAACCATGAACTGAACCATCGAAGTTTAACTTGAAGAATGAGTAAGGAGGAGGTTCCCAGGCTACAAGAGTAGCTGAGGAAAGGGGGTTAGGGGAACGGGGGTGGTGCTCCTCTAAGAGGAGAACCAATAGCCTGACAAGTATCCACTTGTAAGCGGCACTGCCATTCCTCATGAGCAAATTTAACTCGATGAACGACACGTTGGGGGCACCACTTTTCATTGTTGAAAATAATAGAATTTCTCTCTTTCCAAATGCTCTAGAAAAGGAAGATGCATTTCGGCAAAGTATGCTTACCTTTGAAATCCTGTAAGAAGTCTAAAGTGGAGGGGAAGGACATTGGCGGGGCACACCAAGAAGTAACCTCCTCAAGTTGCCAAATACTTTGAGAGTTTGGACAATTGAAAAGCAAATGGTCAATATTTTCAGGTTGCGAATTATAACGAGGACATAGATTCGTTGGCAAGATTTTCCTACTAAACATCGTAGCTCTGGCAGCAAGGCTATTGTGGCACATTTGCCAAACAAAAAGTTGTAATTTAGGAGGAATATCCAACTTCCAAATCCACTTAAAAGGCCACGGAGGTCTTTTAGGCAGATCGTGAGCTAACCAAGTAGCAGATTTTACTGAAAATTCACCACTTGAAGTAGGTCCCCAGATTGGTACATCAGGGATGTCATTGATTGGAAGGGGAATTCCCTTGATTTTGACAAGGAGGCGATGAGGCAGAATGGGAGCTAATTTGTTTAAATCCCAAGTATGGTCTGTTGTGATGAAATGGGCTACTTTCAGCTCTAGATCGATAATACTCTGATCTATTTTGAGTATATCACATAGATTATCCTGGCATAACCAGTTGTCTAGCCAGAAGAGAATTGATTAACCATTTCCGACTTTCCATCTGATGTCTTTCCTAAGAAGGTCACGTTGTGCTAGGATCTTCTTCCAGATATGAGAATCATTGGTTTTAGGTGAATACTCAAAAAATGACTTATTTGATTGATATTTTTCCTTGATAAGGGTTGCCCAAAAGGTTTGTTTTTGAAAGAGCAAATTCCAACCAAGCTTAGCTAAGAAAGCTTTATGTCCAATTGTCTTCATAGTCGAATAGAATCTCATACCTAAAGGTCTTAGGCCCTGTTTGTTTTTGGACTGAACTAAACTGAAATTGTGAGAAGAAACTAGCTTGAACTGAATTTATTAGAACTAAACTAAACTTAAATGAATTGAATTTTCATTTATTCGGCTAAAAAAACAATGTCTTAGTATTGGACATCATTTAAAAAATAAAAAAATAATAGGAAAAAAAAAAGAAAAAGTGTCTACAAGGAAGTGACAATCGTTATAGACGGATGTAAAGCAAGGAAAGTATCTAAGGAGGCCAGAGGGAATGAAAGTAAAGAAACAAATTTTTCCGAGAGAAAGAAATGACTATTAGCCATTAGGTTAGACCATATATCGTTACACAATAGTACATCATGAGTGTGTTTGGTTAAGTATAAAATCTCTTTCTAGGAAAGTGTTTTTTTCAATTTTCTTTGATTGAATGGTAAGGAGTGGAAAGTTTGTTTTTTTCAATTGGTAGAAAATAGTTATCATAATGGTGGAAAAACAATTCCTTTTTAGGATGTGTTTGGTTAGGAGGAAAGTGTTTTTTTCTGAAAACTGTTTTCCATACTTTCCTTTATTTGATTTGGGCTAAATTTGAGAGGGGAGGATATGGGTTGAACTTTAATCTTCCAAAGGTGCAAAATAACCTCTCGAGGCAAGAGAAGCCACACTTTTTATCATTATCAAAAGCTCCATCCATCTCACTTGACAAAACGCTCTTTCTCTTTGTCCAACTATGGCGTGAAGATCTCACTCATTCTCCATTTTTCCTCTACTTTAGTTAACTATATCTTCTGTGTGCTCTCACTCATTTATTACTTTCCTTGCAACCAAAGAAAAGATAATCTATCTTGAAATGAGTTTTCCTAATTTCCATCGGAATTGAATTTCGTCCAACCAAACACACCCTTAAAGAAAGTGAAAATACATTTCCCTCCCTCTTCTTCACCTTCCCCAATTCCACTACATTCTTCCTTTTCCTATGTGTTCATGCAAGGAACCAAATCACGAAAAGCTGAAGTAGAATTGCATTTTCCCTTGAAGAAAATCTTTTCTTGGAAAATCATGTTCCATCTAGCCAAACGAAGCCCAAAAGTTAAGCACCATACATACAACAACATCATCTAATTCTATAAGTATTAGGTCATACCATATATTTGTTACACATAAATATATCAAAAGTTCAGTAAAATACGAAAGAAAATTGAAAAATAACCATAACTAACACACTCCTAATACAATTGGAAAATATCTGGTAACTTCTACTATATTTTACGTAAATTATTTTACATCTGTTACACCATCTTAACCATTGAAATTAAAAAATTAGTACTTATGAGTTATGACCCAGGTACCTTTTTCTCTTTCCCCGTGGTCTGTAACCTCACAATCAACCAAATAATATTTAGGATGAATTGTATCTAATAAATGCCAAGAGTACATTTTTTGTCGTAGCTTTTAGATTTAGTCCTTATCTGGATTGCATGTCCATCACTCACCATTAGGAGTATTAGATATTAGTAGTAATTAAAATAATCACGTGATTTAGTAGTAATTAAAATAATCACGTCATTTAACACTCTCTTTGGGACTAATAATGGCCCAGAATTTTCTGTTTTGTTATATTATAGGCCTACGCATAGGCCCATTCGTTAGAGGGGATTCTGACCATATACAGCCTAAGATCTATCCTAAATTAATTGGCAATAGGTAGAATACCCATCAGACTTGTATAATAGTAATTCACCCTCTCCGTTTATTTATTTTTAATGTGGAACAGGTCCACATGTGGTTTTCTTTTAATAGTTTGTAACATATAGTTTCATTTTCTAGATTCATCTAAGCCTCCATTTACCTATGAAGCATATATTTCTAATAGATTATTTTACTTTATTTTATTTTATTTTGCCAACGGGTATTCCTTTCTTTTTTAAAATCTATTACTCAAGTAGGTTCATCTCCATCACAAGTTGATATCCTAGAAGTATTAGTCCCATTCATTTTTTTTTATTTTACTTGTGATTGTTCTTATGTACTAACATATGTCTTCTCATAAATACTAAGACTTGCATAGTTTAGGTTCATTAACCATAACAAGAAATTCAGTTGGAACTAGAGTGACTTATCAAAAACTCAACTCTAATGTGCATGATCAAGCTGAATGAGAGAGACTCCAACGATCTCATTAGCAAGACAAAGATCCATCAACCCATACAGTTGCCATTTTACCAACTCTGAAACTGTAATTAGTTACCTGGAATAAACTGTGATATGTCTCGACACTCTTTCGTCTTTCTGAATGCAGTGTTCACATACATCCATGTCATGCAGACAGCAAAGTGTCAATTGATGAAATTCTAGAAGAAAGAAAAAGTTGCTAAAATTAGTACATAAATTGACATAACTTGCCGAAGCAAAAATAAATTCACGGGGAAAAATCAATTTCGGCCCCCCCCCAAAACCAAAAGAGACTGCCAATCAAATTTGCAATTAGATCTGCATAGGAATGCAAAACAATGTCATCATTATATGACAGCAACAATAGATTGCAAGACAATGAACTTAACCAAGTCTGCAACGACAGTAAATACTAGTCCTAAGTAGGTATAAGACGCTTAAGGATTGTAGAAAATACAATAGAAAGTTTTTGACTAATTTGTGATAGCTGGTCTTCCTAGGAGAAATTTTCAAATGTTCCATTCATGGCAAATAAATACTCTTATCTAATGACAACTGACAAATTCAGATAGCATGGAGTACTAGTAGAGCAGAAAGATAACTAGCCTGAAAAGGAAATTATTATTGTGAGTTGTTCTCACGATGAAGCTAAGAGATTATCCATCTGGGGTCTGTCTCTTAATAAAGAGCCGCACTATATAAGGTCCTTTTCAAGAAAACTGAAAATATCCATAACTATCCTTCCTCACATTTATCTCCTTCTTGACTTACTTTCTTGTACTTCGACCCTGTTTTGTTGGACCGGACTGGACTGAACTGAACTTAAGTCCAAAATAACAGGGCCTTTATGTATCCAATCTCACCTCCCTCCCTCTCCAATCTCAAACCCAGACCAACAAGTTGCTCTCAGCAAATTACGCCTCAGAGTGCAAAATTTCCCTGACCAAGCTAATGCTGAATTCCTTGAGATTTCATGTCCGGAAAAATAGCTTGACCAATTTCATGATTGAATTCACACGCACCAAAAAAAGATCATATAATTTCCTACCATGTCAAAATGTGTGGAGCCTGAGGGGTGGTGCTCCCTACAGGTGCGGAAGAAAGCTGCTTATACGGCATCTAAGTACAGAAATGCCCAATTAATGTGGAAGGAAGCAGAGGGTAGGTAAGACATAGCAGGATAGAGGTGTTTATAAAAGCTTTGGCACAAGAGAGAGAGAGACACATGAACGTGACAGTAGCCTTTAAATAACCTACTACGGGTAATAATGGAATATTGAAAGTTTAAGTTACTACTTACAAGATTAAGAAAATAAGTAAATAACCTATAATTTCAAGAGGGATTAAGAAAGAAATAAGGCCTACCATTTCAAAGCGAAGAATATACCTTCTTGATATTAGCCTATACGTTTCACGTCAAATGGGTATAGCAGTGGTTCATACTTCATAGAGCAGACGTGATGCTTTGGCCTAGTTCTCTCAATCTTGTATTCTTGTTTCCCTTTCCCAAGTAAATTTGTTCCTACTTCCAGCACAAGCTGTTGGATCTACAATCACATAATTGAATTTCAAAACTAAATCATCAATATTGATGAAGGAGCAGAGCTAGTTGAACTGAGTGAGGCTCCGAGATAGTATAAAACGTGTCTAACACAAAGTGTGAGAGTTTAGTGAACTGAATGTAACCTTGGCTATTTAATAGCAAGAAGCATGTTTAATGCATATCAACTTGAAATCAATATGAAACCAGCGGTATATAGCATCACGATTTCGACCCTGTGTTTGAAAATGCAGCAATAGTACTTGGGAGAGAGCCAGGATAAATTTTTTCTGCAATAATAAGAGCTCAGCCCAGTTTTAGTGACCTCAGAAGACAAATGACAAAGCCAACTACATTGATAGATCCCAACTATGCACATCACAATAATTGAGCTTCGAGTGACTGGAAAAATAATTATCTCAAAATCAATCCCTAAGCAAGTCACCAAACAGGCAATTATACAGGTGGCTCTAAGAAAATTGGAAAGTTTTGCCATTGCCGCTCATCCACTCTGAGACAGAAAATAATTTTCATCATCACAACAATTGTAACAAATCAGCAAAGAGATGAAATCTGAAGGTAGCAACAAGATTTCTCCACACAGCAACGTATACATGTCAAATACAAGTATACAACCATATACACAAAAAACACACTAACATTTGAAGTAATGGTTGAAAGATGGAATATGACAAAGCAAAGAAGATCTATAGGAAGTTGAAGCTCAAAATTTTATCTTAATACGTCGATATAAGAACCCTCTAGCACCTTGGGAGGTTTTCAAAATACAGTGGTCTACGATGACGTATTTCGGCTATGATGAAGAAGTCTTTCGTAGTTGTGTTTAGTTCAGAAGAGAAATTTCGATCTGAAATTCAATTATAATGGAAATTACATGTCAGCAGAAATCATGTTTCAAACTTCATTTACCTTCATTTGGTTCCTCGATGGAAAAGATGGAGAGAACAGCCAAAAGGAATTAGGGAGGAAAGGAAAAGAAAAGGTGAGTATTGAAAGGAAAATCTGGCATACTTCCCTTACAAAATATATTCTTTTTCCTCTCTTGGAAACACTATTTTTTACCTTTGGGAAGACTATTTTCATGCCTTTGCAGATCAACCAGAGAAATTGGGTTAACTGCTTTTATTTTTAGCTCAGGAAAATTTTGTACAAGCTTTCTTCAATGACTGAAAAAAAAAAAGTGTTGGCACATTCAGGATGATGTTGGTAATGAGACGAGTACTCTAATTGACAGCTTTGTTTTGTGATCTGGATTTCAACAGTTGATTCAAAAGGGTAGGGGAAACTAGAACTGCTTCTGTAATTATGCATAATCTTTTGACACATTGTAGCTTGCAGAGTTGGCTTACAGGGTGTAGTGTAAGAGGGATGGATTCTAACCCTTAACTTCAAAGGTTGAAAAGAAAAAGCAAGTTTAATTATAGTAATAATCCAACCACTGCTGCACTCACAGCGTAAAACATACCATGTCTTTGAGAAGCATTTTATCAACAATAAATAACATGTACACATTACAATAGGCTTGATGGTCTAAAACCATTCACAAAGAAGAGTGATTCAAGATGGACAACTCAATGATACCAAAATGAGGCTATCTTCTAGGCGATTTCTTCTTATTATTACATTTGCTATTTAAGTATGGCATCGTGAGAGGTGTTTGATTGATAGGTTGAGATAATTTACAATCTACCACATCAAAATAAATGTAGAAGTTTCATCCCTCTTATACTTCAAAGTTCTAATCTAGGTGTGGTTGAGCTTAGGATTTATTGTGTTTTTGAGGATTGGCTAAGGCATGTGTTCAGCGCATGCTCTCGTCCACACTAACATGTGACTTAATGTGGCTTAATGTGGAAGCTAACAGCAAAGATGTATTGAGAAACTAAGTCGGCAAATGGGTACAACCCTGGTTTTCCACTTGTAGAGTACATCGAAGTTCTAATTTTTAAGCATTATATTCAACGCCTAAATTTTACAACTCTGCCTAATGCTTATTTTTCATACTAAGGCTCCGTTTGGTAAGGCGTAAAATATTTTCCTGGAAAACTATTTTCCTCTATTCTCAATTTTACATTGTTTGGTTTGCAAAGGAGTGTAAAACTATTTTCACTAGGAGTAAAATTGCTCTCCCAATGATGGAAAACCATTTTCCCTTCAAAATGAAGGGAAAACTGTTTTCTTTCCTTTTCCTTACCTCTCTTATACACTCCTCTCATTACCTCCTTACTTTCCCTTTCATTATCCTTTCGTTTCATCATTTTTCTTACATGGAACCAAACAACGGAAAACTAAATTTGGAACTGTGTTTTTCATTGTAAATTGTTTTCCATGAAAATCATTTTACACTGAAAATGTTTTACACCCAACCAAACGGAGCCTAAGAAGGTTATTTTAAAGGAAAAGGCAACTAAAGGGTGATTTCCAGTTATTTCATATGACCAAACAATACAACTATATATGCCGCATACATACATATTTGTACAAACCAACTCTGCCATTTAAAACAAACAATTTGTAACAGGGCTAGGCATAAAACTACCAGATGTCTAAGCAGCTCTAAAACCACCCAGATGTATCAAAGATTTTGACATTAATCCTGGTTGTTTACACGCAGGCTTGACCCTCAATACTTGAAGCACCCATGTGACCTCCGCCACAATTCTACAGAATCTAGGTGTTTTTCCCTGGGGAGGGGAGAGGAGAGAGGTTGAACCCTATCTACTCCCTCCCCCTGGGTGTTGGACTTGTCAAGAGCACAAAGGCACAAAAGGCTTTAGTGATGATGTTATTTATAGGTTAACACTGGCTTATTTCTTGAACTCTAATCAAAATCAATAACAACGTTGGAATGACTGGGCTATATCAAAAAGTCAGTATGACTAAATTCATTGATTGGGGTAGAGACCAAATTTTGGTCGCACATGTATACAACCTCGTGGAAAAAGATATTGGGGGCCAAAATTTACATTAGAATCACACAACATAAATCATTTCTATCACCCTCAAACAAATCAATGACATAGGTACCAGCAAAGTTACGAAGCTTTACTTGCAAAGATAAGGAACACAGAGACCTACTCTTAACTCATGCAGAATTAGCCTAGCCCTACGACACCTTAAGAACAGGCAGCCAGAAACTATAATCTAAAGTTGTATATGGGGTAGATCCTCTTACAATTGGAATATTGGATTCAGCAACAATTTCAGGTGTTGAGGCTCACTTCAATATTAAAGCAGAAGATATAGCCAAAAAGATGACAAGTCGATGCAGAACAAAATTAGAAGACCAGTGACAAGTACAAAGAAGCAGCAAAAATAACAAAATCACCTAAATTGAAGATAAACATTCACCAAAAAAGCAATTACAAGCTTGGATCAAAGCACATGTTCCATTTGGACCCTTGACAGAATTGCAAAGTTTAAGAGATCACTATGCTAATTCAATATGTTTAACAAGCGTGAGCTGCTCAAGCCATTTAAGGAGAAAAACACACTTCACTTCACTGCATCAAAATTTATATTTACCATTACTATTGAATTTCCTCTACTTCCTTCATTCACATGGGCTCTTTTAGGCTTTGTTCTCTTCACCCAAAACAAGGTATTCTGGTCTAAATATGATAAAAACCTGGTGTGGTCTCAATCTTTCCAATCTGGTACGATCTGAATCTTATTAGTCTGGTTTGAATTTAATGAGAAAATAAAGAAAGAAAATGGTGCTAACCTGTACAAGGTCGACTTTCCCTTCTTGAAAACTATTAAGTACTCACGGTTTAAGAAGTGGAAGAAAGAAGACTAGAGTGAAATGTCAAAGAAAGTAATTCTAATGGTGTGAAATTTCTTCACTCCAATGACATTGAGTTGTCTTATTGTTGAGTAATTCTCTAGAGTGAGCTTATATGTTTTTCGCTTACTGAGTATATTCCTCAATACTTATTGCATCAGTGAGAAACTAACTAGATATGAGGAGGGAAACAAAAGAAATTGTAATGACAAAGAAGAAAATGCAATCTATAGATGACAAAGCTTATTACTACATGCATGTTATATATTATGCTTACACCGTGAATTTGAAATGATACTCCACAAATCAATAGAACTCTAAACTGACTATATCTATAAAAACTGACTATATCATTCGAAAACTTACTATATATACAAAAGGTGATTATATCATACAAAAACTAACTATATCAAATGGAAACTGACTATATCAAATAAAAACTGACTATATCATACGATACCCGGTGCATAATGAGTAATTGTGAACTGGATACATTCAAGTTTTTTTTAACCAAAAAGATTAAACACATATTAGCATTTTAGGAAGATTACACACCGTATAAAGCCACAATCAGTCCTAGCTTTTAAGAAAAAGGTGGAACTTCAAGATGAGCATATATAAAAATAACCACACTCAATCACAAAAGGAAGTCGTTCAACAATGTTGGCGGAAGCTAGAAAAGAGCAACTTGTGTTCCAAATAAAGATGATATACAAATTTACCAGAGAGCCAAGGCCACAAACAAGTAGATCTCTTATAGTGTTTTATAATAAATACTATTACTGAGGTTTTTTAAATTTTACTTGCAATTCAATATGTTTCATAATATTCTCATCCTAATCACCTTTGTTAAAGGAGCAGAACTAGGCCTAGGCCTAGTGAGGTTCTGTCTAACACCAATTGGCATTGGGAAAAGTAGCCACTAAGCTTATACATCGAAACATCCCGCCGTATTTTTCCAACGTACGACTCAATAAGTTTCACATGGATTGAACTTATCTGCCCCTAATAATTGAGACAACACTCCCTCTTGAATAAAAACGGGGTCACACAAGCACAAACTCTGTAAAAAGCACTCATTGCCCGTTCCCCTATAAGAAATTACTACCAAGTACACGAGCCCAACAACCAACAGTGTCTCTACAACACATGCCCCGACCAAATCAGACTTTAATACCACTTGTTGAGGAAAGAGATGCAAGGGAAACAAGCCTAGGGTATAAGTGAGATTCAATCACAAAGCCGATTGGCAATGTAGAGAGTCCATTAAGATTCACACATGAGACCAATAACTTCTTGCTCACTCTCCAGCTTCCCTTATTATTAAATAGTCATTACTTCATTTGACTCTACCAGTAAAACAAGAGAAAACTAGCTTCAAATCAATAAATATTCAATTTTATCAGTGTCACCAGAAGAAAGAACCAGTAACAAATCTCACATCATTTCGTTATTTTTCTTACTGCTAAACAAAAGAACAAAGTTTCAAATCCCCGTAAACACAGAAATCACACTAGTTGTTAGAAACATTCCTATATGTTCAATACAAGGATGTTGTGCTAGCAATATATCCCTTAACCACAAATTTTTTGTTGGAAGAAAACACTTGCCTCGTCATTGTTTTGGATTATTAACTTCCCTGGTCTAATACATGAGTGCACAAATTTCACAAACACAGAAAACAGATGCTAATCCAAACACTCAAGCAAAATAAGCTTCTAGCAAGGACAAAGTTTTAACTTACTATATATCTAATCATACCAATTTGTCCTGCTTTGATTTCCAAATAACTTCAATAGAAGCCTTCTACAAATTTTCATTTTTCTGACTCCCAGGTTTTGGTCAATAAACAGCAGCAAATGCCTTATAAACTGTAACCTCGTATCCCCTCGTAAACTGGTAATAATTACGCACAACATTGAATGGATTACAATACAATATATCCTCATCAATGAACCTAATTTCCAAAAAAGAAACTACAACTGATTATTTCAACTAATTACCACATACAAAACAATTGCTCGTAAAGAAACATGCCAGATATTATAGCTTAAAATCAATTATTTCCTCATTTACATTGGATCATCAATCGAAACGATTCATACATTATATATATATATATCAATTATTTCCTCATTTACATTGGATCATCAATCGAAACGATTCATACATTATATATATAAAATGAATTTACTCTGGGCTGCCCTCGTACAGGGCCACTCACCCAGAGGCCCAACAAGCCCCAAACCCCCCTCCCCCAACAATATTAAAATTTTGCTTCCACCAAGATTTGAACCTTGGTCTCCCATGTGGAAGATAGGAAGTCATACCATTGGACCCAAGGGTCCGTGGTAAGATTCATACATTATATATTACCAAAAAAAATTAGAAATTCAAGCTTCGGGTAACGTATCACAATTCACAACACAATAAACTCGAACTTCGAACAGAAGCCACAAATTTCAGGCATAACACAAATACATTCTCAAGAAAGGTTTAAAAAAAAACTCGAAATTAACCATGAATTTTAGGTCAAACTAACAAAAATTAGGCGAAAAAAAAAAAAGCAGAACCGCGAGATTTCACCTGAAAAACGGCGATTTTGGAGAAGAACGATCAACAGTCTGAAGGCAATTCTCACTGCGCTGTGACGCAAGACTACAATCAATCCGCCATTACTGCTTTTCATCGAGCAAAAGCTTGAAGAAGTGAACGATACTAACCCTAACTCCTTTTTCACTGTTAACAGACATCGACGATTGCATTTAGCAAGAATTATGTGAATGCGAAGCGAAAAATGAATTAGAATGGAGAATAATAAATTCGAGGAGGACGCGTAGCAGAATAACAGTGATGGAGGTAACGGTAAGAGCAGAGATCTTATGTCGGTGATGGAAGGCGCAGCAGTTGTTAGTTGTTACCCCCAAAAAAAAAAAAAAAAATACTAATGTTCCGGGTTAATAATACTAAGGTTATGTTTAGTTCACCTTAAATTTACTGATCTGATCTGAATTTATCTTTTATAAAACATATTATTACTAATATTATTATTACTTTGTATTTCATTACTAGTATTACTATTACAATCATTTTATTACTATGCACAACTTTCAATCAATCAATCAATCAATATATATATATATATATATATATATATATATATATATATATATATATATATATATATATATATAAAGGAGGAATTTTTCGGGAGCATAGGGAGCTCCTCAAGATTTCGAGCTCATAGGGCGCGCCACGTAGGATTGTCACGTCATCAATTTATATTTTTATTTTTTACAAAAATAGAGTTCTAGATGATTTAAATACATATGGGAGATTTGGATAAGCGAAAATTAGAGTTTGGATTTGAATCAACAACCTAAATTATTATATCATGAAAATTGTGAATAACTTTTGCTACGTAATTCGGAATATTATAATTTTTGTACCATTGGAGAGTGCTCGAAATATGCTTCGAAATAAGATCCATTTATAATATAGTTGTACAACTTATGAAATATAGAGCACCGTGTATGATTGTCATGTCATCAATTTTTATTTTTATATTTTTTTCTAAAAATAGAGTTCTACATAGATTTAAATAGAGTCTTGGATAAGCAGAAATTAAAGTTTCGTTTTGAATGAACAACCTAAATTATTGTATTATGTAAATTGTGTATAACTTTTGCTGCCTAATTCAGAATATTATAATTTTTGTACCATTAGATAGTGCTCGAAATATGCTTTGAAATAAGATCCATTTACAATATAGTTCTACAATTTATGAAATAGAGAGCACCACTTAATATTACCATGTCATTAGTTTTTATTTTAAATATTTGAAAAAAATAGAATTCTACATATATTTAAATACATAAAAGAGTTATGAATATGCGTTTTGAATAAACAACCTAAATTATTATATTATGTAAATTGAATTTAACTGTTGTTACCTAATTCATAACATTATAATTTTTTTACCATTGGAGAGTGCTTGAAATATGCTTCAAAATATGATCTATTTACAATATAGTGTTACAACTCATGAAAATATATTAAATTAGATGCATTATAGGACATTATTTAGTCTTTTTTTAGATAAATATAATAATGGCTATAAGTATTAAGTATAGTGTATTATATGTGATTATAACATTTGATTATAGGTCCAATTTACAGGATTAAATATATCATCTTTCAAACCCTCAACCTTACTCAACTAAACTAAAACAATAATATAGTATTGCAACAAAATTTATTAACTAAAATCTATAATGATAAAGTTACATATTAGAGTTTTGGATTATGTAAAAATTAGAGTTTGATTTAAATAAAACATACTTAGAATATTATAAAGAGCTCCACTTAAGCATGCCATGTCATTCTTATCAATTTTTAAGAAAGTATTCTTTCTGTCCTGCATCTATTTACAATATAGTGTTACAACTCATGAAAATATATTAAATTAGATGCATTATAGGACATTATTTAGTCTTTTTTTTTTTAGATAAATATAATAATGGCTATAAGTATTGAGTATATATAGTGTATTATATGTGATTATAACATTTGATTATAGGTTCAATTTACAGGATTAAACATATTATCTTTTAAAACCTCAACCTTACTCAACTAAACTAAAACAATATAGTATTGCAACAAAATTTATTAACTAAAATCTATAACGATAAAGTTACATTTTAGAGTTTTGGATTATGTAAAAATTTACATATTAGAGTTTTGGATTATGTAAAAATTAGAGTTTGATTTAAATAAATCATCCTTAGAATATTATAAAGAGCTCCACCTAAGCATGCCATGTCATTCTTATCAATTTTTAAGAAAATATTCTTTCTATCCTGCATCAATTAAATTATTACCCTCTACTTTCTTAAAGTATCATTCGTATATTATTCATGTTAAAACTGCATTAGCTATTGTTAGTCATACCTGTTATTGGGATACCATTTAATAATAGACTTAGCTAAAATATTCAATTGAATATTAAAAATTATAAAATTTATATATCACAATAACAAATCTAGAAATTACAGTATAATGACAAATACTTTCTCTGTTTTTTTTCTACTTCAACAATTGGTTTGGACATGGTTTTTAAGGAAATAAGAAATGGGTAGTTTAGCATAGAGGTACCTCTTTAGTTAACTAGGGTAGGGGACAAATAAATCCTTATTAAAGTAAACGCAACTTTATAAGGCAATTCGGGTAATTAATGATGTTTTATTAACATAAAGTAAAGGTAATATTGTCAACTTAGTTTCTCAAAACTGGAATGGTTCCAAAAGTATGGGACAAATAAATCCTTATTAAAGTAAACGCAACTTTATAAGGCAATTCGGATAATTAATGATGGTTTTATTAACATAAAGTAAAGGTAATATTGTCAACTGTAGTTTCTTTTTTTACCGAAAGTGGAATGGTTCCAAAAGATGAAACTACCTAAAGTGGTAATTGTTGTAATCGAAAAAGAACGGAGGAAGTATGTAAATACAATGATCTTGAAAAATCCATTTTATTACAACACAAAATCAACAATAATTTTAACAAAAAATTTGCAATAAAATAAAATAAACAACAACCCGTGCAACGCACGGGCTTCAAACCTAGTATATATATATATAAAGGAAGAACTTTTCGGGAGCATAGGGAGCTCCTCAAGATTTCGAGGCCATAGAGCGCGCCACGTAGGATTGTCATGTCATTAATTATTATTTTTATTTTTTACAAAAATAGAGTTCTACAAAAATTTAAATACGTATAAGGAGTTTTGGATAAGCGAAAATTAGAGTTTGATTTTGAATTAACAACCCAAATAATTATATTATGTAAATTTCGTATAACTTTTGCTACGTAATTCGGAATATTATAATTTTTGTACCATTGGATAGTGCTCGAAATATACTTCGAAATAAGATCCATTTACAATATAGTTCGACAACTTATGAAATAGAGAGCGTTACGTAGGATTGCCATGCGCCACGTAGGATTGTCATGTCATTAATTATTATTTTTATTTTTTACAAAAATAGAGTTCTACAAAAATTTAAATACGTATAAGGAGTTTTGGATAAGCGAAAATTAGAGTTTGATTTTGAATTAACAACCCAAATAATTATATTATGTAAATTTCATATAACTTTTGCTACGTAATTCGGAATATTATAAATTTTGTACCATTGGATAGTGCTCGAAATATGCTTCGAAATAAGATCCATTTACAATATAGTTCGACAACTTATGAAATAGAGAGCGCCACGTAGGATTGTCATGTCATTAGTTTTAAATTTAAATATTATAAAAAATAGCCACGTAGGATTGTCATGTCATTAATTATTATTTTTATTTTTTACAAAAATAGAGTTCTACAAAAATTTAAATACATACAAAGAGTTTTGGATAAGCGAAAATTAGAGTTTGATTTTGAATTAACAACCCAAATAATTATATTATGTAAATTTCGCATAACTTTTGCTACGTAAATCGGAATATTATAATTTTTGTACCATTGGATAGTGCTCGAAATATATATCGAAATAAGATCCATTTACAATATAGTTTGACAACTTATGAAATAGAGAGCGCCACGTAGGATTGCCATGTCATTAGTTTAAAATTTAAATATTATAAAAAATAGAGTTCTACATATATTTAAATACCTAAAAGTAGCTTTGGATAAGGAAGAGTTTCATTTTGAATAAACAACCTAAATTATTATATTATGTAAATTGTGTATAACTTTTGCTACCTAATTCAAAACATTAAAATTCGTCTACCATTGGAGAGTGCTTGAAATATGCTTCAAAGTAAGATCCATTTACAATATAGGGTCACAAATCATGAAAATATTTAAAGAATAGAGTTTTACATAGATTTAAATGCATATAAGGAGCTTTTGATAAGCGAAAATTAGATTTTGGTTTTGAATTAACAACCTAAATTATTATATTATCTAAATTGTGTATAATAATTTTTGTACCATTGGATAGTGCTCTAGATATGCTTTGAAATAAGATCAATTTACAATATAGTTCTACAACTTATGAAATATAATAAAATAAACAACAATGTAAAATTGATAGTCTGATTTTAAATAAAACATCTAAACTATTATACAATGTAAATTGATTATAACTTTTGCTACATAATTCGCAATAGTATAGTTTTTTTTTACCGTCGGAGAGTGCTCGATATATATATGCTTTGAAATATTGTTTTACAACTTATAGAAATGTATTTATTTAGATGAAAAATAACATATTATTTATTCTTTATTTTAAAAATATAAAAATAGCTTATTATACCTGACAATACTAATTATGTCTTTAAGAATCATACTTTTAAAAAATTCATATCCATAGTTTCGAACCTATAGCATTCCATGATGGCATTACATGAAGAATCAAATTAAAGTTTGTCATCGAGATTGCAGAGGTATTATGCAATTAACTAATTATTTTATTCCTAGAATATTTATTGCATACATAATTATTTATATTTTTTCCCATATATCTATATGTAAGATCTTATTCTTTTCTCCATGAACTTAATTCTACTAAAACTATTTGGAAATCAAGATTCGCGTTTCTAAACTGTTTAAGGTCACGGATCATAAAAAAGGGGGGAAGTTTGATAAGTCTTGATATGGTCATGATTGATGAAGAGGTATTTTTTTCTCTCTTAAATAGTATTTTCAATTATTAATAGAGGTTAGTTTTACATTTAATTAATTTTATTCATGAAACTATCATTATGATCTTCTTTTTTGTTTTTTCATCTTCCATTCTATATGCGTTAGTATTTATGCGCTATATTCAAAGTTGAAGTTGTGGCTGACACTCATGTTTTTCTCTATTCTTTATGTTCTGCATCTATTAAATTATTACCCTCGATCTACTTTCTTAAATTATCATTCGGGTATTATTCATGTTAAAACTTTGTTAATTATTGTTGGTCATACCTATTATTAGGATACCAATTAATAATAGAGTTAGTTACAATATTTAATTGGATATTAAAAATTATAAAATTTATATATCGTAATAACAAATCTAGAAATTATAGTATAATGACAAATACTTCTCTGTTCTTTTTCTACTACAACAATTGGTGTGGGCATGGTTTTTAAGGAAATAAAAAATGGGTGATTTAGCATAGAGGTACCCCTTTAGTTAACTAGAGTAGGGGATAAATAATCCTTAATAAAGTAAACGCAATTTTATGAGGCAATTTAGATAATTAATGAGGGTTTTATTAACATAAAATAAAGGCAATATTGTCAACAATAGTTGCTTTTGTTTTACCAAAAGTGAAATGGTTCCAAAAGATGAAACTACCAAAGCGGTAATTGTTGTAATAGAAAAGGAATGGAGAAAGTTATAAATACAATAGTGTTGAAAAATCTCATTTCACAGCAACACAAAATTGACAATAATATTAACAAAAAAAATTACAAAAAGATAAAATAAGTAACAACCCGTGCAACGCACGAGCTTCAAATATATTAAAAGGCGTGACTGAGAATGTATACACGCCACGTGGCACTTCTCTAACTCCACTAGAATTGTTCAATGCGTACATATGTTATGTCAACTAACAAAAGTAAATTGGCTTGCAACAAGATTTGAACCCGTGACATCTTGCTATTATACATAGCACAATTACCATCTCAACCAACTTTTAATCATGCTTTAAATATCTACATTATTATATTTGTACCTTTTAAATGTTAAGTTTTCTTTATTATATTATAATGCGAATGGAAAAAAAAATGCATATCAAGTTCGGAAGAAAAATACCACCCGGGCAATTAATGAGGGTTTTATTAACATAAAATAAAGGCAATATTGTCAACAATAGTTGCTTTTTTGTTTTACCAAAAGTGAAATGGTTCCAAAAGATGAAACTACTCAAAGCAGTAATTGTTGTAATAGAAAAGGAATGGAGAAAGTTATAAATACAATAGTGTTGAAAAATCTCATTTCACAGCAACACAAAATTGACAATAATATTAACAAAAAAATTTACAAAAAGATAAATAAGCAACAACCCGTGCAACGCACGGGCACTTTTGCTACATAATTCAGAATATTATAGTTTTTGTACCATTAGATAGTGCTCGAAATATGCTTTGAAATAAGATCCATTTACAATATAGTTCTACAATTTATGAAATAGAGAGTGCCACTTAAGATTGCCATGTCATTAGTTTTTATTTTAAATATTTAAAAAATGTAGAATTCTACATATATTTAAATACATAAAGAGTTTTGGGTAGGGGGAAATTAGAGTTGCGTTTTGAATAAACAACTTAAATTATTATATTATGTAAATTGAATTAAACTTTTGCTACCTAATTCAAAACATTATAATTGTTTTACCATTGGAGAGTGCTTGAAATATGCTTCAAAATATGATCTATTTACAATATATAAAGGAGGAACTTTTCGGGAGCATAGGGAGCTCCTCAAGATTTTGAGCTCATAGAGCGCGCCACGTAGGATTGCCATGTCATTAATTATTATTTTTATTTTTTACAAAAATAGAGTTCTACAAAAATTTAAATACGTATAAGGAGTTTTGGATAAGCGAAAATTAGAGTTTGATTTTGAATTAACAACCCAAATAATTATATTATGTAAATTGCGTATAACTTTTGCTACGTAATTCGAAATATTATAATTTTTGTACCATTGGATAGTGCTCGAAATATACTTCGAAATAAGATCCATTTACAATATAGTTCGACAACTTATGAAATAGAGAGCGCCACGTAGGATTGCCATGTCATTAGTTTTAAATTTAAATATTATAAAAAATAGAGTCCTTCATATATTTAAATACCTAAAAGTAGTTTTGGATAGGGAAAATTAGAGTTTCATTTTAAATAAACAACCTAAATTATTATATTATGTAAATTGTGTATAACTTTTGCTACCTAATTCAAAACATTATAATTCGTCTACCATTGGAGAGTGCTTGAAATATGCTTCAAAGTAAGATCCATTTACAATATAGGGTCACAAATCATGAGAATATTTAAAGAATAAAGTTTTACATAGATTTAAATGCATATAAGGAGCTTTTGATAAGCGAAAATCAAAGGTTGGTTTTGAATTAACAACCTAAATTATTATATTATCTAAATTGTGTATAATAATTTTTGTACCAGTGGATAGTGCTCTAAATATGCTTTGAAATAAGATCAATATACAATATAGTTCTACAACTTATGAAATATAATAAAATAAACAATAATGTAAAATTGATAGTCTGATTTTAAATAAAAAATCTAAACTATTATACAATGTAAATTGATTATAACTTTTGCTACATAATTCGCAATAGTATAGGTTTTTTTTACCGTCGGAGAGTGCTCGAGATATGTTTTGAAATAAGATCTATACACAATATTGTTTTACAACTTATGAAAATGTATTTATTTAGATGAACAATAACATATTCTTTATTCTTTATTTTAAATATATAAAAATAGCATATTATACCTGACAATACTAATTATGTCTTTAAGAATCATACTTTTAAAACTTGAGTTATATAAAGATAAAAAATTCATATCCATAGTTTTGAACCTATAGCATTCCATGATGGCATTACATGAAGAATCAAATGAAAGTTTGTCATCGAGATTGCAGAGGTATTATGCAATTAACTAGTTATTTTATTCCTAGAATATTTATTGCATACATAATTATTTATGTTTTTTTCCATATATCTATATGTAAGATCTTATTCTTTTCTCCATGAACTTAATTCTACTAAAACTATTTGGAAATCAAGATTCGCGTTTCTAGACTGTTTAAGGTCACGGATCATAAAAAAGGGGGAAGTTTGATAAGTCTTGATATGGTCATGATTGATGAAGAGGTATTTTTTTCTCTCTTAAATAGTATTTTTAATTATTAATAGAGATTAGTTTTACATTTAATTAATTTTATTCATGAAACTATCATTATGATCTTCTTTTTTGCTTTTTCATCTTTCATTCTATATGCGTTAGTGTTTATGTGCTATATTCAAAGTTGAAGTTGTGGCTGACACTCATGTTTTTCTCTATTCTTTCTGTTCTGCATCTATTAAATTATTACCCTCGCTCTACTTTCTTAAATTATCATTCGGGTATTATTCAGGTTAAAACTGTGTTAATTATTTTTAGTCATACCTATTATTAGGATATCATTTAATAATAGAGTTAGTTACAATATTTAATTGGATATTAAAAATTATAAAATTTATATATCGTAATAACAAATCTAGAAATTATAGTAGAATGACAAATACTTCCCTGTTCTTTTTCTACTACAACAATTGGTAAGGGCATGGTTTTTAAGGAAATAAAAAATGAGTGATTTAGCATAGAGGTACCCCTTTAGTTAACTAGAGTAGGGGGATAAATAATCCTTAATAAAGTAAACGCAACTTTATGAGGCAATTTAGATAATTAATGAGGGTTTTATTAACATCATATAAAGGCAATATTGTCAACAATAGTTGCTTTTGTTTTACCAAAAGTGAAATGGTTCCAAAAGATGAAACTACCCAAAGCGGTAATTGTTGTAATAGAAAAGGAATGAAGAAAGTTATAAATACAATAGTGTTGAAAAATCTCATTTCACAGCAACACAAAATTGACAATGATATTAACAAAAAAAATTACAAAAGGATAAAATAAGCAACAATTCGTGCAACGCACGGGCTTCAAAACTAGTAATAATAATAATAATATACAGTAATAATAATTTTATAATAATAATATAATAATAATAATTTTATAATAATAATAATATAAATAATAATATAATAATAATAATAATAACAATAATAATAATAATAATAATAATAATAATAATAATACTAATAATAATATTAATAGCATAATTAGTTTTTTTTTAAAAGAACACATTAGTATATGAACATACAATTAAAAATAAAAGATTAAGGACTCTTGGGTCTAATGGAATGGCTTACTATCTCCCACATGGGAGACCAAGGTTCAAATCTTGGTGGAACCATATATTTTAATATTGTTGATTTGTTGTGGTTGGGGGTGGGGGAGGGGGGTTGGGGCTTGTTGGGTCTCTAGGTGAGTGACCTTGTGAGAGGACAGCCCAGAGAAAATTCATCTTACCACAGGGTTCCCGAAAGAGGCCCAAAAAAATTAAAAATAAAAGAACACAGATTTTAGGTAAATAAAAACATATTGTTCATGGTAAGGAGAACATATTGTTCATGTTCAAGGTCCGTTAATAATAAGAATTTAGGTTGTAATGAAAAAGAACATATACTGAAAGAGCATTGATGTGACCAAGTTATGTGCTATTATAGAGTGTTGAGAAGTCCATTTCACTAAGGTTTAAGGTTTAAGAAGGAGAGTTTGACTCATCTAAACCTTAGTGTGGAGAAGAAGGAGTTATGATGAATTTGCAGTATTAGAGGAGATTTAAGGATATTTGGTGGTTCCATATGCTTTTGATCATTTACAGGTGGATTAAGCTCACAAAGTTCCTTGAAGTCTAGATTTTGATGGTTGTCATCCAAGTTCATCTATTTGTGGCTCTACGGCATTGTGTGCCCACCATGGGCGTTGAAGAGCCCACCTCGGGCGTTTTTGAAGAAGATGAGTCATGAGCAGTGGCGAGTGCCCGACTCGCGCACCATACACGCACGATTCGCGCGCTTCGAGCGAAGGCTGAAGCTTGGCAGCAGCAAAGGCCCGAGCCGCGCACCAGCATCGCGCGAGTCGCTCACATCGAGCGAAGAGTGCTGTTAGGCAGCAGCGAAGGCCCGAGTCGGGCGCCATAGATGCCCGACTCGCGCACTTCGACGCGGCTACGACTCTTCGGCAGTTTTCAGCTTTCCTTAGGTTTTATTAATAAGAAAAAAAACGTTGTTTTGGGGATGTCTTGTAATTTCGGAACTGAATTAGAGAGTAAAGAGAAGAACAACTCTAATCCCTATCTTCCCTTTTTGGAGTTTTCGAATCATTAGTTTGAAGATTTCTTCAATGGATGCTATGTCGATCGTAGCCTAAATCTAGTCTTGAGAACGGTTAATCAAGCTTCGGTCTATTATTGTGAGGTTTCTCTTTGTTAACTTTTCTTAATTATAATTGTGATTTCTTGGTTTTGATCTATGATTATTGTATGTATTGCTAGGAGTACTACTAGTTTATACATCCGATTTATCTCGCTAGTCTCGCCATCACTGAGCATACTTCACAAGCTGATCTTTTTATCCCACCTGATGACATCTATCGTCCGGGGGTGGAAGAAGAGTTCAACCAAATTAGAGGCGCGGCCCCAGCACCAGCCCGCGAAGAGAATCAAGAGGCTGAGGGTGAGCATCAAGAGATGGGTGAGGCCGAGCTACCTCTTTCCTTTGAGGCTAGAGTGACCAGTCGGTTAGACTACTATGGTCAGGAGCTTTACGCGTTGAGGCAGCAATACCACACCTTAGATGACAATGTCTATTCGATGCACTCTATGATGTCTGCCATGAATAATTTCTTTGTGTCCCAATATCCCTCTACTGTTGATGGGACGCGGTATGTTGACCCCACTGCTGAGATCGATGCTGAGTTGACCCGTAGGAGAGCTACGAGGGGATCGTCTAGCCGACATCCCGGAGGACCTTCTAGGTCCTAGATTGTAAGTTTTTTCCCTTTCCCTTTTGTTTATTGTTTGTCCTTTCTTCCATTGAGGGCAATGTTTGTTTCAAGTGTGGGGGAGGGATAGCTTATTTTCTTGTATATATTTTGTTTTATTTTTGCTTATCTAAAAAAAAATAGAAAAAAAATACGAAAACCCGCTGAGTTGAAAACCCGCAAGGGCGGGCGACTCAGGCAAAAATGGGGGCCCGGATAGGTTGAAAACCCGAAAGGGCAATCTATGCAAAAAAGTGGCTAATTGGAGCGGGTGAGATGGTGAGCTCATAAATAAAAAAAAAAAAGTGTGAAGCTAGGATGAAAACCCGAAAGGGCTCCTAGGCAAAATGAGAGATAAAAGAGAGAAAATTTGAAATCATTTGCTGGAGTTGGTGTCATAAGGAGGGTTGGTGGAATAAGGAGTGCCTCGGGTAGGTTTTTCATCTTGATGTTCGGAGTTAGAGGCGAATAGGTTAGAGCTCGTTCATCATTGGAGGAATAAGGAGTTTGGTGGTTGTGATTGTGTTTAGATGGTCCAAGTTCGAGTCCTTTGAGATTTGTCAGGATTCAAATTTATCTTTTGTCATTTCATAACATGAGGATGGTTGTGGTGTTGTGCAGATTGGAATGGCTTTGAATCCTTTGAGATCTTTCGGGGTTCAAAGTCATGTGTTGTTATTATCTTGGTGTTGAGTATAGTATGAGAGTGCTATTTACATTATTTCAGGAGAGCTTTTAGTTCAAGTGTGGGGGTGACTCTTACCCTTAGGCTTGGCTTTAAGTGAATCGGGGGAAATAGCAAACTTTTATCATACACTAGGATGGAGAGATAAGGGGAGTAGTAAAAGGTGAGCAATGGCTTGGAAGGGGTGCCTCTTTGACCTTTAATTTGAGTTTACTCGAGGTCGAGTAAAGTTCAAGTGTGGGGGTATTTGATGTGACCAAGTTATGTGCTATTATAGAGTGTTGAGAAGTCCATTTCACTAAGGTTTAAGGGTTAAGAAGGAGAGTTTGACTCATCTAAACCTTAGTGTGGAGAAGAAGGAGTTATGATGAATTTGCAGTATTATAGGAGATTTAAGGATATTTGGTGGTTCCATATGCTTTTGATCATTTACAGGTGGATTAAGCTCACAAAGTTCCTTGAAGTCTAGATTTTGATGGTTGTCATCCAAGTTCATCTATTTGTGGCTCTACGGCATTGTGTGCCCACCATGGGCGTTGAAGAGCCCACCTCGGGCGTTTTTGAAGAAGATGAATCATGAGCAGTGGCGAGTGCCCGACTCGCGCACCATACACGCACGATTCGCGCGCTTCGAGCGAAGGCTGAAGCTTGGCAGCAGCAAAGGCCCGAGCCGCGCACCAGCATCGCGCGAGTCGCTCACATCGAGCGAAGAGTGCTGTTAGGCAGCAGCGAAGGCCCGAGTCGGGCGCCATAGATGCCCGACTCGCGCACTTCGACGCGGCTACGACTCTTCGGCAGTTTTCAGCTTTCCTTAGGTTTTATTAATAAGAAAAAAAACGTTGTTTTGGGGATGGCTTGTAATTTCTGAACTTAATTGGAGAGGATAGAGAAGAAGAAACCTAATCCCTATCTTCCCTTTTTGAGCTTCGAATCATTAGTTTGAAGATTTCTTCGATGGATGCTATGTCGATTGTAGCCTAAATCTAGTCTTGAGAACGGTTAATCAAGCTTCGGTCTATTATTGTGAGGTTTCTCTTTGTTAACTTTTTCTTAATTATAATTGTGATTTCTTGATTTTAATCTATGATTGTTGTATGTATTGCTAGGAGTACTACTAGTTTATACATTCGATTTATCATTTGCTAGGATTTAGAATTGATGCCGATTCATCTGTTCTTCTTTCATGAGTAGCAATCTAGGGTTTGATTAATGAATCTGATTATTCTTGATTAATCACTAGAGAAATCACAAGTTCCAATTTGAATATGTTGTGCTAGCAATTTGTTAATTGGCTCATTGTTTCCTAGTTCGTTGATGTTCTATTGATTTGAATTTAATCTTTGATTAGATTAGATTAATCTTTAGTTCAAGTTTTATGATCATCTTATTGTGATTGTTTAACGGTACTTTTGAGGGAAAGGAATTTGATTTCCAACTTTGAGTAATTAAGAGTAAAGTTACACATTTGAGAAACCAATGATCAATAGTATGAATCGAAGTGGCCATCAACCGAACTCAAGATTCTTCTCTTCTTGATTACATTACTTTTTGATTGTTCTTTAGTTCTTCATATTTAGTTATTCAATTCTTTAATCCCAAAACCCCCATTTGATCTATTATAAGCACGAGTTAGTCCCAAGTCTCTGTGGATTCGGCCCTACTTGCCATTTACATTTATTTATTGGAAAGAAGAAAAATAAACTTTTATCTTTGGTAGCGCGTACGACCGCGTCCCACCAAGCATACAAAATCTATTTAAAGAACACATTCTAAAAATAAAAGATAGATGTTATTTTTATATTGATGACATTTTTGGATTTAACTAACAACATGTTCTTTGTTATATCAATAAATTATTCTTTTTTATTATAAATAAACCTATAAATATATATAATCATATGATCTTGAACAAAATGGTTAAATATTTTCTTATATCGTTGTCTTGTTCTATATAAACTTTGTTTTTAAAGATAAGTTGAAATCTTTGTAGTGAAAATTTTGAACGTGATGCAACACCATTAGGTTATCCCATACTACTCATGTTTTATATAAACTGGTAACATATAATTTATATTATTCTACCAAAATTGTTTTAAAAAATAAACATCATATACTATTGTCATGTTCGTTACATGTACAACATTAAAAAGAACATCACATATCAAAATTATTAATTAGAACAAATATAAAAAAGAACACGTACAAATGCCAAAAGAACATTATTCTTCTTGAACACAAATAGCTTCAAATAGTGATATCAATGACATTTATAATAATAGCAACGACATTAATAATAATTACCAATATTAATATTTAACAAGTACAACAACGACAATAATAATAATCTTTTTGAACAAATGTACTAGTAAATAGTAATATTAATAGTAATAGTAATCGTATAAAGTAATATTAATAATAATAGTAATATAATAATAATAATAATAATAATAATAATAATAATAATAATAATAATAATCATAATAATAACAACAACAATAATAATAATTACAATAACAATAACAATAATAGCACTAGTAATACTAATAATCATAATAATCATGACAATAATAATAATAATAATAATAATAATAATAATAATAATTTTTAAATATAAGCATAATCTGATCTAATCTGAACTTATCTGATATGTCTAATCCGATCTGATCTGAAATAAGCAAAAATAAGGTGAACTAAACATAGCCTAACATTTACTTATTGCCCAAATTTGTACATACACACATCCGTAGTAACTAGGAAGATAATCATACTCACGATAAACATGAAAGATTAGATTATGTACACAATGACTAATACCAATGAACATTTTCTTTTGGGGCTCCCTTTCGGGAACCCCATGGACCATGGTAAGATGAATTTCCTCTGAGCTGCCCTCACCCAGAGGCCCAACAAGCCCCCATCCCCCGCCCCAACAATATTGAAATTTTTGCGTCCACCAAGATTTGAACCTTGGTCTCCCATGTGAGAAATAGGAAGTCATACCATTGGACCTAAGGGTCCTTGGTACTAATACCAATGAACATGTACCAACTAGAGATATATATATGTTCATTTGACTTGTTATCCATATACATGTGCGCACCATGTTGCACCATTTAAGCTTTGATTTTTTTTCTTGTAAATAAAAATCAGTTTTTATATGATATATCACCTTTTATATAGCCGGTTTTTGTATGATATATATTCAATTTTCTAATATAGTCGGTTTTCGTATAATGTAGTCGGGGTTTTCCCCTAATATAGGCAATTTTGTGTGATAAAAGTCAGTTTGGGTGCACAATAAATTATTGTTAACCCGATCCACCCAAAACATTTTGGTTGTTCCGGTGGTAGAAAAAGTAGATAATTTTGTTGCACTTAAGTCTATGGTCCCCTCAAGGGCCCAATAATAATTTAACATGTGTTCAAGCTCTTACTAAAGGAGTGTGCTCACCTAATCAACTATTGTGGCTCTATGAATTATGATAAATGAGGTTGATTGAGAAGTTAATGTGTTATGGTTCATGCGATCATTTGCAATGAAGAAGGTCTTGGTAATTTTCATTTACTTATTGATGACTTTTTAGGTCTTACTACTAGTTTTACTTCTATTTCTTGGTCTTTTGTTGGTTGGAATGATAATAAGAAAAATTGGTGGAAATAGCACCAACTATTGGTTTGGTGCACAAAACAGCACGAACTAAACGAGATGTGATGCACAACACAAACTTTATGGCATAGGTGCACGAATTAACATAAACAACGATTTTGGCATAGTTCCACGTCACAAACTTTAAGGCTTGGGTAAACGAATCTCAGGCCAAAATCGGTATGTATGTTGATTCGCGTACCTATGCCATAAAGTTTGTGTTATGCATCACACATCGTTTAGTTCGTACTGTTTTGTGCACCAAACCAATAGTTTGTGCTATTCACGCTAATTTTTCCATGATAATAAGGTGCCTCATGCTCTACCTTGTCTTCCTCCTTGGCACTGAGGTAGTAGAGTTTGGAGCTCTGACTTCCCACCTTTTATTGTTTCTTTGTTCGCCGATGATTTGCAGGTGAATGATAATGTTTAGCTGCTCCCTGGGAGCCCCTTTAAAAGAAAGAAGTTAAGGTGGTTCATGTCTTTTCAGAGGTGATTGTGCGAAAGAGTGACTTGCTAATTAAAGAGTGATTAAAATTTTCAAGATTATGTTTTTGGAGGATGCGCCTTTTGCTCTTTATAAAATTTTAATTGGAGATTTTAGGGGGGTGGTTAAGCCATGCTTCAATTGTCCTTAGTTTGTTTTATGTTTGTTGTTAGCTTTCTTTATCTTTTGTTATTGGATGTTTTTTTCTCATTTGCATAAAAAGATCTACTTAGTAGAAGTATGTGTGCTTAGAGGTAGGGACAAGGACTGTTTAGATTGGATATTAATAGGTCATTTTGAGTTATTTTATTTTAAAAATGGTTTTATCCAGGTTTAATTGTAATTTGGATCTCAGATATGCTATTAGGTCTAGTCATTTAAAGAGATCCTACCCTTATGTACGTAATGTGTATCATAATTCTCAAAATATATTAGAAAATGAAAAAAAAAAAAACATGTGAGTATAATATCAAGAACACTAATGGAGATTGAAAACAGGTCTAACAGTGATATCATTGAGTGTATAATTTGATAATTGGGTCCAGTCAACAATATTAAATTGAAATACAATACATAGAAGTATTAAATAGAAAATTAAAATAAAATATTGATAAGTTATTATTAAATACAATAAAATGAAATTTAAAAGTAATTATAAATCTAAAATGAATACATAAACAAATAAATAAATATATTCAACTGAAATACAATTAAAGGGTATTAAATCTCTATTCTTTTGAGCTGAATTAAAGAAAATTCAGTTTAGTTTAGTTCGGTTCAGTTCAATTCAGACAAATTCAATTTAGTTCAGTTAAGGAAAATTCAGTTCAGTTCAGTTCAGTTAGTTTCCTCTCACAGTTTTTATTCACTTCAATTCAGTTCAGTTCAGTTCAGACAAATTAAGTTCATTTCAGTTCAGACAAATTCAGTTGAGTTGAGTTGATCAGTTCAGTTCCATTCAGTCCAAAAGAATAGAGTTTTAAAATCAAAATATAAAAGATTTTGTATTACTTTATGAGTTCGTCTCATTATCGTTCAGGTTAATTATGAGTCGGGTGCATTTTAATCAGGTATGTTTCAGCTTAAAATCAATTTCAAGTTGTATTAGTTGCGATTGTAAAGATGATTATTCTTACACACACAAAAGTTGTAAGTAATAAAAAGGATTTTTTGATTTTTACCACCTTTTAAAATCACCATTTTTAAGATAACCACCTTATATGTTAATTGTTTTAAATAACCACCTTATATGACCTATATCTCTTTAAATACATACCAATTGGCAGATTTCGTCCAAGAAATCGGTCTTAAATAAGGGTTTAAACCTTAAATACATTCTAGTGAATAAAGGTGGAGGTGATGAAATCGTTCTTAAACCCTTTTTGAGGATGATTTCCTTGACGAAATTTGTTGATTGGTAGGTATTTAAAAGGATTTAGGTCATATAAGGTGGTTATTTAAAACAATTAACTTATAAGGTGGTTATCTTAAAAATGGTGATTTTATAAGGTGGTTAAAGTCAAAAAATCCTAATAATAATCAAAAGTAAAAGATTAGATGAGACTGAATAAATTATAATTATGTCAAGTAACCAAAAAACAGAATTGAAAGTTCATTAATTATCTCGTTTTATTTCACTTATAATATTTTACTTTTGCACTATTCAAATACTCCCTCTGTTCTCTTTCGTTCTTCCTGTATTCCCCATTGGGAAATTTCAAAAAGTTATTCCTACATTGAATCTTTCTATACATAATTAATTTTATGGACTAAAATAGCCTCATTGGAAAATAAATGTACACTACACCCAACCTAATTTCAATTCATTGGTTTATATGTGCAACTTAATGTAAACTACACTCAAGTTGGCAGTGTGATGTTGTAGCCTTTGTTCCGCATGCAGTTATCAGCCAATGGCTGAAGATTTTCTATAATAATGGAAGACTAATCAACTGATTAGCATACAATAAGGGCATGTTCTCTTTGACATAAAACAACTGAACTGAACTGATTGCAACTGAACTGCACTGAAATGAACTGAATTGAACTGAACTGAACTGAATTAAATTATAACTAATAGTAATGATAATAATTTAGCTATCATTAATTAATAAATATAAATTAATATATAATATAATATAATATAATATAATATAATATAATATAATATAATATAATATAATATAATATAATATAATATAATACTCCCTCTGTTTTTTTTTTTATCTTTCTCACTTGGAATCTTAGAACTATGAATCTTGGCACTATTCATACTTAGAGAGAATCTTCTCAATTTTTTTCAATTTATAAGAAAAAATATAGTCATGTGGGGTCTTGTTGATTCGTCTCAATCAGTACATTATTAATATTCAATTATTATAATTTTTACTAATATATAATGAAAGATATTTAAGTTCAAAGAGGTGCATTGGGAGACGCGCACAGGAAAGTGAGAATGATAAAAAAACAAAGGGAGTATAATATAATATAATATAATATACATTAATTGATGATAATAATAGTTTTTAATAATATGACATGTTAATATTTAATAATAATTATAATATAAATATATAATTTAATTAGTAATAAATTCATAATAATAAGTTATTAATAATAATAAGTTATTAAATAATATAATAATAAGTTATTAGATAATAATAATTGTAATTGTAATAATAATAATTATTATTGTTTTATTATCAGAGAAATAAATTAGGAACTGACCTGAACTGATTGCAAGTGAACTGAACTGAAAATAAGTTGGGGAGAACAGGCCCTAAATGATCCAAGGGATGAGATTTGGTTGGGTTTTTTTTATGAAAAAGGTGCACATTAATGACCACCTAGCTAGAATCTTTCATCCTCAACAATTTATCTCATATCAGAAATGGTGAATCCTACATTTTCTAAATTTTACTTGGTTCTTCCTCCGATTCTAAATAAGAAGAACAAAAGAGAACAGAGGGAATACTAATTTTCACAATCTTTTTATTTTTCTTAAAAATAACTAATATTAATAGTGTGTGTAAAATATTGTTACATTTATTTCAATATATCTTAAAATCATACATTGGCTAACGTGAATGTAGAATAGTGCAAGTAGAAGGAGACGAGGAATATATTGGAACTTAAACTTCCTGCTTAGCACCATCCGCCATGTCTGAAGGCAATGCAACAACAATCAACATCTCGATCACTAACAAAGGAAGAAGCACGAATACATTGCCGATGCTTTAGCCAAACAGTGACTTCGTCATGATTGTGAATTCCTTGCTTAGCTTTAAGTACTCCTTCCGCTTTTTTTACTTGCTACATTTCTATTTTGGGGAATCAAGCCACCAACTTTGACCGATTATTTTGATTTTTTTATAAGTAAAAATATAGTCATCTGTGATCTTGTAGATTCTTTCTCGATGTGTAGATTCATAATATCAAATTTTTACTTAAAAGGAATGAGAGATATTAAGGGTAAAAAAGGTCTTGAAAACCATGCAAAAACAATGTAGCAAATAGAAAAAGGCGGAGGGAGTAGTTCTAAAGGGCGTATCAACCACTTGTTTGTAACCCAACCTTTCCTTTCGGCAATTTAATGGAAATTATCCAAAAAAAAAAAAAAAAGACGGAAAATTCACTCCCGCAATCCCTCTAATATTGCTCCATTTGAGCATGTTTACTTTTTAAAATGTGAGTTGAATGGAGTTGATGAGACAAAAATAATAAGACCAAAAACAATGTAATCCCTCTGTCCAATAATATAGTGTTTACTTCTTTTTTTTCATGGGAATTAAGGAGAATACATGAAGTAGTAGGATTCTCCATAAAAAAATTAATAAAGTACCAATGGTATTTTTCCATGAATAATGTCAAAAAGAGTATTAATTCCTCCTATGCGCTGAACTTTAAATTAATTCCATGGATACCGTCCACGTTGGATAGCACGCGAGAAATTTTATTTTTGGCAAAGCAAACCGCTACTCAAAGTAGCGGTTAACTTTTATTTAAGTCGCTACTGTGGGTAGCGGTTTACGAGGTAAAACCGCTACTCAGAGTAGCGGTTTATATGCCTTATAACTTGTCTTAGGGACACAATATAACCGCTATTTGAAGTAGCAATCAACTGGTATTAACCGCTACATGGAGTAGCGGTTTTATTAAAAAACCAAAATTCTGGCGTGTTGTCCTACGTGGACGGTATCCATGTAGTTAATTTCAAGTTCAGCGCATAGGAGGAATTAATACTCCATTTGACATTATTCATGGAAAAAATTCTACTTATTTTCTTTTTCCTTCAAAAATTAAAAAAAATAAATGTCCCTTGAAATGGTGTGTAAGAATTGAGTATAATTTAGTTCAAATAAATTGATATAAAAATACAATAGGTACTGAAGGGTCGTTGTATACTCGCCAAATATAACCTAATTTATCCAATAGAGGATAAGTATAGGATCGAATCCACAAGGAAGTAGGGTTAAATCAAGAGTTAATTAGCTAACTACAATGAGCTAAATCAATTTTTGGCTTTTGATTGAAAGTTTAGCAATGATTCTAAATTCTAATTAAACTAGGAAATTTGCAAAGTAATCAACGAACAATTAAAGGAGATAAGACAAGGGTAAAGAAACTATGGGATTAGGGGGATTCACCAACACTCAATCCAAGAATCCAATATCAAAGCAAAGGGGAAACAAATGGGGGATCACAAGGGGGAAATCACGAACATATGAACTCTAATTACTCTCTCGAGCTAATTAGAGGAGCTTGATTAGTCACTCATGACCTATTATCATGGCATGAGCAACCAATCTAGCCAAATTAAGCACAACATGATTAATCAAGCTTCCCTAAACTAGAAAATGCATATTTTCATGGAAATCCTAATCTAGCAACCAAACTTAGTTTATTCCTAGCTTCATCTCTCAATCCTTCACTAGGAATTCCAAATATGTAAGTTAAGTGGTGATCAAGCACCCAACAAACCAAGTAAAATAAGTTTGATCAACAAGTTCAACCCCAAAAGTTAACACCCTAACTTAGATCTAAGATCCAAAGAGTAAATGAAGGTTACAGACTTACATCCCTTCCCCTAGTATTAAACTACTCACACATTATGGAAATAAAACAAAACAAAGCTTGAAATAACTTAATCACCATAACCATGGAGGAAAAGAGGAAAATTGCAAATAATCAACTAATAATGCAAGATCTAAATAAGCAAAGCATGAAATAAGCAAGAACAATGGAAGAAAAGAAGAAAATAAACAAAGATTACCAACTTTAAGCTTTCATAAATGAAGAATGGAGATCCAAAAGCTTCAAACTTCCACTTTTCTCTCTCCTAGGGTTTTTCTCTAAACTTGAATGCTAAAACAAGATCTAATTTCTCTCTAATCTCTAGTTGATAATTGCTTAAGTTAAATAAAGAGGAGTCCCTCTTATATAGTCATAAGAAATAAAACATAAAATTACAAAACAACCCCCACATTAAAACAAACAAAGTCGTAAAAAGGTTTCCGGAAAAATGATTGACCCGGACGGGTAAGATGACCGAGCCCTCGGGTGGCCTGACCCGAGCCCTCGGTTCAGACCAATAGGAGTGAAAATTGAGTTTTCCGCAAATTGACTCGGGCGGGTCATTTGACCCGAGCGCTCGGGTCAGTTTTCAGTTTCGTTCAAACGGTCATATCTCACTCGTTTTTCATCAGAATTGAGCTTGTGACAACTTGTTGGAAAGATATTGAGCCAAACTTTCATCTCCAACTTGAATCGCTCAAAAATGTTTTGTGTGATGAAAGTTATGGCCATTTTAAGTTGACCCTTGTACGCAAACCCTTCCAAAACTTCTTATACTTGCCCCCGGAACTCGGTTATGCTTCCTTGACCTTCCTCTTCAATATTAATATTCGGGGTTGTGCAAGAGTCCTCCAAGCATGCTTCTAAGTCCTGAAATGAAGCAAATCGCCCAAAGAAAGTGCATACAAGAAGGAAAATTGCACAAATTAAGTAAATAGCTAACAAACTAGCCTAAACTAACTCAAAAATAACTATAATACCAACTAAAAACTATCAAAAAATAAAGCAATAAACAAGACATTAAACTCCCCCAAGCTTGATCTTTGCTTGTCCCCAAGAAAAATAGAATAAAACACAAGGGTAAGAGAATGAAAACTTATTTGAAAACAAAATGAAGAAGAAATAGGGAAGAAAAATGAAAAAGGAAGGAAGGATAAAGAATTTACACTAACTCATTTTCGTAGGAATCACGATTGCATTTAGCATATGCAACAAGCTCTTTAAACCCCTAGATCGCTCTAGAGGGCGAGTGAGATCTCGCGAGGGTTTCCAAAGAGTTTTCAAACCCACAATTCTAGTTTTTCATCAATAATTTATTCAATCAAATTCAAAAGCAATGCCCAAGTCAACTATCAATGAAATGGTTCACAAGCAAAAATAGAGAGCAACTTTCAAAACAACTAATTTCCAAGTGTACTCATAGGTTATGGGTAGAGAAAGCAACTAATCAAGATTGCAAAAGGACACCTAACTAGACTTTTTATTCGTTCATTAGAGAACACCTAGCTATCCAAAAGATCTATGGCTCTTCAAGTGTTATAGAAACTCAAACCACTAGTCCACCATCCCTAGACACACAAATATGCCTTAGACTCCACTCTACTCAAAACTTTATAAAAATTAGTACTAAGTGTGGGAGGCATCCACAAATTGACCTCTTTTATTGGAATTCTTCTATTCTTTTTTTTCACTTTTTTTTTCATTTTGCACGCCTGTTTTGACTGTTTTTGGCTTTTTCTTTTTCCCTTATTATGGGAATTTTTGCCATACAAAATATGAGTAACTACTCACTAAAGAGAGACATGAGAACTTGTGGCTTTTTGTACCACTTATTACAAATGAAAAGAAGTAAAAACTAAGCTTTTTGTAGAGTTTTGTTTGGGGACATGATGTGCATATCTAGGGACACTAGGGACCGCAAATTTGAAGCTAAATTTATTCAAGCATGAGCAACATAGTCAAGATTCAAGACTAGACATCCAATTGAGCATTCATTGGTTTCATTTTGGTTGATTCTAATGCAATCAAGATTAGTCACCTCCTAAAGCACCACAACCCAAGCTCACACTCTTCCAAAAGGAGCCTCAAAACATGTACTCAAAATCAAAGAAAAAAATCCATATATATCATCAACTAGCATCTTCCTTGGGCAAGGAAATGCTTTGTACTTTTCTTTATTCCTCACTTTTTTTGGATTTTCATTTTTCATGTTTTTTTTTTTCATTTTTCGGGAAAAAGAAAAGAAACTAAAGGAAAATATTTTTAGATTTTGAAAATTTGTAAAAAAAAGTAATGTAAATAGATAAAGTATATATACCTCCCCCAAGCTAGCGAATAGCTACTCCCCCAAGCTAGAATAAAGCATTGTCCTCAATGCTTGTACAAGAAGATTAAAGGGCGGGGGGAGGGGAAAGAAACATCCAAACCAACAAGCATATGTTCCACAATCATAAAGCATTAGAGAAAGAGAAAAGGAAGGAAGCTACCGGATAGTAGGTGGGTGTAAATACCCGCAAACGACCCAATTTCTCCACTTATAATCAACTTTCTCAAAACCATGATTTGTTTTCCACGTACTATTGAGAATGAGTGTTATTCCAATTATGTACTCAAATCAAAATAAAATAGAGAAGAGAAATGAGTAAAATCAAAAGAAAGAAAATGCAAGCAATAAATTACGGGTTACTTCCCGAGAAAGACTTATTTAAGGTCTTAAGCTTGACCTTTCTAATAAATAGCAATTCAAAGATCGCAAGAGTTTGTCAAATGCACTAACACACATTTCCATTCTTATTAAGTATGTAATGACATAATGCAAAGTGAGCATAAAGTACAATGCAACTCCATGAAAATGAGGAGAAGGATGCCTAAAAGAAGGAACAAAAGAAAAAACAAAGAAATAAGAATAAGAATCAAAATAAGAAGGAAAATGAAATGACAAACTCTCCTCACTGGCAATCTCACTCTCTTTCTCAACAATAAACAAATTGGGCACTTGAAGGTCAAAAGAGGTAAGAAACTCATCAAGAGGTGGAGTTTTAAGAGATGAGAATGAATATGAAATGGAAGTAGAGGGAATAAGGTCAATCCTTCTTATAAATGGAATATGAGGGGAAGTGATAGAAACAAGGCTTTCACTAACCACTTCACTCACATCACAAGAGTTAAGAGGGAAGACTTCTTCCACCAATGAGTTATCGTCAACAACATTTTCATTATCCATCAAAACTTCAAAATCATTACCAACCACCAAATGAGGTATCTTACTTTCTAATTGACTAAGATCTTCACTCAAGCTAAAATTGGTAGGAGAGGATGAGTGCTCCAAGATGGAAGGAGACGGAGTAAGGCTAAACCCACTAGAGGTAGGGACATCATACTCAAAAAGATAATGCAAAGATTCACAAACATCCTCACTTTCAACAATATCCTCAATAATGGGCATTTTCTCCTCAAAAGCATACCCTTCATCATCACTACTCCAAAAATCATCATCAAGATCTAGGCTACTCTTTCCTAATTGATTTTCATTTTCAACATCCTTCGAATCAACATAATCAAACTTGAGAATGTCATTTTTGCAACCCCGATTTTCCTTAAGCGAATTCAAACCACTTTTCAATTGTAAAAAGAGATCCTCAATGGGTTTGGAGTCAATTTTAGGGAGAGGCTCATAATTGGCACTAGAATTTGCCCCATTAAGATATCGCTCAAGAGTAAGCTCCAATTCGGATTTTGATGATTCGGAATGCAAGGAACCTTGAAAATCAATTTTGGGGGAGGGATCACAATCAATCATATGAGAATCAATATTGGGGACATGTGACACATCATTGAAGTTCATGCACAAATTTGATGAAAATCGAGAAGTAGCATGAATGTCATCAATATTGGAATCTACCTCATTACAACAAACATATGAGGGAATATGATCATGCATAATGGGCTCACTAGTGGGAACATTTGACTCATCAAAGAAATTCATGTCAATATTAGAGGAATCATGACAATTTGCATTCAAGTCGGAATCATAAGTGTCCCTAGCTAACCACAAAAAAAATTCAAGCTTCATCCGAAGATATTGCTCGAAAATCACCGTTAAACATATTTTCATTAAGTAATCTCACAAGATTCCCCAATATCATAGCCATGAAACTTTATAAATTCCCCAAGTCTTTCAAAGTAAACACAAAAAGTCTCATTTTCATATTGAGGAAAAGAAGTATTTGCCATTTTTTTTTTCAAAACTAAAAGAAAAAAGGAAAAGAATATTCACAGATAGCCTAGACTTATCTAATCAACACGAATCAATGCAAGCCAAAACACCAAAAAAAAAAAAGATAAAATATAATTTAGTCTCAAAATTAACCAATTAGCTAATGTTAACCGCTACTTCCCCGGCAACGGCGCCAAAATTTGACGGGCCGTTGTATACTCGCCAAATATAACCTAATTTATCCAATATAGGATAAGTATAGGATCGAATCCACAAGGAAGTAGGGTTAAATCAAGAGTTAATTAGCTAACTACAATGAGCTAAATTAATTTTTGGCTTTTGATTGAAAGTTTAGCAATGATTCTAAATTCTAATTAAACTAGGAAATTTGCAAAGTAAATCAACGAACAATTAAAGGAGATAAGACAAGGGTAAAGAAACTATGGGATTAGGGGGATTCACCAACACTCAATCCAAGAATCCAATATCAAAGCCAAGGGGAAACAAATGGGGGATCACAAGGGGAAAATCACGAACATATGAACTCTAATTACTCTCTCGAGCTAATTAGAGGAGCTTGATTAGTCACTCATGACCTATTCTCATGGCATGAGCAATCAATCTAGCCAAATTAAGCACAACATGATTAATCAAGCTTCCCTAAACTAGAAAATGCCTATTTTCATGGAAATCCTAATCTAGCAACCAAACTTAGTTTATTCCTAGCTTCATCTCTCAACCCTTCACTAGGGATTCCAAATATGTAAGTTAAGTGGTGATCAAGAACCCAACAAACCAAGTAAAATAAGTTTGATCAACAAGTTCAACCCCAAAAGTTAACCCCCTAACTTAGATCTAAGATCCAAAGAGTAAATGAAGGTTACATCCCTTCCCCTAGTATTAAACTACTCACACATTATGGAAATAAAACAAAACAAAGCTTGAAGTAACTTAATCACCATAACCATGGAGGAAAAGAGGAAAATTGCAAACAATCAACTAATAAAGCAAGATCTAAATAAGCAAAGCATGAAATAAGCAAGAACAATGGAAGAAAAGAAGAAAATAAACAAAGATTACCAACTTTAAGCTTTCATAAATGAAGAATGGAGATCCAAAAGCTTCAAACTTCCACTTTTCTCTCTCCTAGGGTTTTGCTCTAAATTTGAATGCTAAAACAAGATCTAATTTCTCTCTAATCTCTAGTTAATAATTGCTTAAGTTAAAATAAGAGGAGTCCCTCTTATATAGTCATAAGAAATAAAACATAATATTACAAAACAACCCCCGCATTAAAACAAAGTCGTAAAAAGGTTTCCGGAAAAATGACCGACCTGGACATGCAAGATGACCCGAGCCCTCGGGTCACCTGACCCGGGTGGGTCAGACCAATAGGAGTGAAAATTGAGTTTTCCGCATATTGACCCGGGCGGGCCATTTGACCCGAGCGCTCGGGTCAGTTTCATTTTCGTCAGTTCATTTTCAAACGGTCATATCTCACTCGTTTTTCATCGGAATTGAGCTTGTAACCACTTGTTGGAAAGATATTGAGCCAAAATTTCATCTCCAACTTGAATCGCTCAAAAATGTTTTGTGTGATGAAAGTTATGGCCATTTTAAGTTGACCCTTGTACGCAAACCCTTCCAAAACTTCTTATACTTGCCCCCGGAACTCGGTTATGCTTCCTTGACCTTCCTCTTCGATATTAATATTCGGGGTTGTGCAAGTGTCCTCAAAGCATGCTTTTAAGTCCTGAAATGAAGCAAATCGCCCAAAGAAAGTGCATACAAGAAGGAAAATTGTACAAATTAATGAAATAGCTAACAAACTAGCCTAAACTAACTCAAAAACAACTATAATACCAACTAAAAACTATCAAAAAATAAAGCAATAAACAAGACATCAGGTACAATATTTTAGGACACTCAAAAAATATAAGCACTATATTATACGATGGAGGGAATACATAAATTACATTTTCCAGAAATACGAGGGTATGACTGGTGGAGAAGGGTAAACTTAAAAGGAAAAAAATAGAAGAATTGGCGCAATGTAAGATTCGGCCCAAAGAAAGGGGTATGTATTGTTAATTTCCTCAATATATCTATCCTGCAACTTCTCGATATGTAATAAATTCCTCTATTCATGATTCTTACCTATGATCATTAAATGATAGCATGCATTTTGAACTGAAAGCAATTAGTATAAAATTACTGCTGGAGAATTATTTATATGTTGATGTCAGCTTCAAAATGTTAGTTGATGGAAAAGCCAAAGGAGTCCTTGATAACAAGCCAAAACAACCTCTTAGGAGCCAAGGTTCACCGCTCTGATCAACCTAAGGCGGCACAAAACGTGGAACTATTTACTCTATTTCTCGTAGATCTTTTAAAAGAGTGGTTTATATATGCATATCCTTCTACTCTCTTTCAAGCTGCGCGTACAAACTAACTAAAGTAGCTACTGTTTGTTGTACCGTAATACAATATACCAATTGATCTTAGCTCAAATTTAGCTACTGTCATAACTAAGCTTGCTTGGTGAATATGGTGGAAAACTCACCTTATAACTTTAAGGTCACAAGTTCGAATTCCACTACCTACTTGTGCTTGGGAGTTGGAAGTAGAGATTCTCTTATATCACTCCTACTCTCAAGCGTTTGACCTAGGGGTGGGAATGAGCCGAGCCGAGCCCGAATAGTGCTAGGCTCGGCTCGAGCTCGAGTTTCGAAGACGAGGCTCGGCTCGAGCTCGAGGCTCGTCGAGCCTCAAAAACGGAGCTCGGCTCGGGCTCGTGTCTTTGAATGTGAGGCTCGGCTCGAGCCGTTTGAGGCTCGACTCAAGCTCGTATGAGGCTCGGCTCGAAACTGACTTGGTTGAACTTAGAAAATCAGGCTTTAAAATTTTACGACCCAACTTAATCTTGTAAACTCAAATCTTTTATTCATTAAAGATTTAGATGCTGAAGAGTCAGTCCCAACAACTAAGCTAGGCCCAACATCTAAAACTATCTAAACATTTGCATATACACCCATATTTATAATGTTGAATTCTCAATACACTTGTTATTCCTTCGATGTGGGACATATCAAAATCATCAAGAATATGGGTGTGTTTATGCCTCTGGGCTCAATGATTTCGGACAGCTTGTGATTTCGGATGATAAAGATTACGAAATGGTACGATATCAAGTGTCAAAGTCGGTTGAGAATAAATGTATCATGCCCTGCAATGTGTTTCCATATTTTCTGGACTTAGAGTACACGTTGAATTCATAAATGGACTATAAGGAGAATAGAGAAGAAGAATAGTTGAATGAGAAATATATTGTTGCATTTCAGCAATGATTAGTTAAGTCACATTTTAACAGCATGTGGGTTAAAGAATGGGGGTAAAGTTTTTCTTCATTTTATTTTTTGTTACAAGTTCTTTTTATTCGGAAGAATATTCAATGTAAAAATTACACTTAGAAGTTTGATGCTAGAATGGCAATCGTGTATTCCTTTTCGTTGCGCCATTTGATGTGTTTTGGAGAATATCATTGCTTCTCTTAGTATCGTTGTTGTGAATGAGAAAAATATGAATGATTGAGGAAATTAATATTGAGGATGTCCACTAGTTAAAGATGTACTGTTATGAAAAAATATAAAGTTGTTTACATTACCACATATTTATCACTAAATGAGAGACGGATATAGCAAAAAATAGAATTATGTGAGAGAGAAACTCTTCTTTGGTTTCGGTTTAAGCTTGAGTTGGGTAAGAGTTATTTGTTAGAAGCTTATACAATTTGTGCAACCAATAAATTGTCAAATGTTGTCAAAGTATAAATAGCCTTCATCAAGAAAAGTTAGATATGGCAAACAATAAGTAAGGGTAAATAAGGGTGTTGTCTGTCTTTGAATCGATGTGGGACACTTAATAATTTGCATAAATATCACCTAAGTAAGAAGTTTTCTAGACTGCTCACGAGCTTTCGAGCCTGCTCGTTAATAAATCGAGCCGAACCCGAACTCGAGTCGAGCCCACTCGAGCCGAGCTTTGACCGAGCTTTGATCGAGCCGAACTCGAATAGTTCACGAGCAGGCTTGGCTCATTCCCATCCCTAGTTTGACCTATGCAGTTGAGTTGGTTGACCTGCGAGAAGTGGTCCAGTAGGGTCCTTCTTCTTACCAAGGGATTCCCAATGAGCAATGGGGGCCCCTCAAAACAATAACTATTGTCATCTGTTGATTAGATTACAAGGAAACCTAACAAAAGCGACGGTTAAATCATTTTTCAGTTTATAATATATACTAATATATTAAAAGACGTTCCTAAACAAGGAACTGTTCCACGTAAACCAAGATATAATATCTGATCCCATGACTTCAAGTCAATATGTTAAAGTTTTAACAACTAAACCAAATAATGCGTTATAATTTTAAATTAAAATATTAATAAATGAAAATTATAATTACCCGAGGCATAGCCCGGGCCTAAAAACTAGTTAAAGTTTATAAACAAGTTTATTTTGTATAACATGTTTTAAATAAAATAAGAGAGGAGAATGATGAGACTCGTTATGAATTAAAATTACAAAAGTAACCTATCTCTTTATTACATATCGACCATTTCATTCTTTAAAAATTATTATTTTAGGTTATGGACCTTTTGGTCATGTTATTGAGCATGAGTCGAGATGATATCTTAGATGATGGGGTTGTTTCCTACTCGATCAACAAAATATTGCATATCTTAGCTTAGACCCTAATGCTACGATAAATATAACGTAGCTTAATTTTCGAATTCTTCTCATATCTCTTTATTAAGAACCTAGAAGCCCTTACTAATTGCAACATCATTCTCGTACAATGATGTGCACATGGCTTGTGGGATGATGTCGCATACTCTTGTATATTTATCGTAGCATTAGGGTCTAAGCTAAGATATCTTGGAACATACAATCTCTTACAAAAGAATTAGTAAAAGCGTTGGGAATGAGAAATGAATGTAAATAATTTGTGTCTTAAAGAGAAAATGTGGGCGGGAGAAAAAAGCAATTTTTTTGTGCTTGAGGGTTATATAATATGGTTTTTGAATAAGATTATAACAGAACATAATTTGGTATTTATGATCGATGATCGATTAGTAGATTATGTGTGCAGTTGAGAAATTTAGAAAAGTGATATTATTATGAGACTAAACATCATATATATATATATTAAATAGTTTTTTTTTAACATTTTCTCCCTTATAAGTCGTTCACACCCACCATTTTCCATGCAAATTATAGAAAAAATTACATGAGAAATTTTCAGAATATGGTCAGTCTGCTCATAATAACCACAAATTAATTATCAGATATTTCAAAATAATCCTATCTCAAAATTAAAAGTAACCTAAATTAATAAGTTCAGCAAGTAAAATAAAGAAGTGTCAAATCTCTATTAGCTGAGTAGAATAGAGAAGAGAGAAATGAAGGAAAATATGGATGAGATATTGTAAATGCCAAATATTAAAATTAACGGTTTTTTCACCATATACCCCTAGTTGTCAATTTGGGTCACTGGGTGGGTTTGGGTTGACCCAACTTGGGTCATAATGATTTGGGTCGGAATAATCTGGGTGAGAGTATGCCATGGGTCGGAACTGGGTGGGTCGGGTGGACTTGGGTCGGGTTCAACTGGGTGAGAGGGCTCTCGGAACTAGGTCGGTTGGGACTGGGTCGGTCGGTATATGGGTTGGGTGAATTGGGTTCGGAATGGAATAAGGTGAAGTCGACCCAAATCGGTTTTCGGAATAACTTGGGTCGGAATAAATCGGCTTTCGGAATAACTTGGGTCGGAAGAAATCGGCTTTCGGAATGACTTGGGTCGGAAGAAATCGATATCGGAATGACTTGGGTCGGAATAAATCAGCTTTCGGAATTACTTGGGTCGGAAGAAATCAGTATCGGAATGACTTGAGTCGGAATAAATCGGCTTTCGGAATGACTTGGGTCGGAAGAAATCGGCTTTCAGAATGACTTGGGTCGGAATAAATCGGATCTCGATAGGACTTGGGTTGGCTGAAGCCTCAAATCGGCGGCGTATTGACTTAGGTCGGAATAAATAGGCTCTCTGAATGACATGGGTCATAATTATATATATATATATATATATATATTAAGTTACGAAGTCGAAAGTTATAACAATTAACATGTGATATGCTAATATTGTGTATTGTGTGATTAAGTCATTATGAATTTTGTGATAATACATTGATACTTATATTACTAATTTAAAAAGTTACTAAACTAAGACTTATAATTTATATAGTTATATTATTGGCTATTGCCTATCGGGTTATTCTTATTCATGATTGCATAAGTATTCAAGTAACAACCATAAGGGCTAAGGCATAAGTCCATACCGATTGTTGATTAGAGTAAATAAATTATTAAACTTAAACATTTAGTTAGTTAGTTAGTGACTTACTCACTCTCACTGAGTCACTATATAGCAACAAAAAGAGTTAGAATTAAAGAATTAGGTTGACATTAATGAAAGCATCGTAATTATAAAATTGTTCGACTTTCATCGTTCATGGAACAACTGAACAAGTAATAATGATCAACGTTAATCGAATACGAAGATGATAACTGTGATCAAGATGATACATAATCATATCAGTAGAGGATGAAACATTGAAACTATGAAAGTAGATCATAGTTAATAACAATCATATCAGTGGAGGATCAAGATCGTTGATGTTTCAGTTTTTGATCTTAAAAGATAGTAACATAGGAGGCTATCTTATTAAACGGTCCATATTTGGAAAACCATGTTACCGTTATTTATCTTACAATATAGGGCTCGATTTTATTACATGATTCACGGCAACCGAAGCATCATTAGATTAGATTGATCAACTTTCGTTAAGTTAATGTTCACATAAATCAAATGATCATAAGATTGATTGTCTTTGACATTAATCAAAACCATCAAAAGATTGATCGTCTTTCATCTTTCGTGTTACGGGCTTCTTTATACAAGATAGGGCTCGATAATCGATGTTATTACACGGTTAACAATAATCGAAGCATCATTAGATTGACCGACTTTCATCGTTGATGTTTCAGTTGTGGATCTTTAAAGATACTAAGATAGTAACATAGGACTTAGGAGTCTCGAGTCTATTTGATTATCTAATGATGAAACGTATCGTCGTCCTAATGATGAAACATACTGTCGTCCTAATTGGTTTGGTCCAAAGGAAGAACAATTTGAACAAGCTAGGAAGAACAATTTGAACAAGCTAAGCCCAAAATCGCCCAAAATCATTTTAAGAACTTAAAGTCTATTTATTTATTTGGACTTAGGAGTCTCGAGTCTATTTGATTATCTAATGTATGTCATTAAGCTTACTCAAAATAACATTACTCCATTGATGTTAATCGTTATTACGCTATATAGTGGTATTGAGATAGTAGTCAAAATATCCTTATCATTATCATTATTGTTGTTATTAAATATTATATCCAAAGTGTTTATCAAAATTTGTAAAGAACACAAAAGGTAAAATTGAAAGATTTAATATAATCTAATCTCATCCATATATAAATAGTTAGATGTGTAAGAATTAAGATCCAACAAAAAAAATCACTTCATCCAAACCATTGATCAAATACAATCTATGGCTAAAACCAAACTAACACACCTCACATGGATTACCATCCGCAGCCGTCAGATTCAACTCAAATCGACGATGTAAAACCAATCCCATTTCCCCATATTTAAACCCTAAACTCTTTCCTCACCTCAATCCCCTTTTATGAACCCTAAACAACCTGCCTCTCACTTGCCTCTCTTTCTCTCTATTTTCTTACTAAATTTCTCTTTTTGCATATTATAGCTCGAATTTATCATAATTTGTGAGGAAAATGATGGCAATTTTATGCTGTTAAAATTTGCTTCAAGATTGTAAGTCGATTTTCATTATTGTTCAATTAGAATTGGCAGATTGACTGAATTCATGTTAATTTCCACAACACAACCACTTTTATGTTTAGGTATTTTGAATGTTCAGTAATTTTTTCTCCAATGTCGCTGTCAATGGTTATGTATTTTTTTTTTTCTTGCTTTGCATATTTCCATATCTTATTGGATGTGTATTTAATTTGGTTGTGTTTTGGTGATTACTGCTGCCAAATTATTGCATGTTTTAGTGAGATCATGCTTGAAGTTTTTAGAAAAAATTGGATTTTGGGTTTAATGTAGATCTATTTTGGGTATTTCAAATAGTAGTATTTCGTTTAAATTATGCTTAGTCGTTTGGGTTATGTTTGATTATGATTGAATTATAAAAAGCTAAATCAAACATCTATTTTTTTTAAATCCTGCCAAATTTACCCTTTAGGTCCTTCAATTTTCACATTCATACTTGCATAGTATTGGTTCTAATTGATGTATGATGTCTCCAGTTCATTGAAATATTGCAAGTTTTTTCGAAGTTTTAATTTTAGAATGTTTGGATTTTACATTTTTCCAAGTTAGAATTTGTTCGTATTCCGTTTATTTTACATGCTTGAATTATGTTCGGTTTTTTCGTACTATAGTTTCAGATCTGATTTTTATTTTTGTTAGTTATTTTTATTTTTTTTTCATGTTTGAATTATGGTTGTTTGTATTTGTTATTGCAATTTGAGTTTTGCTTTTTTCGTCTTTATATTTATTATTATTTATGTTCACATTTTTTTTGTTTTGTAGATGGGAAGGTCTTGTATGTAGATGGAGATGTGCCTCTAAATCTGGAGGAGTACAACGGTAGAAGACTTAGTTATTTGAGAATTGAAAATATTTTAAATATACATTTACACTTTGTAGTTGGTGTTTAATATATATTGTAAATAATATTCAATAAAATTTGTCTCCTTTACAGTATATAACTTCTCTTGATTTAGTATATATATACAGACAGTTTATAAAATTGTAAACAAGCACCCAGGTTTATAACTTTTTGTGTATTTATTGTTGACTATTCAAAGTCATTTAAATTGAGAATGTAAGATAATTTTTTATTTATGACAACACATGGGAGGAGACTAAAAAATAGAAAAAGAAAAAAAAGGAACATTAACTACTTGCTTTAGTTAAACAAAAAAATAAGATATCGTATCTCTTTGTTATATATGAAAAAATAAGACATCTACACAACCACCTACATCTTTATAACATGGTGAAGTTGGGTCGTCGGAATGGTTTTGAAACGGGTTGTATTGGGTCGGGTTTAGTTGGGTCGGGTGGTAACTGGGTCGGGTGGTAAATAAGGTTGGGTGATAACTTGGTCGGTGATAACTGGGTTGGGTCACAATTGGGTCAGGTGCTAGCTGGGTTGGGTGATAACTAGGTGGGTTTAACTGGGTCATTGGCGGGTGAAGTTGGGTGATAACTAGGTGGGTTTAACTGGGTCATTGGCGGGTGAAGTTGGGTGCGGGTTAGTTTTGGGTCGGAAATAGGTTGGGTCTGGGTCGTGGTTCACGAGTGCAACTGGCCACGAGTCCATCTGGGTCGGCCCAGTTCAGGTTGGGTAACCAATTCCACGGGTTCAATCGGGCACAAGCGGACGCTGGGTCGGAATGAGTCGGCTTTCCAACCGACCACTCTCGGCTCAGAACAGGTTGGGTATGGGTCGCATGCGGGTTCACCCGTGGGTCGGCCCAGTTTTTGACACCTATATATACCCCTGACAAATTTTTTTGGGCACCATATACCCTTTCGACTTTTGAAATTCACCATATACCCCTCACTTTTGAAAAAATACATCCACTTACTCTTAATGATTAACGGCGTTAAACTCCGTTAGTCATTAACCCCTAACCCCTAATCCCCCCTCTAACCCAAATTAGCAAACCTAAACCTAAGCCTAACCTTAACCCTAAATCTAATACCTAACCCTAACCACCCCCCCCCCACCCCCTACCCCACCACCCCCCCCCACCCCCACCACCCGCGACCCCGCCACCCCCTCCCCCATCGGACCAAGAACCCCCCCCCACGGCCCCCTCCCTTCCCTTGCTGAATCGCGCAACCCCCCCCCCAATTTCTTGAGCTTGTATCAATGGTTGCCACCGCCATTTTCCCCAAGCACCTCTAAACCAACTCTTCCCTTCTTTCTCTCTCCTCGGTGAAGAAGATGACGACGAGCTCGAATTCGAAGAACCGCCTTTGCTCACTTGTTTCACGTCTTTCTTCTTCGACGATGAAGAAGAAGAAGAACTAGGTGTAGAATCGGTATCTTATTCGCAAGAACTATTTGCTCGAATTCTGGTATTGCTACTGCACTCTTTCTCTATCCTCCATACGTAAGAAGAGGAATTGCAGAAATTACTAGAAATCGAAACCATAATTTGTCGACACGAATTGTTCAATAATCGAGAAGTTGTTGAAGAATTTATGATGAAATTGGAGAGAGAAACCCTAGAAGATGAAGGACAACAGAACCAGCTCAATCCATGGCGAGAAATTAGGGAGGGGGGTTGCGCGACGGCGGGGAAAGGGAGGGGAGGGGGTTACGATTCGGGAGGGGAAGGGTGGTGGGGGCAGTGGGGGATTGGGGGGCTGCGGGACTGGTGGTTTTAAGGGGTGGTGGGGTAAAGGGTGGGGGAGGGGGTGGTTAGGGTTAGGGTATTATATTAAGGGGTTAGGGTTAGGGTTAGGGGTTGAATTAGGTTAGTAAATCAGGGTTAGAGGGGAATTAGGGGTTAATGACTAACGGAAGTCTAACACCGTTAGTCAAAAGGGTAAGTCGATGTATTTTTTGAAATGTGGGTGGTATATGGTGAATTTCAAAAGTTGAAAGGGTATATGGTGCAAAAAAAAATTTGTCAGGGTTGCTTATGATAATTTTAGGAAGTCACTCCCTATAGGTTATATATCTCTATTATATAAGTAGGGGGGGAGAAAGTTGGTGTCACCCTTACAAAAAGTCTGATATACCCTTAATGGATTAAAATTGCCACTATAATAAATAATATTTTTTTCTTCCTACTTTCCATATATATTGAACAAGTTAACAATGGAATTAAGGAGAATGATTTTCTCTTCTTTTTTTTTGTGGGCAATGATTTCCTCCTCTTTCAAATTTGTGAAAAACTTTGATAAAAAATTAAATTGATAATATATATAACTTAATTGACACAATCAGAAGAAAAAATAAAAACTTGAATTTCATATTAATAATTATATTGATAACATTTTAAAACCTAAATATTGATTATTATTTGGTAATATCCATTATATAAATCAAACTCTTCCACTTTATTTGAGCACACGCTTTGTTCTACTTTATATTTCCTTCTCTTAATACTATGCTTGAATAATGATGAACAAATAACTAAACCAACCAACGAAAAAACACTTGTTTCATTTTGATATGGTGTTTTGAGGGCACAACTTAAGGTAAAAAAAAAATGAGGAAAAAGACTTTTAAAGAGAGAAAGAGAGAAAGCCCCACTAGTTCTTTAGAAAACCCTAGAAACCCAGCCTGTAGACCTCGAAAAATTTCAAGAATTCATCTTTTGCTATGGTAAATTCTGTCTAGTTTCTAGTTAGTCTCTTTGCGATTTTCTCAATTGGTTGAGTGTTTACATCTTGTAATCATCAACAGTGGCCTATATGGTACTTATAGCCATTCCCCTATTTGTTGGCTGTTAGGCAATTATGAGAGGTCTAAGACCTTAAAAGTGAAAATTGGGTCCGATTTCTGTCTTAAAGAGTGTTGGTGTGATGTAAGCGTGCGATTTTACCGAATTTATGCGGCAGTTCGGATTAAATTTCTGTGGTTTCTAGGGTTTAAATTTAAAATTAAATTAGGGGAAAAGTGGAGTGTGTTAACTGGCAGTGGGTTAATGCTGCAGTGGAATTGTACTTTTAGGGAGGGCTCCTTCCCTTTCTTTGGCGTGTGGTCGTTCATTGTGGTTTTGGTATTAGGGTGGCGGAATTTTCCTAGGTGTTTGAGTGAAGAGGTGTTTGTCCTTTTGGACATTATGATCGAAATTGCATTAATTGTGATAGTAAGTATCACTTATCAGACAAAAGTTGGTGAGCAATTGGTCACTTTTAGACTCAACCCTTCTCCCTATTTAAGGTATTATCAGGTAAACTTTTGTAAGTATTCTTCCAAGTCTTTTCTGGTTTGTTTTCATTCGTGTCTTGTTCTTAGTCTTCTGCTATTAAAAAGTGAGTGCTTTGCTAGTATGAATTCTGATAAGTCTTTTAAAGAAGCTCTTTTTTCATCTTCGCAAATGCAAGTTGTGTTCTTTCTACATCTTCTGATGTTCCTGTACCTACTGTGTGTGGTTCTGCTGTTGGTGTTGACCAGTTGGGGAAGGGGTCACCTCTTGACCCTGATTTCCCTCATCAGTTTCCTAAGTTTCAAAATGTAGATGAGATTCCTCAAGTTCAAAAGGACATTGAGGAACTATCTAAGTTGTGTTTGGTTGGGAAGATTTTAGGGTCTCCTGTAGACTTTAGAACAATAATTTCTCGTACAAAAGCCGACTGGAAATTTGTCAAGGGGGATATAGAGTACCTTGAGATGGGAAACAATTGGGTTATGGTGAGATTTGCTAACCCTAATGACTGTTTTTTGGTCTGGAGTGAAAGACCCTAGCATGTCCAAGGTGAGTTGTTTGTCATTCAACCATGGAAGCCTGAATTTGACCCATTTTGTGAGGAAATTCAGTGGGTCGATCTTTGGGTTAGAATCCCACGTTTTCCATCTGAGTTGCTTAATCATGAATCTGTTGCTAATATGTTTGCTGCCAATGATATTGGGCACTTTGGTGAAGTTGGATCAAAACTCTTTGCTTAGAAATAAAATTCGTTTTGCTCGTGCATGTATCCGGGTGGATATTACTAATCCGTTGTCTGAATATGCTGAGATCATAAGGTCTGGTGGCAGAGTCTGTGGTTTTATGGTTTGGTACGAAGACTTTTCAACAAGTTGTTCATTTTGTGGTGATGAAAATCACAACATTGAAGTGTGTTCATTGCTTTGCTCCCCTAAAAAAGATGTTCATATCAGGTTGCTTAAAAATCTAAAACAATAGCTTCTTTATGAGTCTTTAATGAAAGCTACGAGGCTAGCCAACCATGAAACCACGGTTGTGGAAGCCCATGTGGTTCATGTTAAGCCCAAGTATTTTGTTAGAAAATAGGAGCTTTCAGTCCCAAGGAAGGTGATGGTAAAAAGTCAAGCAAGCATGGTAACTCTCTGCCTATTAAGAAAAGGGGGTCTTCTCCTCTCATCCTAGGGAAAGGTAAATCAGTTCTTCTTGCTTCTTCCCCTTGTGTGGGGTCTCCGTCTAGTTCTGATGATGAGGACTCTATTATGCCTATAACTCCTATGGTTGCCCTTCCCCAGCCTTTGCTTGCTGAATTCGAGGTTGGTGTTGATGGTGGAGATGGAGCGGGTCTGCTCTTGGCTCCCCCCCTCTGAGCTGGACATTGTTGTTGTTCCTGTTCCACTGCAGGTAAGGTATCCAGATGAATTATTTTTTGACAATCCCTTTATGGCTGTATATCCTGAGGAAGGTTGTGAGGTTAATGAACCTATCAACATTCCTTCAGATGATGAATCAGACACTTTCTTGCTGGATGAAGCTGAGGATATCCTCAATTCTTGTGGTGTGTTGCCTGAGTCCTCTTTCCACTCCTTGTTTTCTGGGAGTTCAGTTGTCAAACGTATTGCAAGTTTGCAACTATGGGGGTTGAGCCTGGTGAGTAGAAGGCTCTCTCCTCTCACTCCAGCTCGTCTAAAAGGAGGAAGAGTAGCCTGGAGGATGATGGCCACTCCTAAAACTAAGCCTTAAATTTAAGGTTTTTTCCATTTCCCAAATCTTTTTTAAATGTCGATGTCTTTTTGGAACGTTCGTGGTGTTCGAAGAAAAACCTTTTTGCAGAAATAAAGAGCTATTGTTCCACAAATCACATTGATATAATGATGATTTATGAAACAAAATCTCCTAAGCTCCCTTCTAATGCTTGTGTTAGAAGATGTAGTTTTTTAGAAATCGAATGTTTGCCATCTGTGGGTAAATCTGGTGGGATTTGGGTTTTGTGGAAAAATAGCATTAGCAATCCCATTTAGACTTGATGTAATTCATAGAAGTGTTCGGTTCTTGGCTTGTAATATAAAAGTTCTATCATTAGATTGTGTTTTTGTTGCTATCTTCCTTTATTCCCTGCTGATAATGAAAGTAAAGGTAGCTTTTGGGTGGAAATTTTTTATTATGTTGCATCTCTTAGCATCCCTTAGATTCTTCTTGGAGATTTTAATGAAATTAACTTTCACTCGGATAAGCTAGGGGGTGCCTCTACCTCTTTGAATCGATTTGTTCGAATGAATGATATTAATTCTGCTTGTGTTTGTACTGGACTCCCATTTACTGGCCAAAGATTCACTTGGAGAAAAAAACGAAGTGGTGAAGGTAATATTTTAGAAAGATTAGATAAGTGTTTAGTTAGTTTGGGTTGGCTTCATCATTTTCCGTTAGCTAAAGTTAATCACTATATTTTCACTTCTTCCGATCATTGCATTGTTCAAGTTTCTTACTTATTGTCTCAACTTGACAAAACCCCCCATTCAAGTTTGGCAAAAGGGGACTCTAACTCCATATATTTTCATGCTTGGGCTACTATTCGCAAAAATGAAATTAGTATTTCGTCTTTTGTGACTAAAGAGAATGAGACTATCACCAATCCAATGCAAATTTTCTTAAGCATATCTGAAGAATTTAAAGAGCGCTTTGTCTCTAACCAATGTTGTGGATTTAGTGAAGATGAAGATTTTGATTTATCTCTAAAGTTATTTCCGATGAGGATAGTTTGTTTCGTTGTAAAGATGTCAATGCAGATGAGATTCGCAATGCTCTTTATGACTTAGCTTCAGATAAATCCCCTGGTCCAGATGGCTATCCTCCTTTCTTTTTCCAAAAATATTGGACCCTGGTGGGCAATTCAATAGTTAAGGCGGTTCAAGCCTTTTTTCATTCTGGTCGAATTTTGTCGGAAATAAACCATACTTTTATCACTCTTATTCCTAAGATTGACAACCCCTCTGCAGCAAACCACTTTAGACCTATTAGTTTGTGTTCCACAATCTACAAAATAAATGCTTAAGTTATTGCAAACCGGTGGTGCCTTTGTTCCTGAAAGATTAATCCAAGATAATATTTTTTTAGCACATCAGATCTTCCATTCGTTTAAGAATAAATCAGGTAAGGATGGCTGGCTAGCTATCAAGCTAGATATGGAATAAAACATATGACAGACTAGAGTGGAATTTCATTTTCGATATGTTACACAAATTAGGGTTTGACCATAAGTGGATTCATTGGGTCAAATTATGTGTTACTTCAGTCTCTTTTTCGGTTCTTGTTAATGTCTTTCCAGGTGACGTTTCTTCCCCTCTAGGGGAATCAGACAAGGGGATCATCTCTCTCCTTACTTATTCATTTTTGTGTCGAGCTTCTAGCACGGCAAATCTATAGCCACTCTATATATGGTAGCAAGCTTTTGAGAGTCAAAATTGGTTATTCTGGAGTCAAAATTCCCTTCTTGACGTTTGCAGATGATACTATGTTATTTGCTAAAGCTACAGAGGAAAGTTGTGTTATTATTAAGTCAGTTTTGGATAAGTATTGCTCCATGTCGGGCCAATTGGTTAACTTTCATAAATCCTCGTTTCAATGTACGCAAAATGTTTGTTTAGATGATGTGAATAAGTTCTCGGTTATTCTCCAAATGTCTAATTCTCTTTCTTTTGGGAATTATCTGGGTTGCCCTGTTATCGAGTCACGTGTCAATAAAAATACGTTTCACCAAGTTATTCAAGCCTCTCAGTCTCAACTGTCTAAGTGGAAAGCTAATTCTATTTCCCAAGCTGGGCGTTCAGTGTTGATTCAGGCCAATCTGTCAACTAAAGCCAATTTTTCAAATGCAAAGCTTCCTTTTGCTCTCTGCTATTCATTATGATTTAGATAAAAATTACAGGTTTTTTTTTTTGGAATAAAGCCCCGGAGTCTCGCTCCCCTAATCTGATTGGTTGGGATCGTATTTGTCGCCCAAAAAAATTTAGGGGCTTGGGTTTCCGAAAGGCTTCTGTCAATAATGTCGCTTTGCAGATGAAGCTCTTATGGAAAATTGTGAAGATGCCTTCTAACTTGTGGGTTGATCTTGTCTCTAAAAAATATCTTAGAGGTCACTCTTTATTTAGCTACTCCCCTTCTAGTAACTGTTCTTGGCAATGGCGAAAACTCATGTCTCTTCGTCCCATTTTCAGGCAAGGTCTTCGTTGGATGGTTAATAAGGGTGATTCTATCTCGTTTTGGAATAATAATTGGGCTTTCCCATATCCAATTGCGTCTGTCTGTGATCTTGTTTTGGACACTGAGAATTTTAAAGTGAGTGATGTTATAAATGAATACCGCCAATGGAATAGGGATTTTTTAGCTTCTCTTGTTCCTGATGCCATCTGCCAAGCTATTATGAGCATCTTCATTCCTTCTCAAGAGGGTCCGGATTCTTTGGTTTGGGGTCTTACCCCGGATGGGGAATATTCGGTTAAGTCTGGTGCTCTTCTTGTTCAAGGGCTTGCTTTGATTCCCCCTCCTCCCAATCCTTTTATGTGGATTTGGAGGTTAAATGTTCCCCCAAAGGTTAAAAACTTTCTTTGGAAAATCTGACAGGATGGCCTTCCTACTAAAGTTAGGCTTCAAAAGAGTCACGTTTTCCTTCCTCAAGAGTGTTATTTCTGTAACCACCATTCAGAGGATGCTAATCACTTATTTCTTATTTGCCCCTTTATTCAAGATGTTTTTAGTCTTCTTTTCCAGCATCTCAAGTGGAACTGCCTCCCGATAGGTCCTTTCTCGGACAATGTTTTAGATAATTTAACGTATGTTCATCTTTTTTATAAAGTGGAAGATTTGGAAAATTGTTGTTTAGTTTGGTGGTTCATTTGGTTCCAATGCAATAAAATTACGTTTCAAGATGGCCATTCCTCTCCTGGTGTTGTGGCCAAGGCAGTCTCTATGTTTTTTCAGAATTGGGTGAGTGCTCAAATGGATGATGTTGTTGTTGGCTCCATTTCTGGTCCTTCGACCAAGGTGGGAAGGGTTGTGAAGGATGTTGCTTGGTCCCCCTCCTCCCTTGAGTTGGCTCAAGCTTAATTTTGATGGCTTGAAATTAGCGGATGGTAGGGCTTCTTTTGGGTTTGTTATCCGTAACTATGAAGGGGATTTGCAAATTGCGGGTGCTATGCTTATCTCGGCTAATTGCTCTATTCTTAAGGCGGAGGCTTGGGGGCTTCGTGAAGGTATTCGCTCGGCTAGGTTTCTTGGCTCTTCTTCTCTCGTTATTGAAGGTGATAACTTGGTTGTTATCAATTCTCTCCGGCATTGTTGGAAGGCTCATTGGGAAATTAAATCTCTAGTTGATGATTCGGTTGCGGAGCTTCAGCAGTTTCAAGACGTCTCCATCAATCATTGCTTTTGGGAAGCTAATCAAGCGGCTGATTTTATGGCCCACTATGGGCATGGGATCGCCTCCCTTGTGTATTGGTTTTCCTCTTCTAACTTTGTTTTTTCTTCCATCATCTGTAAGGATGCTGTAGGCTGGTCCTATTCTAGGGGCTAGTCTTAAGTTTTCTTTCCTTATAAAAAAAAACCAACAAAACATTGATTTAAGAAAAACATATTAAAAAAAATTATAAATGTTTATTCGAATCAAAATTTTAAAAACACTGATGAATAACTAGTTGAGAAAAAAACATTAATATGACACGCACGTATTGCGGGGAAAAAATACTAGTGAGATTATGCCGGAATAATCAATAGTTAGGATTTGGTAGTATAAAAAACTAAGAATCGAAACTAGCCAACTAGTGCTTGTTGAGAACTTGAGATTATTCTTACCAAACTACTCAATTTGAAAATATCACGCGTTGGCTACTGCTCGTGGGCAAGATTTAAAGATTTCCTTACCTTAACGACACTAGAAAGTTTTGGTCATTATGAGGTGGCAGATTCCCAATATAAAAGAATATCAATCAAAGGTTAAATTTGACACTCATGAAAGAAAAGAAAAATGAGAAAATGGACACTCACCTTTGCCCAAACTAGTTAAATTAAAGTCAACAAACACTCCTTTTCATTGTGTGTTTTTGGTAGCCATTTTTGCTTCTTGCACTCCAACTTGGAAATCCACAAATTTTATCACTGAAAATTCAACATCACCTCTATCTCAAAATCATTTCAAAGCTTAATTCTTTCACTTTCTCAATCTTCTCACCAAATTTCTTAATTTCTTAATTTCTTCTCCTACCCATCTCAAGAACTTAAATTTAAATTGCTCTGTTTCATCTGTTCTTCCTTCATTCTTGCTCAAATCTTACTGGGTATGTATCAATAATCAATCCTTGTTTTTTTCTTTCTTTGTTTTGCTTTTCAATTATTGCATGCATGATATTTTTGTTGTCATTATACAAATGATTGCCTCTTGAATTCATGTTCATTAATTCTTTTTTTGAAAAAAATGGTTGGGTTAATTATTGGATATTCTTATGCATAGGATTTGAATCAACCTAAAGATGACTTACAATTATTATTAGTTTTAAAATAAATGATGTTTTTCTAATTCTTTTATTATTTATTATGTTTAAGTAAAATTGCAAAATGGATTTAAATTTGTAATTGCAAACATATGGTTAAACTTATTTTTTTCTTCTTTTTTGGTTGCATGATTGTATCTCAAAATCTATAGATGGAATATATTATTGTGGGATGTGTTGCTTGAGGTGTAAGGCAGAAGAGGAAGGAGACAATAAATAGAATTTATGCTTTTTTCTGCTATGCTCATTTGTCTTTTTATTTGGCTTTATTAAAAAAACCAAAGACATTAATCAAAAATTCTTATGTTAGTGTCTTTTTTCTCTTTAACTCTTCTTTTAAATTCCTTTTCTCTGTCCCACCCTGTGAATAATTGATGGAGTAATTGAAAAGTTTATACGCAAGTGTCAATTATTAGTCTGATTTGGTAGTTACTAAGATTCGTGGAACTCCATTATAAAATGTGGTAAAAAGAAACTTTGATCTATAGGAAATAATTTTTTCTTCTTCATTACTTTTTCTCACATTCTTTTATAGCTTTTTTTTGGAAACATTATTTTATGATTGGAATTTGCAAAGTAGACATACATTTATCTTATGATTAGAATTTGCAAAGTAATTTTTTTGATGTGTTCCACTTAGCGTTGATGAGTTGGATAAACAAAGTTTTTCGGTGTTAATAAATGTTTAGTTCTTCTCCTTCAAAATATATTTAATGCTTAAATATAGGCCATAGCCTTAATTCCATTTTAAAAAGTAGGTTTGGTGATTATCTATAACCCACATTGCACGTTTAGTAATTGTAATAACCCATGGTATTGAAAGTTGGTCCCCAACCATGCATGTGCTTTTCCTTACTCAATAAACACTTCTAATTTCTAAAGCAATATTAGCAACTGTTAGCAAATGAGTTTTGCATGTACACGACACTCATATGCTCCTTATACTTCCAATTGTACTACCATTAGAGTATTCCATTTACTAACTCCCTTCCTCTAAGATATTCCTGTTTACTATTCAAGTGGTTAAAGTTTAAAAACTTTGACATTATGTGGTAATTAATGTATGTAAAAAGTAATTATCGTGCGATATTTTGTTGGATATGTGTCAACATATATTTTCATATTTTCAATTTTTAATTTCATCATTTTTACTATCATACAATAAAAGATATATATATGGTCAAAATAGTACATTGGAGGCACGAGTGGAATGATATTTAAAGAACGGAGGGAGTAAGAGCTAATAGTACTAAAATCACCATTACATTCTCTTAGATGTAAACCCAAATAAGCCCCTTTATCTATTCGGTCCACCAACCAAACATATAGGTTTAATTCCATCTCTTTTGCTTAGCAAGTGTGCATGGCATGCATCTCATAACTAGACTTGATTATTGGACTGCACAGTGCGGGTTATTCGCAGGTCGGATCATTAGTGGGCTGCCTTGCTGCCGGCCAATAGTAGGTTGGGCCATATGGGGCTGCGGGTCCATAATGGACGAGCCAATAGAATAATAAGGTTATAGGGGATAGGAGAGATAAATGAGCAAACATAAAAACTGCAAATTTTTATTTCTCCATATACTCTCTTTTTGCGAATTACTTACACCCATTGGACGACCTTGTCCACTAACCAACATAATTAAAAAAAAAGGTTTTTGCTGTGATCTAATGAACTAGTCTCCCTTTTTGGGTTTCTTTAAAAAAAAAAAAGAATAAGTTTTTTGCTAACCCATTATTATGGCAAAATTATGCACCATTCGATGTTATTCATCTTTTCTATAAGTGATGGTATTAAACATTTAGCATCTCTAGCTACTTTAAGCTTCTTATAAATCATAATCCTTAAGATTACGTTCAGATTTATCCTTAAAATATTACTCCATTGGGTTGAAATTAAGTAGACATTGTTTAGATAATTATTTTATTTGGAGAAGTATGCAGAGTTGCATTAAATCATGTGCCCCATCTAGATCTACCAAAAAACAACAAACTTCTAATGGCTTGATGTATCAGAGGGATTAATTAAAGAGTTGTTAAAGGCTCGCTCACCCACACACATGCAAAACCAGCTTTCCAATGTCTTCATTAAGCCTAACAGTTTGATTTTTCCAGATATTCAGCAGCATGATGGACTCCCTCTCATTGTACAACAAAACCGAGAATTCGTATGCGGAATTCGATATAGATATCCGGTGCTGAAATTTGTTACTTCATTTCTTGGGCATGAATTTTTGCCTGAGCTTTACAAAGTATGGGATTTGAGCTGCTTAAATCATTTCAAGTGGAAACTAAAAGGTTGCTTTGGCTAATTGCTTTGGTGTTTGTAACTGTTTTACTGCTCCAACGCATCGAACTTCCGAAGGGTAATGCTGGCTTGTGGTCCATATTTTCTCAAGGTGAAGTCCCTGAGCAAAAGTCTCGCAGCTTCTTCGACGTGAACACAACATCAGATCCTGTTTCATTAAGCAATGTAAGCTCACCGAGTGCATTTAATACAAGCATTGTATCTCAAGGGAAGAACACTTCTTTGGTGAGAGTTAATGAAGGTCAAGAAGGTCTTTCTTCCTCAAAGAATCCTGAGTTTGGCAATGCTACTGACACTAATTCTTTGTTCAACGACTCTGCTTTTCCACCGATGCAAAATGAGGATTTCATATTGGACCTAGTGGCACCTGCAGTTGCACCATCACCGGTAGCTTTATCACATGATGTAGCTTCTAATATAAGTATGGAATTTAACACTTCTTCAGCAACTATCGATTTGCCACCGGGCCCACCGCCACCTTTAGTTGATCATGTTTCAGCAGAGAAGCCAAAGTCCAAGGTTTTCGAAAATGAGGTTCTTACGCTGTCAGATATGAGTGAGTTGTTGATCCAAAATTATGCGTTTCCTCCCACAATGGTATGTAGTGTTATTTGAATATGTATGTTGTCCAGAGAGGTCTATTATATCTTTGCTAATTAGTGATTTATCCAATTGATTTTAGATACCGCGATGGTCATCTAAAGTGGATGAAGAATTAGTACTTGCAAAACAATTGATCGAGAATGCACCTCTCTTGAACGATGGGCTCTATGCTCCGCTGTATCGTAATGCAAGCATGTTCAAGAGGTAATGCCTATATGCCAATCTTTTCTTTTCTTTTCTTTTTGGTTGGTGGTGGGCGAGGATCGGGGCTAGACCTATTAAGAAAATTTGATGGAGCAAAAATTTCTTCTTCTTACCAATTTTCACAAAAAATTAAGAAAAAGTATATTTGCAAGATATCAAAAAGCTTTGTATATTGACTATTGTAGTATTGTAGTCTTATGAGGGTAAAACAGGCTGTAAGTCTTTATGTCAAGGGTAATATCAAGACTATAATATAGCTAAGATTTAGATTTCACTTCATAACAGTTGAGTCATTCCTATCCTATCCCAATAACGAAAATTAAGTATGATCTACATATCTGAAAATTGAATCATAATAGAAAACACAACAAATTCTTTTGAGCATCTTAAATTAGTATACACGAGTACGTGACTATTTAATTCTCGACAGAGGGATTAATCAATAGAATTAATACAGGTATGTACCTTGCTATTTAACTCCAGGATAGCTTTTCATCACAACCTGCATAATTTAGTTGTTTAACTTATTTCTGTATAGTCATTAGACATGCATAATCTAGTTCAAGAAAAAAAAAAATGGGCTTGAATTTTCTTTTGCTTGGTCGACCAATTCTATAGAAATATTATTCTAAAAACTCACCTATTATGGTAAGTTTTTGTTACAACTTACAACCACCAATCCACCATACGTCTATAGAACTCTTATGCTTCTTGAAATGTGAGTATATTGCTAATATTGATGTATACTCATTGATTTCAACAACAATATGGAACTTCTACAGGAGCTATGAATTAATGGAACAAATGCTTAAAGTATACATCTACAAGGAAGGAGACAGGCGAATATTCCACCGGCCACCACTTGAGGGAATATATGCTTCGGAAGGATGGTTTATGAAACTGATGGAAGCAAACAAGCATTATGTCACCAAACAACCCAAGGAAGCACACCTCTTTTACCTTCCTTTCAGCTCTCGGCAGTTGGAGGAGACTTTGTACGTTCCCAATTCACATAGCCATAAGAACCTGATACAGCATTTAAAGGACTATGTAGACATGATTTCATCAAAGTACCCCTTTTGGAACAGAACCGAGGGCTCAGATCACTTCCTTGTTGCCTGCCATGATTGGGTACGACTGCTTATCTCAGGCTTTATGACTAATATTAGATTAGAATTATAGTCTGCTTTATGTCAGTTATGACTCATGAGTTGTGACTACTGCCAAAGTGCTAATTTAATTGCCAAACAGAAAAAGGGAAAATGCAGGACATCCTGTATTGTTACCATTTTGGCTTAAGAACTCTAATGCCCATGCCACTTTGAGATCAGTCGACCCTAAATTTGTTTACAGAGATTATAATTCACACAGACAATACTAGATATACTGATACAGGAGTAGTTCGACGCACTGATAATGGCACGTGTGTGTCACGGTCTGGCTCATTTAGACCACACACCGACAATTGTAAAATGTTCATATTTTTGAAATTACACAAATCTACAAAGATCTTACATGAGTTAGCAGTTTTAGTCTGCGTCACGCGTGATCTCTCCCATTCAATACAAGTACCGGGACTAAAATAGATCAGGGTCTTCTCCAACAATTGTAAAATGTTCATATTTTTGAAATTACACAAATCTACAAAGATCTTACATGAGTTAGGAGTTGTAGTCTGCGTCACGCGATATCTCTGCCATTCAATTTATTAGATCGACAGCTATATTAAGCTTCACATTATAAGATGGTTCGAACCATAGGTTAGTTCTCATGGGACAATCATCGTGTATATAATTAGTGAAATATTTAAGGTCCCAGTTCCCAATTAAATGTGGCAACTAAGTAATTTTTGTTAATTTGTGGACATATATACTCTTTGTGGACATATATCCTAGCTTCAAGACTACCATCTGATCATTTTTATTGTCTTGCCTTATAGGCTCCAGGTGAAACAAAACGTTACATGGCTAATTGCATAAGAGCTTTATGTAATGCCGACGTCAAAGAACATTTCCAATTCGGCAAGGATGTGTCTCTGCCCGAGACGTTTGTACGAAAAGCACGAAATCCTCTAAAAGATATAGGCGGAAAACCTCTTTCGAAAAGGCAAATCTTAGCTTTCTATGCTGGAAATATGCATGGTTACCTCCGTCCAATTCTCTTACAACATTGGGGCAATAATAATGATCCCGACATGCAAATATTTGGCAAACTGCCTCGTTCTAAGGACAACAAAAACTACATCAACTACATGAAAAGCAGCAAGTATTGTATTTGTCCTAGAGGATATGAAGTCAATAGTCCACGAGTAGTCGAGGCTATCTTCTATGAATGTGTCCCTGTGATCATATCTGATAACTTCATTCCTCCTTTTTTCGAGACTTTAAATTGGGAGTCCTTTGCTGTGTTTGTGGCCGAAAAGGATATCCCGAATCTGAAGAACATCCTTCTTTCAATCCCCGAGAAGACCTTTTTCCGAATGCATATGAGGGTTAAGAAGGTACAGCAGCATTTCTTGTGGCACCCTAAACCTGTTAAGTATGATTTGTTTCATATGATTCTTCACTCAATTTGGTATAATCGTGTTTTTCAATATAGACCTCGATGATTTTTTTTTGTTAGTAGTATTTAGAGGGATTGCTAATTCGTTATTTGTTGATTGATCCATAAATGTATATAATTGATCTTTAGATTAAATAATCCGTACAGTAGGACTTATAGTGTTTTCATGCTTACAGTGAGGTTTTCTTTTTCTTGTTTCCCCGGAAATTTGATGTTTCCTTCGAAAATAGCAAACACAATGTAAACTCTCTTGGGTGACTGGTGGTCTTGATGGTAGTTTAATGTAGTTTATAACTAAAATTTTGAAGTATCTTCTACATGCTTTTCATATTGTATCCGATGACTTGATGTTGGTCTCCCATATAACATTCTCTGTAGTCTTTACCTCGGTAAGTGGTCGTCTAAGTAGCATGGAAATCGGACACAGATACGTGGATACGGGGAAAAGCAAATTGTAAAAGTGAGGTGATTAGGAGGAAATGTTAGGAACCACAATATTTCAAAGTTTTGAAAGTAGATTAGACTATACTTTGAGAGATTTAGAGACATTGAAGAAAAAGGTAAGCTTTTAGAGGGAAAATATTTATTCCACTAACAAAAAATTATGTCGGTCCTTTTTCAATCTACTATCTATTTTCAAAAGAAAATTCAAAGTTTTTGAAAGTTTCCAAAAGTGTCGGTGTTGGAAACGGGAACGTTGACCCAAAAAGATTGTCCGTGCACTATTGGGGTTGTTTGGTTGAATGTGGAGTATTAGTAAGCATAAACTCTTGAATACAAAGGTAAAGCATGAACTCTTGAATACTCGAATCGCGAAAAAAGGGAAAATAGTTTTACGTTAGAGTCAGTGAACAAAAGCAATTTTGAAACATTGTTTACAACTTTCCAAAAAGTCATAGAAAGACTGATAAGATTTGGTCAAGTTGTTATGTTCTCATTCATCATCAAAAGTATTTATACAATCTAGAGGACGGAGTCCTGATTCTATGCAAATTAGGCATAATAATATCTATCTATGACATAATAGGAATAAGAGTCCTAACAGGGATGCGATTATATTGTGATAGTCAATCTGCGTTATATATTGCCAAGAATTTGGTGTTTCATGAATGTACTAAACATATTGAGGCTGACTGTCATTTTGTTCATGATGTTGTGACTGAAGGATTAGTGAGTCCGTCGTATGTTCCTTCTAAGTTTCTGTTGGCAGATATTTTTACTAAAGCACTTGGTAGGACTCAATTTTAATTTTTGTTGTCCATTAATAGATAGATTTATGCCTAGTTTGCATAGCATCAGGACGCCTCCTATTATAAAACTTTGATGATGTAGGAACTAACAATTACATCTTATCAAAGACAACTGTAAATTGGATGGACGACGACATTCACCTACAAAGGAATAAAAACAAAATTAACATCATAATCAGCGTTTGTGGTGGACTGGCGGTAGTAAATAGGAAAAAATTAACTTTGCAGTTGGAATTAGTTAAAATTTATTCCTATCAGTAAGTAAATTTTATTTTTAATCAGTAAAAAACGTTAGTTTGCCAAAAATCATGTGAAGATAATAGGGCCTTACTTGTGCAATTAATCAATCAATAAATTGAGCAATTGAATGTGAAAATCAAGATAGTACTATCAAATAAGAAAAACACAAGGAATGAGAACACATATAACAAATTTATAAAAAGATCCAAGATCTAGGAGAAAAGCTAATAAATTACACTTGGATTTTGAAATTAATATCAGATGATGATTACAATTGAATTCTCTTTTTATGTTTTATAGTCTATTCCAAAAATTCTTAACCTCCTTAATATGAGAGTTCTATTTTCTCATTTTGAAAATGGCTAAACAAGCGTATATAATAAGGTTACAAATAGGATAGTCGGAAAATTGCAAAATTTTCAAAACCCCGCAATATATGATGGAGGTTCTTTTTTTTTTTTTTAATAAATAAAAAAGCATATTAAAACATCAATGATAAATCCCACAATACCCACAAAAAAAGAATGACTTATTTGAATAAAAGAAAAACCTAATATGTGTAGTAATATCAACTTGGGCAAGTGTTATATCAATATGATCTCTAAGTTAGATTAAAATTTTAGATCCAAATAATAATTTTTTCTCTTTGCTAAGTAATCACATTGTATTTCAGTTAAACTTGCCACCACTAACTATTGGTCTATTGTAAGTCGATCAACAAGAAAAAGTAACTTAGGCGTTGCACTTTTGAATTGAATTAATGAAAATTCAGTTCAGATCAGTTCAGATAAATTCAGTTCAGATCAGGTTCAGTTTATTTCAGTTCAATTCAGACAAATTTCTTTTACAGTTTCAATTCTGTTTAATTCAAAAGAACAAAGCTAAAGGGGTGAAAAAACAAAAGGTTAAGGGCCTGTTCTCCCCAGCTTATTTTCAGTTCAGTTCAATTCAGTTCAGTTCAGTTTTCTTAAATGATAATTATTACTATTAATTAGTTATAATTTAATTCAATTCAATTCAATTCAGTTAAGTTAAGTTAAGTTCAGTTCAGTTCAGTTCAGTTGTTTTATGTCGAATAGAATAGGCCTAAGGCTATGTTCAATTCACCTTATTTTTGCTTATTTCAGATCAGATCAGAAAAAATAAGTTCAGATCAGATCAGATCAGATAAGTTCAAATTATGCTTATATTTAAAAACTTATTATTATTATTATTATTATTATTATTATTATTATTATCATCATGATTATTATGATTGTTAGTATTACTAATGCTATTATTGTTATTGTAATAATTATTATTATTGTTGTTGTTGTTGTTGTTATTATTATTATTATTATTATTATTATTATTATTATTATTATTGATATTACTTTATACAATTACTATTACTATTAATATTACTATTTACTAGTACATTTGTTCAAAAAGATTATTATTATTGTCGTTGTTGTACTTATTAATTTTTAATATTGGTAATTATTATTAATGTCGTTGCTATTATTATAAATGTCATTGATATAACTATTTGAAGCTATTTATGTTCAAGAAGAAGAATGTTCTTTTGGCATTTGTAAGTGTTCTTTTTTATATTTATTCTAATTAATAATTTTGATATGTGATGTTCTTTTTGATGTTGTACATGTAACGAACATGACAATAGTATATGATGTTTATTTTTTAAAACAATTTTGGTAGAATAATATATATTACTCCCTCCGGTTCCTAAAGATCTTCCCTCTTTCCATTTTAGTGCGTTCAAAAGATCTCTCCTCTTGTACTTTATTCCTTATTTGGCAAATTTTTTCCCCTTCTTACCCTCTCATGTCACTATCATATGGTCCACCATTACACTATTAAATCAAATTTACTCCCTTTCTCTCTCCTACTTTACACCTTTTTATTTGTTTATTTTCCTTAACCCTCTCTCTCTCTCCTACTTTACCCACCCAAGACCCCACACAAATTGATCCTCCTTGGTATCTGTAGTAATAGTAACAAGGAAGATCTTTCGGAACCGGAGGGAGTATATATTACTAGTTTATATAAAACATGAGTAGCATGGGATAACCTAATGTTGTTGTCATCACGTTCAAAATTTTTCCTACAAAGGATTTCAACCTATCTTTAAAAACAAAGTTTATATAGAACAAGACAACGATACAAGAAGAATATTTAACCATTTTGTTCAAGATCATGTGATTATATATTTATAGGTTTATTTATAATAAAAAAGAACAATTTATTGATATAACAAAGAACATGTTGTTAGTTAAATCCAAACATGTCATCAATATAAAAATAACATCTATCTTTTATTTTTAAAATGTGTTCTTTAAATAGATCTTGTATGCAATTTCAGTATATGTTCTTTTTTTAATATCATTATGTTCTTTTCATTACTACCTAAATTCTTACTTTTAACGGACCTTGAACATGAGAGTTCTTTTATTTTTAATTTTTTTTGGGCCCCTTTCGGGAATCCCGTGGTAAGATGAATTTTTTCTGGGCTGCCCTCGCACAGGGTCACTCACCTAGAGACCTAACAAGCCCTAACCCCCTTCCCCACCCACAACAATATTGAAATATATGCTTCCACCAAGATTTGAACCTTGGTCTCCCATGTGGGAGGTAAGAAGCCATTAGACCCAAGAGTCCTTAGTCTTTTATTTTTAATTGTATGTTCAAATACTAATATGTTCTTTTTCAAAAAAAAATTAATTATGCTATAATTATAATAATAATTATTATTATTATTATTAAGTTATCTATATTATTATTCTTATTATTATTATTGTTATTATAATATTATTTATATTATTATTATTATAAAATTATTATTATTATTATTGAAAGTTGTGCATAGTAATTAAATGATAGTAATAGTAATAGTAGTAATGAAATACAAAGTAATAATAATATTAGTAATAATATACTTTTTAAAAGATAAGTTCAGATCAGATCAGATCAGAAAAAATAAGTTCAAATCAGATCAGATAAGTTCAGATCAGAAAATTTCAGGTGAACTAAACATAGCCTAAGTATACGAGTCGTGATAAACCCATACCCGGTAGGGGCTGACCGTTGCCCATATCGGGGGTAAAATGGACATTTTGCCCATTTAATACAACTGAAACCCCTATTTTTCATTGTGAGGAGAAATCGCCCAAAAGAGAGGTTCGCGATTTCTCTCTCTCCTCCATCGTCATTATGTAATTTAGCGAAAATTAAATGCAGCGATAAATTTTGCTCTTTTTAAAATCAATTACGTTATATGTGTAATTTATAACCATGAATTTTGTTAAATTTTCAGGTGAGTTGGGCTTGGAAATTGCGAAGTTTTTTGAAGAAGAGGAAATTGCGGTTTGTTAAATTTGAAGGTTAGATCTGTAGTTTTCTCATTCGTTTTGTATAAATTTTAGGTAGAGATATGTGAAGAGAAATTTTTGGTATAGATATGAATATAAATTAAAATTGGGCACTAGGGAATTTTGTTTGTGCCCAGTTAGGGTGAAATTCAATTTTTTGTTATTTGTTCTTGGAATTTGAATGTATTTTGTTTGAGAGGTGATAATTTATGAAGTAAGAAATTGCAATTATGAATGAGGTATAAATGTTTTGCAAACTTAGTTGATGAAAGAAATTGCAATTATGAATGAGGTATAAATGTTGTGCAAACTTAGTTGATGAATATTTACAAAATACTTCTTCTTAGTTTATGAATATGTATTCAATGTATGTGGTGGCATGAAGAAAAAGTGGAGAATTTACGTTAGTGCTAGTTACTTGCTTGATAGTGAATATGGCTTATGTTTGACCATGATTATGTAACATACATTACATGAATACACACATACATATCTTTTTCTTTGACAATAAGATGAACATATATTTTGCAATCAAACTTATTCAATCTTCTCTTTGACAATGTGCTGCATTCATTATGGCCATTTTGTATAATATAAGAGCAGTCAAAAACTGAACTGAACAATACTGTGATATTATCATAGTGTTGTTCAGTTCAATTAATAGCTATTTTTTTGAACCATACATATCAATTCTATTATACAGATCAATTCTATCAACTTGTTCGGTACTTGTTTTTGTAGCAATTACTTACAAGCTTTGAGATTTTTAACTGAATAGTAGCTTAACTGAATAGTAGTTATAGAGTTATTTTAGTTAATGCTTGGAGGTTGTTATGTTAATAGTACAAGGAAGTGTCAGCACATAGAGTATAGGGCAGCTGATGTGAAACCAATTCCAGGGTCTAACTTTCATGAAACCACGTAAAAGAAAGTGAGGAAAAAAGAAGTGAGCCCAAAGAGAGAAATGGGTCTATGATAGCTTTACAACCCATTGTGTGCAAATGGCAATTATCTTTTAGTAAACTTCTGGCAAATGTTTGCATTTCTTTAATCTCAGTGAAGTTTATCGTATTGAGATGTAACTTGTATAGACAGGACTTATATATTTGTTTATTGGATTGGCATATATAACAGATTGTGAGGATAGTACTTAGTGGATTGGGTGTTGAACTTCAAGGTGGTGCTGGTGTTCAGAACTTGGGTGACGACAATAATGTGGTCGCGGAGTCAGAGTCGGACGGGGAAGCAATTGCTACTCAATGGAGAAGGGGCCCTAGGGATAACCTTAACCCATATCAGCGGAGAATGATGAGGAGAGCACATCAAGGTGGTGAAACAGATGTGGCAACCGGGCATGAGACCGATCATGAGGTCAAGGAGATGATGAGGAGCATGATGACCGTTTTTGAGCCGGGGAAGGAGTTTGATGGTGAGCATTTTCGGGGTGATGAAGAGGGTGTAGAGGGTGGGCATGAGCGAGGGGGGGGAGGTGTGACTACCGAGCGAGGGCGGGGCGGGGGTGTGAGTCGGCGGGGGCAAGGGGGGAGGTATGACAACCGAGCAGGGGTGGTATGACTACCGAGCGAGGCGGGGTGGTGTGAGTCGGCAGGGCGGGGGAAGGGATGTATGACTACTAAGTAGGGGGTATGAGTGTTCAGGGGAAGGGAGGTGTGAGTCAGCAGGGGCAGGGAGGTATGACTGAGCAGGGGCAGGGGTGTGTGAGTGAGCAGGGTGAGGAGAGTGAGCAGGAGAAGGAGGATGGTGGGCATGAGGAGGAAGAGGAGGGTGAGCGAAATTTGAATGTGAATGAGCAGCAAGAGGGTGAGCGGAGTGGGAATGAGGAGCAAGATTTTTCAGAGCAGAATGACAGGAATGAGGGACAAAGGTCTAAGAGTACGGGGGAGTACTGAAAGTTCAATCCCATCGGTTAGTAGCCTTGTGAAGAGGCTTAGCGTTGGGTTATGTGATGGTTTTGAAGACACGATCCATGAGGTAAACATGTCTACGTATGAGTGGGGGTCGTGTAAGTTTAAGTCGAGGGCAAGCAGTCCAAGTGTAGTTGATGAGAAACATGTTACTAATATAATAATGGTATGTTTAGGCTTTGTTCCGGGATTCAAATGTTACTTGCTATCAAGGATTGTGCAGCTCGGCTGAAGTCCAAGTGCACAATAGGAAGTTAAATTTAAAATTAGTTATACTTGAAATTACTTAGTTCGTGTATTTAGTTACTTACTTGTATTTGTTTTTCCATAAGCCTGACAACATCACGAAGGTGAGGAGTTGGTTACTAACTGAAGACCTTTTATGCGGTGAAAATGAATTGAAGGGTACCGTGAAGGAAATGCTTGACAGATTAACAAATTGGTGAATTGTAATGAACATTTTAGGTTCCAAATATTGTATATGGTAGGTAATTTTTGGGTGGCACGCGCTTTGGTTTTTGTAGTTGGGCTGCCACCACTTGGTTGTGCTGCAATGTGGACCACTTAGTTGCACTGCGATGTACGTAGTAGGCCTGCCACTTATGATAATGTAGTTTACGCATTTCATGTTTTGGTATACAATGGAAAATGGTAGTTACATATGTAGTTAAAATATATTCAAATTTAATGTATATCTTGATGTTTATGTTAATGAAGTGAACTAATTTGAAATAATAAATTTAGTTATCATATTTCAATTCACTAAAACAAAGAGTAGATATTTTGAGCCCAAAGTTTAGAAGGCATGTGTTTGGCCACAAAGGTGCATAAAACATTTAGTACTAGGCTGCATATGGATCTCATTTTGACTGGGCTGCATATAATAAATATAATGTATCCAATTTTGTATAAAAAAAACTTTTGACTGGGCCGCAAATGATCCAATTTTGTATTAAAAAAAAACTTTTGATTGGGCCGCACATGATCCAATTATTTCGTTTGTTTTGTTTGGGGGGGGTAAGTTGTAGGATTTTTGGTTTTCTTCAGGCTGTAGAACCTTTCCTTCATCTTGGTAGTGTTTCTTTGGGCCCCCTAATTTTGGGTATGATGGACATATGAAACCTTCTATGATCTTTTAAAATCGTATAGACTCATATTAAAGTGTAAAATAGTCATATTATCTGTAATAGTACTCATATCAGCTTCTGTAGTAATCATATCAAAGTGTGTAGTAATCATATCAACTTCTGTACTAGTACTTATGTTATTTAAATTATAGTAGTTAAAATATCTTTTACATTATAAACAATAAATTAAGAAGCTCATATATTGTTTGACGTAAAAAGCAGATAAGGTAACGCATAATAACTGCTACTAAATTATTTTGAATAGTACAACAGTCTCTTATTTGATCTAGTAAATGTGAACGGTGTGCACATTAGGGCCATTGCTAATATTAATTATCGTTTACATGACTTACTAAACATTACGAGAATTACCAAACACTACTACGCTAATTCATTACTAACTAAACATTTGGGACATTGCTAATGTTAATGAGTTACTAAACATTATGAGAATTAGTAAATACTTTCCTGATCATTCATTACTAACTAAACATTAGGGAGCATGTCAATGTTAATGATCATTTACATGACTTGCTTAACATTACGAGAATTACTAAACACTACTACGATAGGCCGTATGTTGACTGTCAAATACCTTCCATAGGCCGTATGTAAATGATATGATTCTAAGGCGTTTTAATGAGATTTACACTTGTTATGATATGATTTCAAATATATACAATATGATTGGTTGAACGCAGGATATAAAACTGATATCATTAGGAGGATATAAAACATAACGAACTTAACTATTTAATATTAGGAGGAGGGATTTAGCTACACGAACATAACCAAATTAACTAATTAATATAAAAAGTGCATCATTAGGAGGAGGATGTAACTACACGAACATAACCAACTTAAGTAATTAATATAAAACGTACATCATTAAGAGGAGGATGTAACTAAACGAACATAACCAACTTTACTATTTAATGTAAAACGTACATCATTAGGATGATTTAACTAAACGAACATGACCAACTTAACTATTTAATATATAACGTACGAGGATTTAACTAAACAACGAACGTTACCGCATTCATTGAACCTTTAACTAAACAACGTACATCACATGTTTACTTTTTGACAAACAGGGGTTGATTTAACAATAACATGGGTTTCATACACACAAATAGGGGTTGATTTAACAATAATATGGGTTTCAAATACACAAACATGGGTTCACTTTTTGGATTAATATTATTTTAATGCTTTCCACAATATTTTATAAATATAAAGCTGTTAGTGACCGAAACCCAACCTTCAGACTATGCCACATCAGCATTCCACTAACTTTTACCTACTTTTTATTCTTCAGACTTACTTCAAACTTTTCATGAATGAAAAAAAAAATACACACAAAGGGTTATTTATAAGCATTTTGACAAAATAATAGCATTGGATGTTGGTTGATTTTTTTTTGTATTATTCTAGTTAAATAATCCATATATATATATATATATATATATATATATATAGATTTATGAATGGTGTTCCCAAGATTACTGTATGGTGTATATTGGTAACGAGGACAAAATGGCTTTTTAGAGATAGGCCTTGATTTAATATGTTAGCCTCTGTGTTTCCCTCTATATGCATTTTGGTGTTATTAGCAGAGCTAAGTTTTTCCGAAGTTTTTTTAATGAAAGCGTTTTGGGACGAGGCTGGATTTAATACAATTTAAATTTGCTCCGGTATCGAACAAAGCAATAGTATTAATTTTAAAGTCACTAGAGAATTCAAATGTGATTTTTATGTAATATTTTCTAGAACTGATTTCTTTTAAGACAAAAATTAAATCATCTGGGACTTTTGGGCTTCGTTCTTCATCTGGGATATCGTCAGGATCACTCTCACTAGGGATATCTGGGACCATTTGAGAAGTTAGAAGTTGGATAATGGCTGAGTCTTGCTGCTGCTTAGTTTTAAGGTCTTTTATGTCGACTTTAATGGTTTTAACTTCAGCCTGAAGGTCCTGTATGGTTCTTTCTGGCTTCTTTCTAGTACTTCTCTTTTCTAAAATAGAAGTGAGGTTGTATGGTTCAGTGCTTGAAGAAGGAGGGATAGGGTCTTTTTCTTCAGGACTTTCTTCAAGGGATTTACGAAGTCGTTCAAGGTATTGTTTTTGAAGACCAGGATTATTGATATCCTGAATAACATCTAATATGAGGTTTTGTTCTTTGGTTAGGACGTTTAGGGTATAATCCTCATCATTAGCTGAAGAGGAGGAATCTATATCATCATCCTAAGGACCATAATTCTCAGCTGAATTATAAGATTCAGATTCCTCATCAGATGACTCTATTAAAAGAGCTGAAATCCTTCCTAGAGTTTCGTCATCTAGGTCAAGGTTTTGGATTTTATTAGACACTCTACAAAATCTAGCCGTGTGACCCTTTTTTCACATTTAAAACAAGTTATGTTTTTAAGGTCAGGTTTAGTAGTGGACTGTGGGTGTTTCCTATGAGGCTTCCATTTTCGTTGTTCAAAAGGTTTTTTATGGAAGACTTTCTCAACCTTCTTATAAAACTTTCGGGATTTAAAGGGTTTTTGGTAATGGGTTGTTTTACTGCACTTCCCTTTACAAGTGCTCGTCTGAGGAGAAGAGACATCAAATTGCTGGCAGAAGGAACCTAATTCCTTTTTAGTCTCTTTTAACTCCCTTTTTAGGTGTTTTTGAAGCTTCAAATCTTGACATATTTGAAGGCCTTGTTTGGAGGTTACACTAACTAACTCACCATAAGTTAGCCTATCGTAAGGGATAATATGTTCTCCAAAATCCTCACGGATCCTATTTCGGACCTTTTCTCCTAATATGGTTGGAAGACCTGCTAGGAATTTTTCTTTCCAAAAGGGTTGGTTAGAATCTTCTCTAAGCATAACCCTGGTTAGGAAATTATTTTTATACCACTGGAAATCACTAAGTTTCTTGCATATGAGATTTGACAAAAGATCTGCGTTTTTGTCTCTTAGATGGGAGGAATCTCCAATGAAATGAAGTGATAGGGTAAAGATTAAGGTTGAGACAGAATCTTGGATTGGTTCATCATTCTGGTTGAGAATGGGAATCCCATCTTAAGTTGTTTGGATGGCATTTATATATATATATATATATATATATATATATATATATATATATATATATATATATATATAACTATTTATTTGGAACTAGTACAATCTCAAATAAACTATACATAGTAACATAATACATTATGTTATGATTTTTTTTAATTAACATGAAAATAATAAATTATGCTATGATTCAATCTTCGATATAATTTTTGTTCCGATTGATATGATTGTCTCACAACTTGATATGAATTATGTTCCATTGATATGATTTTCTCACAACTTGATATGATTACCTCAACATATGATATCAAACCAAATTCACTATTAACTATAAATTACTTAGTTGAAGCCAAAAATTAATCGGGATACATAATATATTTCATATCAGAACGAACCATACAATTAATTGGACTAATTTTATTAATAATATCCTAAACATCAGATACTATTAATCGGTCGGAACACTCTTACTCTTAATCTCATAACGGCTTCATTCGAATACCATAGTCATGTCTTTCACGGCTTAACATACCAACTCCTTATTCCTTTCACGGCTTAGTATTGGAATAAAGTGAATAAAGTAATGTAGTAATATTTACGTATGCGATTATTTATAAAATTATGGTATGCGATTATTTATAAATTACGTATACGATAACTTCTATTTATTTATAAATCTGTAATAGTTGCGTTGATTTATCTTATAAAAAATGTTTCAAAATAAGTAAGAACATAATATGATTTAATGATGTTCAGATATGATTTAATCAATTATGGACATAATTTCACCCTCACTTTGATATGAATTATGATATGGATTGTATGGTTGTTAAGGATTTAAAAGTGAACATATTTTCTTATATGATCATGATCGAGAAGGTCATTCCAGAACATAGAATTCAGATCATAAAATCAAAGGATCGTAAAATCATAGGATCGTAAAATCGTAGGATCGTAAAATCCGGATGGGGACTTTAATAACTATGGTTTTAACAAACTCTTACATGTATTATTTATTACATATTAATTGGATTACTATTAAATTGTATTTTCTTTTTACGGCTTAAATGAGTAATATGAATCCTTATTTCTTTATATGGCTTATTAATTAATCAATTCACTTAAGTAATAACCTATTAGTCCTTCGACGGCTTATTAATACTTGAATAATTATGTTACTCATTTCACGGCTTATTATTGGAATAAAGTAATGTAGTAATATTTCTTTGACTTAGGTCTTTTATAACAATTGGAGTAATGGGATAATTTTTCATTTAGTCATTTACTTGTAGTTATGTGATAATCATATTAGTACTTTCACGGCTTATTACTTGAATAATCATATTACTCCTTTCACGAGTTATCATTGGAAAAAATAGTTTTTTAAATGATATGATTGAGTTATGTTCTGATATTATTTACTCAATCTTGGACATAATTTAACCCCTATCTAATATGAATTCACTTGAAGGGTTGTTAATAATAACATAATAGTTGGTTAAATTACACACTCTTAAACATATTGGTTATCACGTAGTAATTGGATTACAATTACAAACTTCTTGGCTTCATATATGAGCTTCATATGAGTTGAAACTTATTAGCTACCTTTGCAACTACGTGAAACACTTCTTATCAACTAATTGTTACTTATTAGCTACTAATTTTAACTAACTAGCTACTAATTGTTAATTCTTATTTCATATGAGTTTAATATGAGTTGATATACTTAAGGTGTTACTTATCAGCTTAGCAATTAAGTGAAACACTTGTTAGCCACTAGTTGTTACTCTAATTTTTTTATCCTTCTCACTTTCCTGTGCTCGACTCCACATGACTATAATTTTTCTTATAAATTGAAAATAATTGAGAAGATTCTCTCTAAGTATGAATAGTGTCAAGATTCCAAGTGAGAAGGATATAAAAAAACAGATGGAGTACTTATTAGCTACTAATTGATTATTATTCATACTTCCTCCGTTTCTTTTGGCAAAATTGGCCTCAACACCCTCAACTATAGCGCGGGTGCACCAAACAACGTCAACTACGACTTATAGTTAAAACACCCCAAAGTACTGACCTGGGTGCAGTCCGTACCATAAATGAGGCCGGTAATCGGAATTCTCACCGGCTATAAGTCGAGTGCTAGATATTAGGCAGCCATAGAAGCGTTTTTCTTGATTGTGGTTGAACTTCCAAGTAGTTTGGACTACTGCAGGCAATCACTGATCGATATTAAACCCTACCATTACCTAAACTGGTATTAGATTTCTTCTTGAAACTTGAAGATGAAGGTGAGCTCATTTTTGTTATGCGGATTTCACTCTTTTAGAATTTAGGGCTCATTTGGGAAGAAAGAGGGAAATTTGGGGAAGTAAGAAGGAATTTGGGGAATAAAGTCTTTTTGTTCAGTTGAGGAAGGAGAAAATGAAGGCACGCGCCTTTTTTTGTTTAAGTAAAAAATTAGGGTTAAAAAAGAAGAAAATAAGAAAGGGGAGAGAATCCGGTGAGAATTCTGGGCACCGGCCTCATTTATGGTACAGACTGCACCTAGGTCCGTACTTTTGGGGTGTTCTGACTACAAGCCGTAGTTGGGGCTGTTTGGTGCACCCACGCTATGGTTCAGGGTGTTGAGCCCAATTTTTCCGTTTCTTTTTAAATGCAACAATTGGACTTTCACGCGCAACGAGACATTACTTTGACCATCAATATCTATAATTACATATAAGTAAAATTTATAAAATTTACATATTATGATAGTAGGTCACGAGACAAATCTAACAAGATCCCACTTGACTATATTTTTCATTATGTACAAATCACAAATCTTGGTCAAAGTGATAGGTGTGAATAGTGAAAAAAATCCAATTGTTGCATTTAAAAAGAAATGGAGGAAGTATTAAACTCTTTGATATAAATTTCATATAATCTGATATGATAATAAGGGTTACTGATATGAATGTTACATATATAATCTGATATGACCCGATTTAGTACATATTCCAAGTTACTACATAACCCATCTCCGATTTACTAACATAACCCGATTCTAAAATCTTAGCATAATATTAAAACATCTTACTACATAAGTAAATTAGGCAACGATTCTTCAAGAAATATATCTAAAATCGATACAAACTAGGCAACGATTCTTGAAGCAATATATCTAAAACTGATACAAACTATTATTCAAAATCCAAATTTGAGTCGCCTTTAACATGCATAATTTTTTTTTCCTTTCACTAGTAGAATTAATGCTTATTGCTGCGGTGATATTGCTGCGGTTTTACCCATACGCAGCAATATATAACGACAAAAAAAAAGGTAAATTATAAAATAAATATATTGCTGCGGTTTTTATTAAAAACCGCAGCAATATGGTTGCAACAGTAAGCTTTGGCCAAATAGTTGACCTTTTGACCATATATATTGCTGCGTTTTCTAGAGAAAACAGCAGCAATATATATCCAACGGATTTTTTCAAAAAAGTGTAACATTTTATTCCTGAAATATATTGCTGCGGTCTCTTTCAGAAACCGCAGCAATATATTAAAATAATATTAAAAAAATATTATTTTAATATATTGCTGCGGTTTCCGAGAGACCAAGAAGAATATATTAAAATAATATTTTTTTAAACATTATTTTAATATATTGCTGCGGTTTCTGACGAAACCGCAGCAATATCCCCCGTACTCTGGATCTAAAACACGGGTTTTTTTTTTTTTTTGGCTTCACCGTTTCTCTACTTTCTCTCTCTATTCGCACTCTCTCACTCTCTCTCTTTCTCTCTACTCTCACACTCTCTCACCATCTTCAAATTTCCGGCGATAAGGTTTCATTTTCCGAGCAACAAGGTTTCGGTTTCCGGCGACAAGGGTACCTAACTCGTTTTTCCGGTGGTTTTCGGCCTTTTGGAGCGGTTTTCGGCCGTGTTTTCGCCCCTCTTTGGTGCGGTTTTCGGCCTTCTTTTGTGCGGTTTTCGGCCTTCTTTTGGTGCGGTTTTCGGCCTTCTTTTGGTGCGGTTTTCGGCCGGTTTTGCGCTCCTCTACTCCGTTCACAGCCGCTAGGGCCACCTTCCCCTTGTCATACGGTTAGTTTTTCATTAATTCTTATTAATTTTCAATTGTCTTTTTTCATTTATAAAAAAATTGGCTTAAATTGTAGTTAAAAATGCTCAATATAATATATATATATATATATATGATTACTTGTGAGATTTAAGGATTAAAAACTAAACTTGTGATGATTTTGCTTAAGTTTTTGTATGCCCTAGAATGTTATACGGGATTGTTTTTGCATAAGTGTGGTGAATTGTTTGAAGTGATATACATAATGGGGTTATTTTTGCAATGCCTTCATATTAATAGACTCACCAATGGGAGAGGAAGGGAAATCTAAGGAATGGTTTGGTATTTGTTGTTTGGTTATGACTTGAAATCGCTTAAATGCGATTGTTTGTATGTATAATGCGATTGTTTTTTTGCAATGCCTTCATATTTATAGACTCACCAATGGGAGAGGAAGGGAAATCTAAGGAATGGTTTGGTATTTGTTGTTTGGCGATGACTTGGAATCGCTTGAATGCGATTTTTTTATGTACATCATAATGCCTAGATACCCGTTCAAGATTTACTCATTAGGAGTAAGTCTTGAATAGTCCCCGTTTTGGGACTGTTCTTAAACGTCACATCTCACTTAGGTAGTGAATGTGTGTTGATTCTTTGATTCTAAGTGAAATACGGTTAATCATTTCCCTAATTTGTTCTCCGGGTGCATATAAGATAAGCAATTATCTTCATCGTGTACTTGGAGAACCTGAAGGGAAATGCTGCCGAATTTTACTTAGAATCAAAGATGATACATGCATTCACTAGTGGGATTGGACGTTTAAGAATGGGTTAGGTTGGAGTGATAAGGACCCAATGGAAGCATGCATTGAATATTAGTTTGTTGTGTTATATTTATGTGAATTTTTTAATTGATAATAAGTTTTAATGGATGTATATATGTGTGGGGGTTTTTAGAAATGAATCGAAGTTGGATGTATGGAAAGCGGAATACGTTGGAGTTCGTACAAGGTGTGAATGAGTTTTGTAAACGTGCTTGTAGAGCATCAACAACTTACTTGCGAGGATGAGATATATTGTCCATGTGTTGATTGCTACAATGTGAATACGATTTCCGATATTAGGTTAATAAGAGATCATATTATTCGTCGAGGATTTAGAGCCGAGTATTATATTTGGTTATGGCATGGTGAGAAGGGAAAGTATACTCGAGAATAGGGTTATTGTTGATGATGGCACTAGTAACTCATTAGAGATTGATATGTCGAATGTTGGGGCAGAGAATGAATTTGTGATTGAAGATCATCATGTTAGGATAGAAGGTGATGATGTTGTAGGTAATGAAAATGATCACGGAGATAATAGTGACACTGAGGATGAAGAGTTTGGTGATGATCGATTAGGTGAGATGTTGGAAGGGGCACGTGACCATTTTAAAGAGCGGTCACGAGTGTTTGACGCTTTGTCTGAAGCCGCTGGGAAACCCCTTTATCCAGGGTGTACAAAATACACTCAATTGAGTGGGGTTTTAACCCTTTTCAACATCAAAGCGAAACATAATTTGACCGATGTAGGCTTCACGTAACTCTTAGAAGCTTTACAAGATATGTTTCCTGAGGGTAATTTATTACCAAAATCCACCTACTATGCCAAAAAATTAATGTGTCCTTTGGGTTTAGAATATGAGCGGATTGATGCATGTCCGAATGATTGCGTGTTGTATCGAAATGAGAATGCAGACCTTTATGAATGTCCGAGGTGTGGTAAGTCCCGCTATAAATTGCCGGATGGGGTTGAGCCCGGGCCGGGCAATACGGGTCCTTCAGCGAAAGTGTTGTGGTATCTTCCAATTGTGCCAAGGTTTAGGAGGCTATTTTCTATCAAAGAAGATGCAAAGAACCTAAGATGGCATGCCGATCGGAGAAAGAAAGATGGGATGCTTAGGCATCCAGCAGATTCTCCTCAATGGAAGGCTATAGATTCCGTATATCGGGAATTTGGTCGGGAAGTTAGGAACTTGAGACTTGCATTGTGTACGGACGGAATGAACCCTTACGGTACTTTGAGTAGTCAACATAGTACTTGGCCCTGTTCCGTTAGTGATATACAATCTTCCTCCATGGTTGTGCATGAAGCGGAAGTATATTATGTTGTCTCTCTTAATTTCCGGGCCTAAACAAATGGGAAATGATATAGACATATATCTTGCACCTCTCATCGAAGATCTCAAAAAGATGTGGGACGAAGGTGTTATGGTATTTGATGCGTATTCCAATGAAGATTTCAGGCTTCGTGCTATGCTATTCTCGTACTATAAATGATTATCCCGCTTATGGCAATTTGTCGGGGTATAAGGTCAAAGGAAAAAAGGCATGTCCCATTTGTGAGAATGGTATGGAGGCGACACATTTGCCACATTGTGGGAAACATGTCTATATCATTAATAGGCAATTCCTACATAATTCTCATCCATATCGAAAGAAAAAAGCACCATTTAACGGGTTAGTTGAAAATGCTCCAGCCTCCTAGACCGTTGACCCAAAAAGAAGTTTATAATCGTGTTAAAGGGATGGGCACAATATTTGGTAAGGGGGTTAAACCTTCGGAAGACGATGGTGTCATTTGGAAAAAAGAGTCTATATTCCCGAGACTTCCTTATTGGAAATACTTACCGCTTAGACATTGTCTCGATGTAATGCACATTGAAAAAAATGTTTGTGATGCAATTATTGGTACTCGTTGAATATGCCGGGAAAAACTAAGGATGGTTTGAAAGTTCGCAGAGATATGGAGAAATTGAAGATTCGGCCTAATTTATGGCCAAAGATTAAGGAAAAAACTAAGAAAGGAAAGGGAACAACAACATATTTGCCTCCAACTTGTTATACATTGTCTAGGCAAGAGAAACGATTGTTCTCGTGAGTGTTTATACGGTATTAAGGTTCCCACTGGATACTCATCTAACATGAGAAGACTTGTTTCTTTGAGTGATCTCGAAATTAATTGGGCTGAAGTCCCATGACCGTCATGTGTTGATGCAAGTGTTTTTGCCGATTGCAATACGCGGGATTCTTCCAAAACATGTCGACTTGCCATCACGAGGTTGTGTTCATTTTTCAATACCATATGCAACAAGGTTCTTGACCCCGATAAGTTGGATGCTTTGCAAAATGAGGTGGTGATAACACTTTGTCAATTTGAGATGTATTTTCCACCTTCTTTTTTGACATTATGGTTCACTTAGTCCTTCATTTGGTAAGAGAGATTAAACTGTGTGGTCCTGTGTTTTTAAGATGGGCATACCCTTTTGAGAGACATATGGGTTCTTTGAAAAAGAAAGTGAGGAACCCAAAGAAGACCAGAGGCGAGTATTATTCAAGGAACAATTGCCGAAGAGGTTGGAGGATATTGTTCTTCTCATTTTGCTAAGGTCGTGACGATAGGCCTTCCAAAGTCCGGACACGAGGGAAGGTTAGAAGGCAAGGGTGGTGTCGGAATGCGACATATTTCGCCTTCATTGAGTGAGTTGAATAAAGCTCATCTTTTCGTGTTGCACCATGTTACCGAAGTTAATCCATACTTAGAGAGACATATGCGGGAATTGCGCCACAAAAACCCGTCAAAAGGGGAGAGGACGTTGATGAATGAGCATAACAGGTCTTTCATTGATTGGTTCCATAATAAAGTAATTGGTGAATTGTCCGCAAACGACCATCATGTACCCGATACAATTAAGTGGTTGGCATACGGTCCACGTGACAGCTTTAAATCGTATGAGGGGTATGATATCAATGGATTTACCTTTTACACCGAACGTCAAGACAAGAAATCGAAGGTGGTACAGTAATTGTGGGGTTTCAATGGTTGCATCATCTAGGGAGTATGCGAGTGCAAAGGATAAAACTCCGATTGATGCTACACAATCATATTATGGGATCATTCAGAAATATGGGAGCTCGATTATTGTGACTTCACTATGCCTATTTTTCAATGCAAGTGGGCGGATAATAGACGTGGTTTGCGAAAGGATGAGTGTGGTTTTACTCTAGTCGATATGAGTCGTCTCGTGACACCGAAGAACCTTTTATCCTCGCATCACAAGCAAAACAAGTGTTTTATGTATCCGATCCTCGTAGACACTCGGTGGTGCATTGTTGTTAATGGTAAAAGGCGAATTTTAGGAGTTGGTGATGTTGACGATGAAGAAGAATATGATAAGTTTGATGATATTCCCCCTTTCTCAATCCCAAGTGATGATATGATGGATGTGTATGATACTGAAAATAGTTACATGCGAGTGGATCACCTGGAGGGTATAACGGTCATCGAGCAACCTATCGACCAAAATTAAAGGTAAAAAATGTTCTATATGAGTAATTTGAATACTAAATTGATGTACTTATAATAGATTTCATTACAATAATGTGTTGATATATATTGTTTTAAATTTTGTTAACACTTTTTGTTGTTTCTATGTATATGTTACGTATATGGCTAGTGACGGTTCGAGCGATCGATCATCGGATTCCGATGCACCATTTCACCCGGAAAAGGAGGCCGATCGGGGGAGGACAAATGATCGTGCCGCAGATGCGTTTGATGCTTGGATGGAAAGAATGGAAGTAGAAGTCGATAGAAATGCTTTACTTGACATTGAGGTGACATCCGATCCACGTCGCCCACCCCCCTCAGTTCGCGATTATTGTAATATTGAATATGTCATTTATTTGTTCGTTCTCTAATTCATAGTTTCCTTATTTTGATTCTTAGATCCTCGTCGAACCACTGCATATTATGGTGCACAAGGGAGGGGGAAGAAGTCAAAGGGAAGACAAAGGCAACTAGAAAGAGTAAAAGAGGTCCCACGATGAATCTCCACAACACGTAAGATATGTTCTTACAGTTTGATGAATTGGGGAGACCAACAGTAATTATTGATTGTAAGATAGTTATAATTTACCATGCTTAGGATTTAATGTTTGTATTTTGTAATTGTTTTTTCTATTAGGCACGTGGAGATCCAAGTATGGTATTTGGGTCGGTCTTTCTATACGCAGGCTTAACATCAATTGGAAATGGAAAAACATTTCTCCCCGCCTTGTTGGATTTGATGTGGACGGACACTATGGTAAGATTTGTTTCATTTACAATTTTGAGATTTATTGTTCTATTGTTGATCTAACGTGCTTATTTATTTGTTTATGATGGAAAACAGAATATGTTTCACCTTCCCGACGAGATAAGCTATAAGAGGCATTACTTGACTGTCGTGAACTCCGAGATGGAGGGATTTCAAGAGCAAATTGGTATCCGGTTGGATCACCATGACCGTAGTCGATCAAAGAAGGAGAAGCTAGGTGATACTCCGCCGATGTATACAAGCACATCAAGACGGAGGATTGGCTTACCTTCAAGCAGGCTATGACGTCGAGATGAGGCCGTAGTAAGTTAAATTATATTCTAATAACTTAATGTGTTTTATTAAATTAAATTATATTCTACTAACTTAATGTGTTTTTTATTGCGAAAAAGCGAGAAAAGGCGCTCGAGAGTGCAAAAAGGAATACACATCATCACCACTTAGGGCAAAGGAACTATGGGGATGCTAGAGAGTTGTGGAAGCAGGAGAACTTTTCTCCACCTAGTTTTGATTCTCGAGAGATCGTCATCTAGTACACCATCCTCCTCGGTGTCCTCTCATGTTACTCGGGGTGATGATCGGTGGTGCGCGATGCATAAGAAGGATCCAGTCACCAAACAACGATTTATTCCAACCGAGGAAACAAAGATTGCAGCCGACAAATACGTATGTATATCACTATATATAACTTTTAGTTTGACATGTATACGTTTTTATTTATTAAATACATTTTTGTTATTTGGAACTTGTTTTTTGGCAATTGGAGTACAAGGAGAAGCAAGCCAAGGGTGAGTTCACTCCGTGCGTAACAAAGACGCCCGTTTATGGCTCTTGGAGAGAAGCCGATCACTCGGGTCGTTGTTATGGTTTTGGAGGCTACAATGTTGGCTATAGGAAGGCTTTTGGTCTTCCACCTCCTAGGAACTATTGGAGCTCGAGTCGGGAACAAGAGGAAGCATTCATGCGAGAAAATGGCGAAAGGTGGAGAACCGACATTGCCACATATATGCGAGAATGTGGCGCTTTCACGACCCACTCGGCTACCTACTCCACCATTTGTTCCACCATTTGTTCCATCACCGCTTCACCATCTACTGGGCCACTGCTTTTCAGCCCACTCAGCCTACCTTTTCCGCCATTTGTTCCATCACCCGCTTCAAAGATCTTCCGGGCCAGTTGCTTTTCACCCCACTCGCCTACCTTTTCCTCCATTTGTTCCATCACCACCTTCAAAGATCTTCCGGTCCAGCTACTTTTCAGCCTACTCGGCTACCTTTTCCTCCAGCTTGTTCCATCACCGCTTCACCATCTGTCTGGGCCATCTACTTCACGTGACCCACTCGCCTACGTACTCCACTATCCGGATTTGGAGACACTCATTCTCCTCATTCGAAGGTACATATATTTATCATATATACATGTGCTTTATACAAATAAGGATCATATATACATGGTGCTTTATACAAATAAGGATCATATATACATGTGCTTTATACAAATAAATATCATAATTATTCATGCTTTAATTTATACAAATAATTATCATATATACATGTGATTTATACAAATAATTATCTTATATATTAAGAACTTTATGTTATTGTTAGGACGAGACTCCCCGTCGATTGTATTTGATAGATCCAACTAGTGGAAAGACTTGTCTAGTGGCGAGATGCACATTCTTATGCTTTTGATGAGACCACTACAGTTCATGGGTCTAGAATGATGAATGATCACCTTCGAGTGAAAATTCATCGTTTTGTAGAGAAGTATGGTCATTTGCCACTACTTGTCCCCCGTCCCCGCATATGAAATCGACACTACGGAAACCGCTTTGGGTACGTGGGTGCAATGGCCAAAAAATTTAGTGCAAATATTAGGTGATGAGGTAATTGTTCAAATTTTATCCATTTTTGTTCAAATAATAGGATTAAATGTAAAAATTACATAATCTTATGCGCGTTCTCAAAAATTATTATTAGGTTACACCGACACCTAAAAAACAAAAGGGGATTTCGGGGGAGGTCGTTAGATGTCCTAGCCAAGCAGCTTTCAGCCTGGTTCGGCTACTCGTTATAGTCCGAGTAGTTGATGATGTATCGTTCTTGGAGTCACTCACCGAAGACCGTAAGGAGTTAGCGAGATACGCTTGCCCTTGCCGTCGCAGACGATGATACTGTTGGTGTAACCTTGCCGAGCTCATTATTCCATTATACGTAAGATGCCACCGCTTATCCGACCAAGGAGGATATTGCTCGGTTCTTGAAAGGGGAGATGCTTAATATTTCTATTATCCAAGTGTACATGAGGTAACAATAATCAAAGTTATGATTTTTTTTTACATTTCATTGTATGATAGTTGTATTTTCCACATAAAATTTATGTTTATCTATTTTTTGTAGGGCAATACAATCCGACTTGGATGGATTTGGGGATGCTTGTTCGAGTTTGTTGGATGTGCCCGGAGAGTACCGCGGATGTGCATTCTTTGGAGAATCTAACGACTTACATTGAGTGTGCTTTGGCTGGATCCGTCGTTCTTTGGTGCTAGTATCATCTTCGCGCCAATCTTTCAAGAGTAATATTCTATCTTAATAGTTTTACAAATATTGATTTTTGCATGACATGTGAATTTTTTAAGTAATTATTATTATTCAATCTTGCAATAGCCGTCATTGGGTGCTCATGGTCATACGTCCCATGCTCGGGATTATTTACGTCTTTGATTCCGCTAGCTATCACAAGGAGCGGAAGTTAAAGATTAAACCTCCTATGATAGCGTAAGTTGATCGCTTTGATATATTTTAAATGAATTTAAATTATAATATAAAGCAAATAAAGTGTAATTGATCATTTGATTTTGTTTTATGTAGTGCTTTTAGGAGGTTTCGGATGACCCGCAACGAAGTTCGTCACAACAAGCTTAGTTGGAAATGTGTTAAGGTATAATAGCCTTATTTTATTCAATTAAAAGCATATGTTATGTATTCTCATTATACGATAAATTTACTCATTTTCTTAAAACTTTCGTTAAAGTGCCCACAACAACAAGGAGGCACGGAGTGCGGTTATTTTGTCATGCGCAACATTTTTGACGCACTCATTTTATATTCTAGTTCGGAGGATTTCGATGAAGTAAGTTTTTTGTTCACTTCATTTCATATTTTATATATATAACTATTGAAATCTAACTTTGGTGAATTATTTTCAGGTTGCTTGTACTACCTTTTACCCGCGATCCTTATACTCGAAGATCAAATCAATGAGGTGAAAAATAAGTGGGCAAGATACTTTATTGATAATTGCATTGCATAGGTTAGGTTAGTTTATATATATAACTATTGAAAGCTAACTTTGGTTAATCGTATTATTGACTTAATTGATTGGATTTCATGATATATAAATATATATGTTGGATCATATGATATCTATGTTTTATTGAATCTTATATATTTCTATTGTTAAACTTGGAATTTGGATTGTGCGTGGAAGTTGGATGTTGGATGAATTTGTGGATTAGGTGTTGTTTGTTGGATGATTTGTGGATGATGGATGGATGTTGGGATGAATTTTGGATGATGAATTGTGGATGATGGATGGTTGTTGCATATGATATTGTACAGGTTAATTCCCAATTATGGGTTTATCCAATTTACAAACGGAGCTCGTCGAAATTTATGCGAAAATTTCTTTGCATCCCGCTTGCCGCATTCTCGCTTTGTCTTTGCATTCCGCTTGCCGCATAATGTAAATTATATATAAAAAAAAGAGAGATATATTGCTGCGGTTTCTCGAGACAAACCGCAGCAATATACTTTTTTAATAATAAAATATACAAAATATTGTTTAGCGGTTTGTCCGAGAAACCGCAAAGAATATCCTTTTTTAAAAATAAAAAATATACCATATTGCTTTGCGGTTTGTCGAGAAACCGCAAAGAATATTATGTATATTTTATTATTAAAAAACGATATTGCTTGCGGTTTCTCGGACAAACCGCAAAGAATATATCTCATTTTTATAATAAAAATATCCATATTGCTGCTGTTTGTCTCAGAAGCAGCAGCAATATGTTTATTTTAAATAATAATAAACAGGAAATATTGCTTTGCGGTTTCTTCTCAAAACCGCAAGCAATATGTTGTAATATTCTGCTGCGGTTTAAAACCGCAAAGAACGGATTAATTACCTATTGCTGCGCCGTTAATTGCTGCGCGGTCAAAACCGCCGCAATAGGCCACTTAAAGACCGCAGCAATAAGCATTTATTCTACTAGTGTTTTACAACATATTAATTCATGTATTCCAACAAAATATATTCAATATAAATCCATATATCATATTTTTATCACAGACACTATTAGAACAATAATGAAACTAATACATGAATATGTAAACGTATTGATTAAGAGGTAACCAATAAGTATTTTTTGCATTGTAGCATTACAAATATCCTTTTAATCAATTATACTTCAAAATACTCCAAAACCACGAACAATGACCAATTAAAATTTTAGAGCATTGTTCAAATATCATTCATCTCCACTTCGGAAAAAAGCTCTAGAGAGAGATGCTACACAAAAAAAAAGATATATTAATAACTTCTGTAATAAAAATGTTGATAATAAGTAATTTTGTATCTTTGCCAACAAAAAAAGTAAATTTTGTACAGCCTCTTACAAATAACAAGTGATGCTCTATATACTACATCATGATGACATGATAGGAACACACACACACATATAAATATATCAGTAACACATTTTGGTAAACCTAGCCATTCAACTAACAAAGCCAAACTTTGAGCCAAATGCACATTTCAAAAGTAAGCTAAAAATAAGAACCAACAAGGACATACAACCAACTGAAGATTGAGTAATATATCATCTTAAACCGTGATAGCCACACACTGCCATGGCATTCCAACATTAGAGTAAAACAAAGGAACTCGGTACAGTAATTCAAGCTCGATGATATCCAACATAAACGAACCAAAAGCTCTCACTTAATCAATATAACAATTTACTTCCAAAGTTTTGACAGTCTCCACTAATAAGTATCAATTCAGTAGCAAATTATCAACTCTCTAAGAAGTGAATTTTATAAGCAGTCATAAGTCATGACAAAGTGATGCAAACAAACATCCCAAAATAAATATTCTGGCACTTAGTTAATACTTAATACTGATCCTAAAAAAGATAGGAAATTTTCTCTAATCACCTCCACCCACCCTCTTGCATTAAAATCTAACGAATATGCAACCTTCTCAACCAAACTCCCCTCCTTTCTTGAAATTACTATATGAGATGTCTATGTTAGTATTGTGCCAAGACACTAACGCTGTAGTGTTTGAGATCCGCTTTAAAACCTTCAATAATCAAACATCTATGAAACAAATTCTCGTTTTCTTTGTTCTGTGCACATTCATTGACAAAACCTACCTTAGACAATTTCAGGCGTTCTCATTTACAAATTCATACAAATTCAGACATTTTACAAAATCAACAAATTCACATTTATTGACATTCGTATTTGCAGGCAAAAAAAGGCAATTTCACTAATAACGCACACAAGTACACCTCTTCACAAATATACGCACTTTTACAAATTAACAATCCAAAAATACAGCAACACAAATTAAATTCACACTTACTTCATCATCTCCATGGATCTCCACCTCTTCTTCATCTACATGGATGCCCAACTCCGCTTGAACTCCATCAAAACGCACCTCGCCGCAGCTCATAATGAAAAATAGGTCTCTAATTCAACACCAATTTCCTTTAATTAACCAATTTACTAATCAAACTTTAATTTATTCAGCGAACACCAATTCAGCAAGTAATAAGGTCAAAACCTTCACAAAACATTACAAACACAGCAAAAAGAAAAACAATAAAAAAAACCGTACAATAAAAAAAAATGAAATTAAAGATAACATTAGATAGGGAATTATCAGTGGAATCAAAATCATCGACCGAAGAGGAAGACGAAGAAGAAGCGACGATAACTAAAGACCGACATCTTCGAGAAACAGGCGGAAGTTGAGGTGGTAAATTTGAGGAGAGAGAAAGTAGAAGAGAGACGAAATTACGCTTTGAAATAAGGGTTCTAACACCAGCTCCCTTTCAAATTACGCTCATGCCCTTGCTTTAATTTGCGAAATTATATTTTTACCCTGGTAGGGGCAACTACCGCCCAATCCCGGGTATGCGAGAATACTTTCTCCTAAGTATACTATACTTGACTCCAGCTTAAATGGACAAATCAGTTTTACCCTTAAATGACAGTAATATCCTACGACAAAAGACACTAATCTGTAATCCTGAGGAACCTAAAGAAGAATGGCAGATAACCTAAGAACAGTTAAACAACATTTTACCAGCCATTCAATTTTTTCTACCCAGAAAAAAGTTTCACCATTTTCACGTTTCACATTTCACCCCCCTCCCTTTTCATTTCTTTCCTCCATTTTCAATTTATCTATTTCTTTTTTTTTTAGGGGGGGGATGGTGGGCGTTTTCTTCTTTACCGATTTCCATAACCAGACAGGAAAGCTAGAAGAGGAGAGAGAAAAAGAAAGAGGGGTTTTTTTTTATAAATTGGATGAATTTGTATAATAAGAAGATTAAGTAGAGAGAAAAACCCCAAAATTACTTAGATCTATTCTTTGTAATACTGTATTTTGGTGGTGGGAAATAATCTATACAATTTTAAAGATTTTTTTTTTTTGATTTTTTGTTAAATTTTTCTTGTTAAAGAGAATAAAATCAATGGCAAGTAGTGGTGTGAAGGTGAAACCCATCAACAGAAATCAAGCAGCACCTTCTTCAAGCAAACCCATTCTGAAAAAGAAGATTGAAATTATAAACAAACACCCATCTGTTTCTGATACTAAAAATAAGTCTATTCCAGTAAAATCTGCAAAATCTGAGGTACCCATTTTCAGAATTTTTTTTTTTTTTTTTACCTCTTTTTAGCTGATTGTGTTAAATTTCAAATCTTTTGGATGATTCTGTGAAGTTTTTGAAGAAAATCATTATTTTAATATATGGGTATGTTGAGTTTTGGTGTTACTTTTTTTTTGTTTTTGGTATTTTTTTTTTTGTTTTGGGTATTTTTTTTTTGTTTTGTTAAGAATTGAATTCAAGAGTGCCTAATTTGTTGTTTATTATGTTTAGGATTGCATCATCTATGATGAGGTTGATCAAATTGTATTATCCTGTTTAAAGTGAATAAATGATAAACTTATTGCTTGAAATTTGTGGATTAGTTTTATATGTGCTTCATTAGCCATTGATGTGGTTTAGTACTTGTCCTGGTTTTGTTCATGTAAAGGTTGTGACAAGGGTGTTAAGTTTGGGATTCTGTTTCTGTTACTGTATCTGAGCGTTGTTGTGTCATCCTTCAAATGTGAAGGAGAAAGGGAAAAAAGCTGTACCTGCAACACCTGTAAAGAAGACGACTAAAAGGGAGAAGAAGGTTTACAGTTTGGCAGGGCAGAAATATGACCCTCCAGAGGAGGTATGTGTGCATTATTGATCTTCATTTCAAATTCTCATCATCTCATGTGTCGTCGTTTCGTGTTGGAGTAATTGGACATATATTCAGTAACATTCTGTTGTAACAGAGAGAACCATTGAGGATCTTCTATGAATCATTGTCGAAACAGATACCAACTAGCGAAATGGCTGAATTCTGGTAAGCATCATAAAGGCTGTTTGATAAATGTGATATATACATGCATCCAATTGTTCGTTTGCTCTGCCTTGGGTTATATTGTTATGATGAATCTCCCATGTAGACATAAAGTAGAGTGCATCCGAAGAAGAAGAAAAAGGTGACAAGATTCTCCTCCAATATACCTCCTTTTTTATTTGCAACATTGGATCATGGCACAAGAATTTAGGAGATGACAGATAAAAAAAGGAGCCTATCAGCCTATGTGCTAGGGCCTAGGAGAGAGGAGATAATATGTTGCCAAAAATGTCAATGTTGCAAGTAATATGCAACTTCCTAAAATGGAAATGTCGCAAGTAAAAAAAAAACGGAGGAAGTAGTTAGGAGTTGGGGTTGATTATGCACGCATGTATTTGTTCCTAAGGTGGCCAATAGCTCTTACCAATGTCCTTGGCAATTGATGTTTTGACTATCAAGATTATTCGGGAACATTTTATCTCACAATTGCTACACTTCAGAATTCTATATCACTGCGAATGGATTTGTTTTACTGAGGTTTAAGTAAAGAGGAATGGTTTATATGAGTATGTAATGAAAGAACAGGATTAGAGACTGCTTTTTGACATGGTAAGAGATACAGTTATACTCTTTCAACCTAAAGATATATGGCCGTATGGCATATAAGTGGTCGAGTTTCTTTTATTGAAATGGTTAATGAAAGGAGAAGAAGATATACTGAAGTAATTGTCCTGTAAGTTTAGGTGTTCTGATATATATCATACATTAGAAGTAGATTATTAAGAGAGATATTTAAGCTAGCATGACAATAATTTATAGAGTGACCAAGATAGTACACAAGACAATTATTTGAGGACGAAAGGAGTACTAAAGAGCTCAAAATTGAGAGTGGTGATTATATAGGGAGCATGTTCTATTCATGAGTAGATCCTTCTATATGGGTTGCTTTTTAAGATGAAATGCTGATTGTCCTTTTACTAATTTGGGATCCTACTTACAATGATGTTAGAGTTTGGCTTGAGAGGCCTTTTCTATTGATGACTTGTTTCATGTTCTTAAAGACTGGAAGTTTGTGTAAGTGTATGTATTAATTATTAAACCTTCATCACCTAATTCCTAAGGAGGACGCATTAGATAAGTCTTTCATATTTTTTTTTTTGTATAGTAATATAGAGAAATATTAGAGAAATATACTTCCTTCGTTCTGAAATAAGTGAAACACTTCTCTCTTTTATGTGAGAGCTTTTTGAAGTATTTTACTTATTTCATAAAGGAGGAGGTATTAGATAGACACCAGGGGTGTCACCCATATACTAAAGTGCGGCTAAGGACAACAAATATGCCCTCGAGCTATCATGAAGCAAATAATCTATAATATCAAGAAACGTCAAGCATCATTGAAAACCTTACACTTGACTTGAGTTATACAAAAGCCTGAAAGAAAAGAAATGGAACTTGATGATGGGAGGCTATTCCCTAGATAGTTTGTTGGTTTCTCCGTTTTTCAAGTACAACAACAATTGCCAACAGAATATGTTGCATACTTCTGCATTCGTCCTTGTTTTCCAAGCTGTAGGAAAATCTTTCACATAACAAGGCTAAGACAAGGTTGGACCCACTCATCCGAAACAAGGCTAATGATAATTGCCAATAAGAAAGATCCCAAGGACAGAAGAGTAAAAGATAATTAGCAGACTCTTCCTCCTTAGAAAGTACCTACAATGGCTTGCAATGAAAAAATTACTTTGTAGAGTATCCTTGGTCGGGTACTTCCATATGACAATTGCCTAAGCAATTAAAAAAAGAAGTAAACTTTAGGAGGAGGTTTTGACGTTTTGTCCTCCAAAATTTCAACAGCAAGGGATACCTTTAAGAGCCTTAAAAAAGTTCTTTATTGAAAGAGAGCCACTTTTATCATTTCCCTGGGTCATCTCGTGATTTTTTTTCTATATCAGTATGTTTTACTGAAAAAGGTCCAAAAGCCTTGAGACTGAATCCTTTTCAGAAATTTAAGTCACATTTTAATGCTTCTGAATTCTTATTACCATCCGGTAGTAACACTTCTTAGATGTTAGCTTTTGTAAGTAAAGAAAAACTGAACAAATCTGGAAATTGAGCTTTTGGGGTTAAAACACTATCCTCGAACCACACTTTACATTGAACACAACCAAGGACTTGAAAAGCATGCAATTCTCCTAATATGGGTTTCCATATTCCTACACCATTAAAAGAAGAGCATAAGACATCTTGCCCCACCACCCGAGATTCTCATCATTGTGTAAGTGCTTGATGATGTTCTTCTATAATGCCTCATATCTCTTCACAAACATCTAGAGTCACCTTGTCTTGAGAGATCTATCATGTGGACGTCCCTTCGGTCCCAATTGCCAAGACCTTCAACATGTTTAAAGTTGCACTCATCTTTGAACTTAACCCAATGAAAACCTTTTATTAGAATCATTGCTAGCCCATAGGAAGTCTCATTCAAATTTTTTTTCTATCTTTGAAGTTTGAAGCCAACATGGTCATAAAGCTGGTTATGGTGCTTCTTATTATTGTATATCTATTAATCTTAAGACATTGAATTTAATGGTGAAGTCTTTATTGGGATCTCTTAAAAGTGGGGCCCCAAATAGAAGTGAACTTGAAGTGAGTACCAAGTGGAAGTCTCATATTGATTGCAGGGAGAAACTCCACCCCACAATTAAAGAAATTAGCTAAAGATTTCGTATTCAGAAGCTCTCTAATTACACATCTTAACCTTCAAATTGTTCAGAAATTAAATGAGCAGATATTAAACAATCCAACTTATCGTCAAGTTTGCAAAAAGCTAGAGTATCATTAGCAAATTGGAGATGAGAAGAGATAAAGTCCTCAGAAGATAAGCGATAACTCTCTTGTTGAGGAATTTTGACTTATTAGTCTGCTTACCATTATTTATAAGATTTTTGGCTGTGGTTTCTTTTGACCAATTAAGTGTAGTTTTACCTAGTATGACTTTTAAGTGCCTTTGTGGATGGTGTACAAAATCTTTTCTCCGTGATAGGTAATGAAGTGGTGGATGATTTTTATAACGATGTATGTTCTACTTTTATTTCTCAACTCAATAATGAGAAAGTTTATGATATGGTTTGCTGGAATTTTTTTTGGGTATAGTGATAGAGAGGAAGGGTTTTGGTCTTAGGTAGGGCTGGATTAGTGGACTTTACAGGTAGTAGAGACTCAAGGCTTTTTTTTATCCGCTCGAAGTTTTTTCGGGGGTATAACTCTAATGAACAAAGTGTTGTAACTCTAATTCAATCGTGTGGTTGAGATTCATTCTCATTTATCATGTAAGGATGCAATCTCATGTGATCCTGCCCCTATATATATATATATATATATATATATATTATATGCTAAAATTTTATTTGGACTGGATTGAACTTATTGGACTCCAAAGGGGTGAGTCCAAGTCCAGTCCGAAAATATTTGGACTCGAAAATTTGAGTTCGAGTCCAGTCCAGTTCAGTATGACAAGTTTGGACTGGATTGGACTCTGGACTTTTCGCATTCCACTCACACCTCTATATGTACTCTCTCTCCCTCTTTAAGTTTTTAATGAGGGTATTTAGGAGTTTGAAAAGGATTTTGAGAGATTTCTTACGGGCTAGAGGAGGTGAAAAGTTGTCTATAGGCCTAAGGAAGAGGCATGAGTTTGAAAATTTTGGTGTCTAAAAACATTTCCTTCATGGGGAAGTAGTGTGTGGCATTTCTTGCTGAGTTTTGGTCGTTTGGGTGTCTAGAAGCATCTTCTTAATGGGTAAATAGTTGTGGCGTTTCTTGAATGAGTTTTGGTCAATTTGGTGTCTAAAAGCATCTCCTCAATGGGCAATTATTTGTGGTACTTCTTGCATGAGTTTTGGTTTTGGTGAGTGCCTCTACTATTTTTTTTCCTATGATAGTCTTGGAAGTATGTTTCACATGCATCGTCATTGTCATGTTCGTTGACCAAGTACAAGGTAGATTATGTAGAGAATATTGTTTTTAGGCCCGTCTTTTGGCAAGGAATCAGCATTTTACTTCTTTTTTCTTAATCTTTTTGGCGAGGAATGATGAATTGGTGATTTTCCTGCTTGGAACTTTCAACTTTTTGAAGGACCCTTATGATTGGGAGTTTGGGAAGTATCCTGCATCCTTAAATATAATTTAATAACCATTTACAAAGTCCGCAAACCCACCATCTTTTCCTCTTTTTCCCTTTATTTGGAAGGCTAAGGTTGCCAACTGGGTAAAAGTGTCGGGGTTTCTACTTTAGGAATCTGCTTGCAGACTGAACAAGGCATTATCTCCTCACGTGTGCATTTTCAGTCCTATTAAGGAGACTTCAGATTACCCACCTACAAGAAAAATCGAAGCCCCATGATCTTAGAAGGAGACTTTTGAGGATCATTTGTTTTTGTATTATTAGGCGCAATGACTAATCTATAGCAGAGGCTTTATAGTTTGGTAGGGATAAAACGGATTCTTTTTTTTACTATTTTGGGTCATTTACAAATAAACTATATGAGGTTTGGAAGGTGAGCCTTCAAACAACAAAAAGTTTAGGAGGCAAACGGGGTACACGTTTTTGTGGTGTGTGTATGTTTTGCAAATATGTGGGTGCCTTGTTTTGAGGGGAATGATTGGACAGTCCTCTTTGTCTCCGTTATGGGATCTGCGCTGTACTTTCCTTCCCCATAGGTAAATCTCACGGGTTTTTTTCCTGGCGGCTCCCTCTATGATTAAATGCAACCATGAAAGATTGAAGTTCATCTTTTTGCAGACTCCTGGTCACTCTTCTTCATCCTCTTATCAATGGATATTGTTGCCTGTTTAAATCCCTGCAATTTCTTATGAAACATCTGAGATCCAATGATGATGTAACCATGTCTTTGCGACCATTAGCTCCCCCTTGTGTGATGTTTTCAGGGGTTATAGATTTGTTAAGAGTTGGGAAGAAATAACACCATGAAAATATACTTCTCATTTTAGGCCTTGTTCTCTTCATCTTTACAGAATTGAAATTATTTTTTACTAAAATTGTTTTTTATTGCTTCATTGTGTTTCGGTTATATGCAGTTACTAACATTTGAATAAAAGTGTTCATTGTACTGATATTTTTCTTCTTAAAAAGTTGCCGACCGCATCCTATTGGCATTAAGGGTTTGCCGCTGTTGTTCTTGTAGTTTTTTTTTTTTTCTAATTAAGTTGAAGAGAACAAAGCCTTAGTGGCAACGACCTTCAACCACAACCTCATCCCTATCAGTCATCAGTGGGAAACCTTCTCTTTTGGAATCGTATCAACGTTGTTGTAGACTTGTAGCTAGATACTTGTCTGATTATGTGTTTCACTAATTGCCTGCTTGGCAACAGTCTTGTTTCTTTACAAGCTAACAGTGGCTTTCCTCAAAGCTTGCCATATGAGGAAAACTTTTGTTTTCATATATAATATTGAGTCGTACACTGAGCAACGTAAGACCATGTTTGGTTGGGAGAAAGTTGACTCTTGAACCGGAATGGAAACAATGATCTCGTTACTGACTGTTTGTTCAGAGTAGAATGGAATACCTCTTGGTTTCGTCAATTAAACAAATAACCCTGTCATGGAATCACTCACCTGCTCGAAGAAACAAAATATGTTTCTCAGTGGTCACATAACAAGCTCTTTCTCCCTCTCTCAGTTCAGAATGGCAGACCAACTCTAGCTATAAGACTTCTAGTTTTTGTCTGTTCTTCTGCTTCAATGTCTCTAATCTAACTTCTGGACCCTTGTTTGTCATTGTCATCTGATTTTTGGGATATGTTATCCAGACTTTGGAACATGGATCTTCTACAGGTGTAGATATAGTGTTAAAGTGTTTAATTTGACTACTTCTACACAGTTCTCTTTATTTGGTCTCCAGAACTTTTAACTTCTGTGAATGTTTGATTGCCGGAATGGTATACTTTTGATTGGGATGAAATTACTGAATAACTAGAATCTAGTACGAGGTGGCAATGTCCTCTTGGTCATATTAATTGTGCTACTTTAATCTTTTGATGAAAGTAGACCTTTCGTCTATAGCATGCCTGGTGCCTATATAAGGTGGTCGTCTAAAGCTCAGATGAACTACTTACCACAAAAAGGATCAAATTCGAAGATGCACTTGAGGATGAAAAAAAAGAAGGAATTAGCTATGGGCTAACCACATATTTTTTTACGTTGAATTCATGGTTTTTATAGGGTGCATTTCTCATGAGAACCACCCTTATAATGCGAAACCACCTTTCAATGTCAATTTTATGAGATGATTTGAGTGTCTTTTTTCATGTGCTATGTGTCATTATAAGTATCTTTTTCAAATTGTTACGAGTCATTTTACAAGTGTTCCGTGTCATTTTAAACCAGTCATTTTGTCAGATCTTCTATGTCATTTTTCTGAGATTTGGGTGTCGTTTTTAAAGCATTTTGTGTTTTTCTAGCGTCATTTCTTTCAAGTTTTTTTTTTGTCATATTTAAATTTTATAGCTGTCCTTCTCCAAAACTTCAATGTCATATCTCTGGCTGGAGAGGTGAAAAAAACAAAGTTTAAGGACTGTTTAAGTGCTTAGGTTTACAAGCTGAGAAGTGTTGGGATGAGAATTTAGTACATTTCCCAATATGCATATCCACATTGTTTCATTAGCGACTAGGTCCTGATCTGTTACAAAAGGGTCGCTTCAGTTTAGTAAACATGACTTTCCTTCATGTCAATCATTCTTGCCTTTTTCGCTAGCAAACTTGTTTCCCCATTTATAATCATGGACAGATTTTCAGCCTTTTCCAGCCTCCCTGTTCTGCACAAGGACTCGTATTCCCCTTGAGTCAGCATAACAATCTTTTATTATGTAATTTTGTTGATCCCTCCTACTGCCTCTTTGGAATCTGAGGATGTCATGAAGCCCTCTCAATTCGGATTTATTACAGAGTGCTAAACTGTGCAACAGTTTCTTCAGTGCACTAAAACTTTCAAATGAATTCTTGGGCCTATCATTCTTGACTGTTTATACAGGCATCAACTATCACTGCAATTAGTTCAGTAGGACAGAAGGAGGCATGTACAAATATATTCCAATGGGTCTTCTGATGTTCGTGTTGCTAATCACAGGTTGAAACTTTGAAAGGGTGTTGAAGGAAAATGAGGAACTGAACAATGGAATTTTCGGATAGCCAGAGGCTTTGGTTTCGAAGTGTTTTAGAGGTGGCGTTTGCTTTCCAAAAATCCATTTGTTCCTTCTAAGCCAAAATTTCCAGCATGTAGTAAACCAGAAAGCCTAGGGGATATTTTTTACATTTAATTTGAAGTATATGTTTTTGTTGAGCCAAGTTTCCCTTTTCTTACAGAAAAGTCATGGGGGATGGAAAGGAAAAAGCACATATCCTTAACCCCAGGGCAGTCTCTAATTACATGGGAGATAGACTCTTGCACAATTTTGACAAAGAAGCGAAGGGAGGGGGAAATGTGCACTCTGATGGCTAAGTGAGAGTTTGTGAAGAGATTGTTTCATTACACTGACAGTTCCAAAGGAAGAACTTGACCTTGGGTGGGCAGGAGCCTTTCCGTCTGATGTCCCAGCTGTCAGATCCCATTCTCCCGTTGTTTTCTTCTGCCAAATGTCTTTATACAGTCTATTAAAATCCAAGATCTTACTCTGAGCGAATGGAGGAAGTTAGTATGTCTTCTCCTTGTAAGGAAATTTAAGCATAATTTACCTTAGAACATCAACGGGCAGCTGCATTGTTAGGCTGGATAAATCACACTTTCTAATTTTAATGAAGTCAGGGACTCTGGAGTTCTCTTTTTCCCTTGTGTTCGAGGGATGAACAAGGGTCCTTAGGGTTCCTAGGAAGCTCAAGTCATGAGTCCAGAAGTCAATACAGTGACCTTTCCCTAGGCACCATCTGAATTAGCTGAGAAATTCTCCCATCCTTTCTCCATAACTTGCCAAATGTCAGTTTTTATTTTATTTATTTTTCGATTGCGGTGAACTTCAACTTCTGTGCCGATGCCAATATCTGACAGACTCCCATATTATACTCATCAGATGGACTTGATATCCTATATTTCTCTAGTTTTCTTGTAACAAGAATTATAAGAGCTTGGTTCACCTAAGATAGTGTTTGGCCTGACTTTTTATAGTGTTTCTGAACTTAAGAAACTGAAGTTGGGACAAACAGGGGGATTTTGAGCAATAGTAAGTTTATCTAGAAGGCCAAAATGCTTCTAAATGGACTAGAAATAGAAGCTCTAATCTTGAGATTCTCAAATTATGGGGAGCTGTTTTTAGCTTTAATGAAGTTTGCAAGCAGACAAAATTTATCCTCCCACAAATCGTGATGCTATAGCTTTGCCATAAATAGAAACACCCCAAGCTTCCCAGTGCCCCTCACAGCCATACAAAGATGACTTCATGATTGCAACCCAAGAGTTGCTCAATTTCTGTTTATATTATGAGAGTGGGTTGTCTCGTCGGTGTATTTCATCGTTCTCTTCATTGTCAGTTATGGTGGTGGTAATGGAAGAGATTTTGGGTTTTATTCAAGGTGGTTGTTCTAGAAATTTGAGGGTAAGTGGAAACGACAGAGATTAAGAGCGGCTTTGGTACTCGATTTCATTTTCTGACAATGCATTTGTAAGTGATTGACTCGATTATGCGTTGAGGAAGATTAAAGATGACAACTAGAAAGCAGGCGGGGAAATGAAATTCTATCTTTTCCTTTTTTGTTTATTTACAAGGAAAGCAATTCAAATCTATCTTATCTCGCAGTTTAAGCATAGTTTTGTTATTTATAATTGCATATAAATCTAATGAAACAAATATTATGTTTCTGAAAAGGTTAACTTGTTTACCTACCAATTTTTAAAAAAAACTATAACAAATTAATTAATTTAGATAATTATAATTATAAAAGAAAGAATAGGTCAGAGACGGTTTATTATAATTATAATTAAAAAAGAAAGAATAGGTCAGAGACGGTTTATTATAAATATGGGCCAAATAAAGTAAAAGTGTTACTGTCCCTCGTAAGCACTTCTGAAATTTTGTGGCCAAACACACTCACAGCTTCTGTAAAAACAGTTTCTGCAGAATTACTTCTGAAAAACAGAAACTGTTTTCTGGAAGCTTGGCCAAACATACCCTTAGTCCCTTTGGCACCCATTAACTGCATTGTGAGCTGGTGAGTGCTGATTTGGCTTGTTTATAGATGGTCTGGAGATGTACCCTATGTACAAGATTGTATGCCATATCTTGGCTTTAGTGCATGCAGGTTCTTGCTCTTGGTGATAACTGGTAGTAAGGGCTTATATAGTATGTCGCTCTTTACTCAAGTGTGAGGCTGACACTCCAGGGAAAAGAAATCTGTAGTCGTAATGTGTCACCTTTATAATGTTTATGATACTTCACTTAGCTCCAATTCTTTACCGGATGACAGTGCATGATGGCTTAGAATTATATGATGACCTTCTGAGGACGCATTAAGGCAGCTGCATAAACACGTTTCCATGCCTAAGATTACTGTACTTCTATAATATTACTATGCAGTACATTGAGTATCCTAACTTGGTTACTTATGACTTCTTTAGTGTAATATATGCCTTCTTTCAACAAAAACAAATTCCAGTATGGATTACCCTGTTGCCTTCTTTATGAGAGCCCTTTATTTTATTGGGTATGGTGCTTGGAAGCTTGTGATCATCCTCCAATTTTATTTTAGCTGGCTCTCTGTATTGATTTCTACAGTATCAGGATAACAATTGCAGACCAGTCATTGTTGAACCTGCTCCTTTGTCTGGTTATCATGAAATTATCTGCTAGCTTATAGTTTGTCCTGAAGGAAAATCATTGTCGAATTTGGTACTCTGGTAATTTATGCAAGTTTGATGCTTTCCAAATTACTTGATTAATTCATTCAACTAAATCATCAACTACCACAAGCACTTGCAGAGCCCACTTAACTGATAACTTAACACCCCCACTCCCCCCCTTATCTGATTTCGGAGCATCATCTTAACTAGCTCTTGAATGTGCTTGCACAACTGTATTGTATGTAACAGCTCCCACACATCAAACGCGGGAGAGTTGTATTAGTACCTATCGTGGTTACTTCTTATTTGCTTGCTACTTAATTACATGTCTCAATCAGATTACTCAGCTGGATATTAAATAGTAATGGAGACAGTAGTTGGTAGTATTAGAAACAATCATGAAAATGAATGCCTTTGTCTGAATTGTTGACAGGGACCGGGTTATGTCTAATCGAAAAAAGAATCTACATATGTGGCTTAGAACGTCCAGTATCGCATCTCTAGCTTCATTTCATAAACAGATAAACGTCTAGGGACGATTAAGTATCTTGATGTTGAAGTTCCCTTATTTAAGTATCTTTAAACTGTGTTAGTCCTAGGAAGTCCTTGCTAAAGCAGAGGTCTACATTAGATCTGCGAGTTGATGGGGCATATAGCTCACATGGCACATTATATATTGTCATGTCGACAAATGTCAACTACTTTTTGTTGATGTTACAAAGGCTTTTTACTTTTTAATCTCAACTTTTGAAGGAGTTTTTATGTTACTTTGACATTTTCATATACCTCAAGAATTGCGTGTCGTGTCATGTCCGACACAACACTTTTAATCTTTTATACTTCATTTCAAACTAAAAACTTGACTTTTTTTTTACAAATTAACCGAATCGGACAATTAGACACTTGTATGTAGGTAGATTCTTAATCGTGTCTCAGTATAATTTAAGGAGCTGCTTGGTAGATGGATTTTGGGTGTCCTTTTCAGTAGCTTTTGGCCTTTCCATATGGTCAAACAATATAAAAAGAAAAGTGTTTCTGTGTTAGCTTTTTGGTTAGTTTAAAATCCAGCTTTTCAGCCAAAACTAAAAAGCTGAATATGACTTTTTCTTTCATTTTGCATTAAAGAGCCAACACCAACACGTAAGTGTACCAAATTCATTTCTAAAGAGCAAGTAATCGAAAAGCCAATACAAACTCTTGGTCATACCAACCAAATAAAACAGTGAATATTCAATTGTCAAATGCCTCCTAAGTCTTATCTTATCATCTGCTCTTATATACACAACTATATATATCTTCAAAGAACCTGTCTGGTTATGCTTCTGAAACTCTTGTGTGTGCGAAATCATGTATGAATGTAACTACATTATAGTTGCAAAGTGCACAATTTTTTTGTCCATATCACATTCTACGCTTCTGAAATTACCCATGGCATTTGCGCATCACATATTTGAGCTAGTTTACTTCTTGAAGTAAATTTGTTAGACCACAAAAGAATGACCAAAGCTCCACCACCTTACTGTTCATGCGAAATGACTTGCTTCCTACTGAATATTACTAACTTTTTGAGCTTTTGCTTTAGTCTTGTCTGAGGTGAAACTGAACATAAAAATAATTGAACAGTAAAGTCTCTTTGTATTTGTAGATTAACATTATCACATTGGTACAATTTGGGTTGGCTTGTTTCTGCATTAAATTTTGCGGTTGGATGTCGATTCTGTGCCATAAAGGGACAAAGTTTGCATAAATGCTTTCCTTGATGTAGAATTGTATGTAACTCATGCTAAAAATTGGATGGCTCTGCCCATTCTATAACTTAAAACGTCAATTCTAGACGTCAGTCTCCACTCTTAATGTAACCAGATTGTCTAAAAGGGGGACTCTTAGCTATTTAATTGTGGGTTTCAGCAGCTCCTGATATGACTATTGTGGACCAGAATGTAGAACTTGACGAGCAAAAATAAGCTTCCTTTTTTTTGGGTTATGAAGAATGACGTACGTCGGTACGTGTGCGTCAATAATATTCTCTGACAAACTTTTAAGCAATTAGCATTACCGGTTTTGCACGTCATATTTCTACTGCTGTGATCTTGTTTTTTTTTTTTCAGAAAGATGATGGTTTCTGATGATACAATGTTTTGTTATGCTCTCTTGTGGCATTCCACTTGAATTACTGAGCTCCTTTGTCCGACCTAGGTATCATTTGATTGGGCAGAAAATGAATTTTAATGAAAATTTTCTTTTGGGGAAAACATAATCTTAAATTAGGGCCAGTTCGGCATTACCGTCAGTTTTCAGTTTTTGGTTTTATGAATATAAAAGTCATATGATATAAGGACTATAATAAACTTAAAATTAGTCATACTTGTACTAAACATGTCAATTTTGAAAACTGACAACAAAAAATTAGAAACTACTTGTTTTGGTTTCAATATTTTTGTTTTTGTTTTTCAAAAAAATTCAAAACGAAAAACGATAACGAACGAGTCCTTAGTTTTTCTTTGCCTAGTTCCTCGCATAACAAGTTAGATCAGAAAAGGGAGAGTAAAATGGAAGGGAGAGAATGGATGGGACGAAGGAAAGAGGAAGGTAAGAAATAGGGAGTTAATATGGCAATCATTCATTCAAGTAGGAAAATGTTTTCCGCCCTTGGTAAAGGAAAGTGGGAAAATCACTTTTCCCAAAAATGCCTTCCGTTCAATTGAACACTCTCTTTGGGCAATCCTGAACCTGAAATCGAATTATTTTCTAGACTTGGTTATGTGATGTGAAGACTGTAACAATGGCTGTTTTACAGGTTAATGGAACACGGTTTATTGACCTCTGAAAAAGCTAAAAAGGCTCATGAGAGGAAGCAACGGAAGCAGAAACAACTTAAGATGGGAGCTCCAATAAAATCTCCACCACCCTATAGTAGACCCGAGAGTTCAAATAGGCAAAAAGTAGTGTCAAAAAACGGCGATTTGAAGGTCAAGAAAAGATTCGTTGAAGATAGTGATGACGAAGTCATTGGGATCCCCAAACGAAGGAAGCCATAAGTTATGGTACCTACTTTCCCTACATAGCAAACTGTATTTGTAAAACGATCCATAAGGTTAGTTTCCTTCTCAATTTTATACCAAACAAACACATAGCAAAATTGTACTGTTACAAGTTTTATAGGTAATAAGTTAAGACTACATTTTCCTCTGTTTTACATTGTCAGATTCAGAGAATTAATGAATAAAATTCAACAGGTTTTCTTTTTAACAGTATTTTATTGAATACAGAAAGCTGTACTTGTCTGAATATGTTAGTAGCTTATAAAAACAAACTATGTATACACTTACAGGTTGAGATTATATATCAAAGTTTCTTTTTTTTGCAATTTCACATTATATTTTTCGACATTCTCACCCGTAGCTGGTTATTGAATGCTCATGGGCCAGCTGCAGCCTGCATGCATGCTTTTAACAAGCGGTTCGAGGTTCTCTCTCTCTCTCTCTTCTCTTTTTCTTCTATTTTTTTTTCAAGTACGAGTCTTTAATACAGAAGAAGAGAATTCTAGCAAATTCCATGTGCATTTATACTAGGGTCAGAAAAATGTCTCCATGATGGTTCTGTATGGGGTTCTTGTTAGGCCAAGACATGAATACTATGCCCTACCATAGATTAGATGGGTAGTTTCATGATCAAATATTTCAGAAGCTTTCTGAAATTTCTGAACTTTTCCTTCTATTATGGTCTTTCTATTGTCATGTACCTATATGTCACATGAACATCATGTGAATGGAACAGAACAGTGAGATATATCAATCTCAGGTGGTGGTTATATATGCACACTTATATTACATTTTGTATATATTTTTTTGTTTATGGCATAGTTCAGGTATAGTTCCTAAGTCGTGGTTTAATGGCAGCCACAGAGGAGGAACAGAAAGTCATAGGTGATTGTGACTAAAGATTTTGTCCTAGCTAAAGTCTTAAAAGATAAATGTTGGATTATGACTATTGACTAGTGCTTGCCTATTTGTCGGAAGCAAAAGGCTATATGGCTCATGGTTGGGTGGAAAACAAGGAGAAAAAAGTATTTCTTGCCTTTTAGTAAGGCAATGAAAAGTCCTTCTTGCCCTGGTTTGTTAAGATTACTCTTTATATAAACCTCCTTAGTTGGTCTTCGATGAGCTTTGTTTGGCGTTTCCATTTGTTGGAGTCCTTTGGAGACTCCAATAATAAGTCGGTACCAAATCAGAGTTATTTGGGACCAAAGTGTAAATTTTTGTACCAACTTAGACTTTACTTATATCAATATATTGGTACCTCCAGCCTATAAAATTACCAAAATGCCTCTGTTAGAGTTTAAAAGAGACTCCAACAATGAGTTACCAAGTCTCTCTTATCTTGGATCAAAGAAATTGCGGTTGGGAATCACTATGGTGTTTTTTTTGGCCACTGCGAAGTGGTGTTTAGGGTATTGTCAGTGCATCTGAGATATAGGGTTCATTCAACCCAAACCTAGAGTGTATATTTTGCTCAATGTAAAGCAGCGTTAGATATGTGATCAGCGAAGGCAACGAGCATTTATGAAACCAACGTGGTTAGCTAATGTTGATAAATTAGCATGAGATGAAGATTAGCACAATAGATGTAGATTAACTATGGTTTTCCCTTTCCATGCCGGATAAATTAGCAGGAGATGAAGATTAGCACAATAGGTGCCGGATAAACAACGATATAGCACAACTCTTCTTTTAATGCTGCATTTATGCTTTTGCGAAATGATTTCCCCTTTCTCGTAAGGCCAAACATAACACTTTTATATAAGTCGAAATTAGATAAAATAAATTGTTATTTTTTCTTTTTGAGGGAAGATAAAGTAAGTTCTAATAAGCCTAAGGGTTGATTTATATGATGAACCAAAGAGGTTAATTAAGGGTGTGTTTTATTCAACTTATTAAAGTTGCTTATCATAACTTGTTAGACCTTATTAATCCTTATTTGAACTTATCAGACTTTATTTTTGGTTATTTGAACTTATTTATTATAGCTTATTTGAACTTATTTTTTCTGATAAGGACTGGAAATAGGGTGAACACAACAGGCCATAAGTTAGAAAACACCGTGTCAAAAGGAAAATATTAAAAAAAGGAAAGTTGGAAACACTAGTTAGTATTCGACCACATATTCTTCACTAGGACCAAAGAATCGAACTCCACCAAAAGAGCTCTATTTATGGCAACTTTTACCACTAAGCCAAGCCTTGCTTGAAGTAATAATGCTTGTTTATACATCATTTAGCTAGTGATTACCAAGCAAGGCTTGGCTAGTGGTAAAGGTTTGACCTCATATCTTCCAGGTCATGGGATCAAATCCCACTAGGGGCTCTTTAGGGGTGAGGTTTCCCTTACCATCCTCCTCCCTCCCAAGGAGTTTGACTTGCAAACCTGACTGGTTAAAACCTGAGCGAAGTTTCATTTAGTAGGGTCTTTCATCTTACCTATCTAAAAAAAAAATAGTTAGTGATTACGTTGGATTAATAACTTCAACTCTTGTTTTTAGGTATCAAGGAACACCTAGTGTATACTCCCTCTGTTTCAAACATATACATACTGGATTAATAGGGAAAACTTTCCAAGTGAGACCCTTATGGACATATGGTTATACACTAGGTGTTTCTGTTTTATTATTATCATTGTTTCTAAATATTTACGATGCCATGCACTTTAGAAGTAGGGGAAAAAAACAAGGGGGTCTCAACTTTTAAACTCCCTCACTTGGTAAGACAAAGGTAAATATCTGACCATGAGTCGAATTTTGCTTAGTGGTATCTTTTTTGTTGATCCATATGAGCCACGAAGGCAGTACAAAGTACAAAGAAGGGGAGGGAGGATTCGAACCTGTGATCTATCGTTCATAGCACCTCAAACTTAACCACTAGGCTAAGACATCCTTGGTCAGTGGTATCTTTTAGTAGGCGATGGTTTAGGTTAGGCATGGCAAACAACTGATTTATTTTTATCTATTTTAAAATTTGATTTATTTTTGGTGTAAATGAGCGACTAAGCACAGTGATGTAGACGAAATTTGGTCCCGGGTCTCGGGTATTAGCCTCACAAGACTTTACCAACTGAGTTAGATGTCATACATTTAATTTAAATAACTAGTTTTTTGTAAATAACTAATATGTTATTATTTTTAAATTTTAAATTTATTTCTACTTTTCGTATTTTTGTCCAATAAAAATTGAAAAACACAACGTGATAAGTAAAGAAAAATTGAAAGGTTTAAGTTACGTAATACGAGTGTTAGAGATGATATATGTTAAGTCTTTTTAGTTAATCATAATTATTACAAGACTTTATCATATTTTATTTGAAACATTAGACAACAAATTCATAGTTATTGATGGTTAAGCTTCTTTTCATTTAAGGTCACGTGTTCGATATGCACTTATACATTTTTAAAAGTGAGGAGTACACATAGACATAAAGTAGACGATCAAACAGGGCCGGGCCGGGTTGGCGGGCCGCGCAAAAAAAGTGCCCATCGTGCGGGCCGGGCCCAAATCCGGGCCAAAATTGTGCCCAAAGCCCGGTATTTCGGGCCGGGCCGAACGGGCTTTGCGGGCCTAAACGGGCCGGGCCCAAATTTTAGGCAAAAAGTGTTTTTCTTGTCCAAACCCGCCAAAAAAAAAAAATTTGACCGGGCCGGGCCCGCCCGCCCGGGCCAAAAACGCCCAAGCCGCCAAAACCGGGCCGGGCCGGGCAGCCGCGGGCCGGGCTGGAGTTGATCAGGTATAACATAAAGCATTCATTAGAAAGTTGAGCGAGCGCGTGAAAGCTCTGCACGCCTTTTAATATATTTGTATAGATAGATAAATAATGGCTGTTGCGTTGCACGAGTAATGCGACACAGCGACAGTGAAATAATGCACATACCCGCATAGGCCCATAAAAATTTGCTAGTTGTACTTTTGGCTCTTCTGTTTAAAATGCGAAAGCCCATGTCTATCTTCGGCTAAAAGAAGTTGGCAAAGCTCAAATCTTATCGTACTTATTTTTAAATCACTACATATTTCATTTATAGAAGTTTATTATTAATACCTTTTTTTGGTAATTTTTTTCCCTCATATATCTATTTTATTACTTTCTTCGTACTAAAAAGATCTGAACGCTTATTAGAACATGTAATTCAAGGTGATAAATTGTAGTGTGATTGTCAAATGTTATTTTATTAAAAAAAGTAGATGTGATAGGAGTTGGTGGGGTATCTTATATTAACGAGAGAAAAATTTGGGCAACTTTTTATTGATAAAGGTGGAGTGTGGGCCAAAGGAGTGTAAAAGAAATAATATAGTAATAGTGGGACCATGCCAAAAATGGAAGTGTTCAAACTAATTTGGGACAAACGCAAAAGAACTGGGACGGAGGGAGTACACGTCTTGGATGGACTGAGTTCTCAATAATTTATTGTGCAACCAAACTGAATTTATCACGCAAAAACTGACTATTTAGGAAAAAATCCAACTATATCATACGAAAACTGACTATATTAGAAAACTGAATATATCATATAAAAACTGACTATATAAAATGTGATTATATCAAATGAAAACTGACTATATTAAATGAAAAATGACCATATCATATGGTTTCCGATGCATAATAAGTTATTGTGAACTCGGTCCATATAAGTTTTTTTTGCATGGTATTGAGGACTACCTGCCTCTCATGTGTTTCTAATTTTTCTATTGTCATAATATATATGCGTAAGTCATATACTCATATGTAGTGATTAACAATTAATGCAGGAAGTGTGAAGTATATATATGTATGTATATGTACATCAATATAATTATTAAAAAAATATTTACATCGATATAACCATGAAGTGTTAAAATGTTACATCATAAGTGAATCATGATAAGAGCAGGCCCCTTCTATAAGAGCTCGAGCATATTTAATTTCTTTTTCCCTCTTGTTTTCTTTCAGCCAAGATTGTCTGAAATTAGCTGGCTCTTTTGCAAAACAAACGACCACGTCAAGTGTTGCCCTTTGAGATCACAAGTGAAATTGCATGGAAGCTCGCACTTTCAACCTCGGCAACGTACATGTGCTAGAGAGGGAAGATAAATCTAGAAAGTGATAGGTTGATATGTGTTCTACTCCCTCCGTCCCAAAAGATAGTTCCCATTTTCATTTCGAGTGTCCCAAAATATAGTTCTCATTTCCATATTTAGTTCCACATTTTTCCGTAATTTGTCTAGAAAAACCGTGTCCCATCATTTATTTGCTTCTTGAATTTTGTTTTTTGTTTTGTTTATTTAACCCAAGTGTTACAATTAATGCTTTTTCACCAATTATTCTTCATTCTCTCTCCTAAAATCATATTTTCCCATACAACATTTATTTAAATAAACAAAAAATCTTTACTATTCCTCTTATATTCTACTTGCATAAATTACCATGAAAAAAGGGAAATGGGAACTATATTTTGAGACGGAGGGAGTATGATATTTGAAATTATTTTAGGAAAAGTTTGTAGGAATAATCCCAATTGAAACTGACATTCTTATAATAATCTCAACGTTAATATATTTTATTATAATCATCGTAATTATTATGGAGGTGCCTACTAAAAAATGAACTAATGACCTTAAAAGTTAAAAGGTTGATATAAAAGTTGATTTAATAATGTATCAAACTCTTATGGGCTTGATGTAGGGATAAGATAAAAGAGGAAGGGGATAGGTCGAAATAATAAAACAAAAATTTAACAAGTAAACAATAACTTGTGAGTTGAGCCTGTCAAAAGAAAAAAAAATCTTGAGAGTTGAGATTAAGTTGACTTGAAATTCTTTATAATTAAAATTATCGGATTTTTCACTAAATACACCTGAGTAATTTATTTAATCATGAAATACCCTCAAACTTTTCAGAATTCACCACAAACCTAATTCACCATACGCCGTCAATGACGGACAACATCAACTTTCTTAGTCATTAATCCTTAATTTTGTTACTAAGCCCTAATTGAACCCTACTTGAGTCATTTACTACTAATAGACAACCGCTAAAATACCACAAATGACCAAAAAAAGGAAAGAAAGTTATGGAGGAAGAGAGAGAAAATGGACAATTGGAGGTGTTATAATGGTTGTGAATTAAGGTAAATGAGTCAAATAGGAATTAATTACGGTCTAGAAATGGAAATATGAAATATGGATTAATGACTAAAAAACCTAATGGTTGTTAGTCATTGAGGACATATGATAAATTTTAAAGATATTAAGGGGTATATGGTGAAATTTGAAAAGTTGGAGTGTATTTGGTGAGAAAGAAATTACTCCGAATATTTGGTTAAAAATCCGTAAAATTATTTAAAGAGTAATTTATGGAGTAGTTGAGATTGTTATGGGAAGAATGCCTATAATTCATATTATTTTCTTGATAATTTTTTCTTTTATTTTGAGAAAGTATACTCCTAAAAAGAAAGCATATTTAGTAACCAAAACTTAATTCGTGCGTGTCAATTATTGAACCACCACAACAATGTGGGCGATGCGTAGTACTAAGATTAAATGTTGGCTGATCCACCTTTGGTCCCAAGTCATTATCAAATATAATGGTGTGATTAGTGAAAGGCAGTGACTGCTATTGTTGCCTTTTTTTCTACATTAATCCAACGCTCAACACATATATAATTTCATGAAAAGGATATGTCTGCAAAAATCAAATATTTTTTCCACGCACCCCTACGGACGACACCTACGCGTTCCCCGCGGTGATGATTAATTTGTTCAGTCTTTCTCACTCCAAGTGTCCGACTTTCCGTAGATTATTGCTCGTATTTTTTATGGGGAGAAAAAAAACCTTAAGTTACCCTCCATAATACTGGAGACCAACTTAAAACATTTTTGCGAATGAGAAGGGAGAAATCAATACAATAAAGGGAGACCAAAATAACATATCAGAAGAGAAGTGGCCCTTGTGCGCCATAAAATCTGCTGCTCGATTGGCCTCCCGATAACAATGTTGAAAAGACACTTGATCAAACTGCTCCAAAATAGAACCTACATCAACAATAATAATAGCAATAGACCATAGAAAATCAACATTAGGCTTTATAGAGTTAATAACAGTGATATTATCTCCTTCAATAACAATCTCCTTCAATAGATTATTGCTCGTATGGTACTCCATTCCTCCGTATTTTTTAGTATGAAGAATTTTATGTTACTCAACAAAGCTTAGTCTAGTGAGTTTTGTGTCTTACAAATTTTAAAGGTCGTGTAATTAAACTTTAGTAACAACTTTAAGGAGTTGGGAGTACTTCTTACCTTTTCCTTCACCCTGCAAAAAAAATAGGAATATTATCTCAGATAACCCTGACTTATAGACTTTTTTCCCAAATAACCCTTACATATTTTTTTTCCTCGATGACCCTAAACTTGTATTTTGTCATTAAACCTGACGGAATTGTTAACGACGTTAACTTTGTTCAAACAACCCAATGAACTGCCTTTTTTTTTAAATAAAAAAAACCAAACCCATCTCTTTTTCTCTCTTGTTCTTCATCTCTTCTCAAACATTCATCAATGGCAAATGACAAAACGTTGACGAAATTAGGTGTGTAGCCCAACTAAGCTTTATCCATTCATTGTTCCATTCCATCTCACCCCATAAAACAGCCCAAAAATCCCTCAACTTATCAAACATTCAAACCCAAAAACCACGAAATCAACCATTGTTAATCCTCCATAATTATAACCTTCTTCATATTATCTCTCCTCTCTCACAAAACTCAAAAACTCAAAAACCCAGAAAAAAAACGAGAAAAAACAACAACCCAGAAATTAAAATCATGTCTTCTCCACAACAAAATCAAAACCCAACAAACCTAGAAACTCAAACTCATAATTGCATAATCATCAACCAATAAAAGAGAAAAAAATCGAGGAAAACCACCTGCTGCGAAGTGCCTTTAATGGATTCACTAGAAAAGAAACTTTGAACATCAACAATCGACTCACGACTCAAACCATTAGCAAACTTAACCATCTGTTCACTAATTTTCTCCTTGGCTACCATGAGAACACACTGAATAGTGTAACCACCTTCTCGCATAACAACAAACGCCATTTTCTTGGAAACAACGCGAATGGCCATTTTCTTCGGTGAGTTATGCGGCTACTAAACCCTGAACAGGCGGAATTGGAAGAGTGATGCGGTGTCGTTTTGGAGGGAAGAAGAAGAAGGGAGGAGAGAGAAAATGGTGGAAGTGAGGAGAAAGAGAGCGAGAAGGTGAAGATCAATTTCCATGGAGGAAGAAGGGAGGTGAGAGAAAATGGTGGAAGGGAGGAAGAAGATCAAATTTTATGAGTACTTTTTTCCTTTTATAGTAAGGATGAAGACATTAATGAGTGGATGAATATTAAGAGAGAAAGAAGGATGAATGCTTGAGAAGAGATGAAGAACAAGAGAGAGAAATAGAAGAGATGAAGAACAAGAGAGAGAAAGAATGACGTTTGTTTGAAAATCAAGTTAACACCGTTATCGGAGATAGGTTTAATGACAAAAATCGAGGTTATATTGGAAAAAGGCCTATAAGTCGGGGTTATCTGAGATAATATCCCAAAAAAATACATTAAGTTGAGTCGGATTAACATATGCAAGATTTTAAATGGTTAGTCATTTTCCTTCCCAGCAATTAACAATTAAATGTTACTTTCTCCTTTTTTTTTGCAACAATTGAGTTATTAAACCCCTTTATTTTTTTTACTTTCCTACTTTGACCTGATTTTGATTATTAAATACTCTTTCATTACGTATTTTAAAAATTATAATCATTTACTAAACTTTGAACCTTGCACGTTTGCAATGCATAACTTTCTTCTATCTTAAAAAATAAAAATCTTTTTTATTACATATTAGTAAAAGTATAAAATTATAATAATTGAAAGTATATAATGAGGGATTATTCTTGCCATTTTTTAGTGTTGAGAGAACATTTATACTTCTAAGTTCTAAAAATACATATAATGTTTATTATTATTGTTCTATTTTTACTTTTTACATTACGTCTTTACTCATATATTTTTTTTTTGATAAAGTAGAGGATAACAATAGCTGAAGTGCTCAACTGTAATAGATGATATTTTTTTGTAATAAAATGATATGTGTTTAAATTCATATCAAATTGTTACTAATGAGACTTTATTACTACATTGTGACCATGAATTTTGGGCCGGTTTGGATAAAAAATACACGCTTGACGTACATTTTAACTTTTTAAGTAATGTGGCAAAATTTCTGGTATGAGTTCCATATTATGCTTATGCCAACTCAAGTTAATGTTCACCTTTAGGTCTGTACGTGGTCGAATCTTTATATGGAGCATGTATTCTATTTTTTATAAAATGAGGGATTTTCTTGCCATTTTTTAGTGTTGCCTTTTTGTAAAATATAACTAATTTTTTTTTTTTTTTTTTTTTTTTTTTTTTTTTTTTTTTTTTTTTTTATATTTTATTTTTTTTTTTTTTTTTTTTTTTTTTTTTTTTTTTTTTTTTTTTTTTTTTTTTTTTTTTTTTTTTTTTTGAGGTTTTTTTTTTTTTTAATGTGCATCAAGATGACATAGAATGAAACAACTAATGGGAGAGTGCCACGTGGCGCGTAGACTTGTTTAAGAACGCTTTTTAATATATTAACTAGCTTTTAGGCCCGGGCTACGCCCTCGGTAGTTATATCTTTCATTTATTAATATTTTAATTTAAAATGATAACTGTAGACACAAAATCGTGTCTCCCCTTGAGTAGCCAATGATGAAACATACCGTCGTCCTAATTGGTTTGGTCTAAAGGAAGAGCAATCAAGCGAGCTAAGCCCAAAAGCATTTCGAAAATATAAAGTCTATTTACTGGTTTTAAAACAATCCAGGCCCAATTTTAAGGCCCAATTAATTATTCCTCATAATTAATTGTATTTTAATATTGATTATTCTTGATAATTAATTTCAAAAAGGATATTTCGAAAATCAGATTTTTATTTCTAAAGATAGTTGATTTCGAATTTCAAAGGATAGATTTTATCAAAGGATATAAAAGAATCTTAAAACAATCAAAAACCGGCCAGAAAACAACTGTGCGCGGCACACAGCTGTGCGTCTGGTGCAAATGTTGTACTTCTGGCGCACAAGTTGTGAGTCAAGCACAAAGATGTGCGCCAGGCGCACAATTTTATTTTATCACATCGATTCGTTTTCGGTTTCCTTTGCCTATAAATACCTCGTTTCTTTCGAACGACTTTTCACAATGCTTTCCTACGACTTCTACACATACTTTCAAACACTCAAACTCATAATTAAACACTCAAACTCACGTTCAAACACATTCATACCTTCAAGTTTCTTATTTCAAGCTTCAAGATTGCTCATTCTAAAGATCGTTGCATAAGACCCAGATGGCAAAGGTATAATTCCTGAGGGTCAATTCCAATTTAATTATTGTTTTACTAACAATCTACTTGTCATGATGTAGATCTTCAAAGAATTAACGCTATACTGTACATTCATCCTAATCTCTATTCTTTTTATATTTCTTTTGTATATTATATTATTATTATTATTATTCATATGCCTATGTATGATTGTATGTTTAATGTTTTCATCACCTCACATGATTATTTTTGCTAATGAAAGACCTAAAGAACTGTCTAAAATAAAATTTAGATAATTGGACAACCTGTTAGGTTCCATGTAATTTGATTGCATAATAACATGTCACCAAAAATTAGTCTTTTGTTTGTTTAATGAACCGACATAAATTAATTATACATTGCATTAAAACGTTGTTTGGTTATTTAATTGCATAAATATAGATATGGATCAATATTAGTAGAGGACATAAATGGGCGAATGTGGTTCATGACCGTGTTCGTACCCTCACCCCCGAACTCAATCTATGGTTCATTGACCATTAATGGAGTCATGACGGGGAATCTACATTGGATAAGTCCTTAAGTTGTCCCTATGATTTTCCAATATCCAATTAGGTTTATGAGTCTTTCTTTAAAGACTTGTTGGCGACTTCAAAACGTTTTCAATAAAACCTTACAATGAGGTAGTCAAATACGCGCTCATTCCGCGTAGGCAATAAAAACACGCCTACAATAACATCAAGTTTCATTTGGTTTAGTGGTAAAGACTTTAGTATATATGCTTGTGATCACGGGGGTCGAGTCTTATACAATGCATTTTCTACTTTTTTTATTGTATGTGGATTAGATGGAGTTAAACACTCTGAGGGAAAGCCCCACGTGGCATCGTTCCCGTTTAGGAACACCTTTTAATATTTTAGTATAGATATAGATGTGGAATTGTTGCTATAATTTTGTTAAAGTGACGTAAACTTACTTAGCTTCTACTTACAACTATTTCAATATTGAGAACCAAGCCTACATTCTCCTCACAAACAGTTCCATCTCACTCTAATTGACGAACACTATATCTAGACATGTCGCACCAACCTAGTCGTCCCTTCTCTTCTTCTTCCTTTGTTTCGCTTTGAATCTCGAACCACAACAGACAATTTTATAAAATAGCCCGATAGTCTTACCGAATGGATTAAACTAATAGTCACTAAATATATTAAAGAATGTGATATTGAATGGAATTGGTCACTAAATAGATTAAACTAGTCACTATATTCAGAAAGGTGGTCCGTTCTCTTCTTAATATTGAGCTTGGACCGTATTAAATTTAAAGTCGGCGGTGTCTTACAAAACCAACTGAAAAAATATAACACATCTTGTACCAAATATCGTAGCAAGGAAGTGAATTTTACTTGGTATCATCCATCCCACACTCCTTCATTACACAGTTTAAAGAAACGAAGGAAATACTTCCTCAAAAAATATGGACCGATAGCCAACTCTAATAATTAGTCGTTTTTTCTTTAATAAGACGTTCTAAGAAAGAGAACTCTAAGGGTTCGTTTGATTCAACTTATCTAAACTGAACTTATCTTATCTTATCTTAACTGAACTTATCTTAGTCTATCTTATCTTATCTGAACTTATCTTATCTTATCTTATCTTATATTATATTATCTTATCTTCTAATTTATAAAAATATAATACATAAAAAAAAATAACATAAAAATAAATATATATATATATATACACATATATATATATACATATTGTGTTGTCTAACATAGTTAATCCGTTTTTATTTAACTTATCTTATCTTATTTGATCTTATCTGATCTGATCTGATCTGATTTTTTTTCTGAAATATGTTAAAATAAGTTAGAACCCAACATAGCCTAAATTTCCAATTATCATGAAGGCCCTGTTCTTTTGGACTTATTTTCAGCAAAAATAAGTAAAAATAATTTTAGTTCAGCAAAAATAAGTTCAGTTCAACAAAAATAAGTAAAAATAAGTAAAAATAAGTTCAGTTCAGCAAAAATAAGTAAAAATAAGTTCAGTTCAGCAAAAATAAGTCCAGTTCAGAAAAAATAAGTTCAATATTACTATTAATGTTGTAATTATTATTTTTGTTTTCAATATTACTATTAATATTTTTTTTATTATTAATATTATAACTATAATAACGATGAATTTGTAATTTTTTTATTTTTATATATTTTTTATTTTTTATTTTTTTATTTTAATATTATTATTATTTTTTATTTATTATTTAGTATTTATTATTTATTATTTATTATTTATTATTTATTATTTATTTTATTATTTATTATTTATTATTGATATTATTTTTTATTATTTATTATTTATATTATTATTTATTATAATTATTTATTATTGATTATTTATTATTTATTATTTATTATTTATTATTTATTATTTATTATTTATTATTTAATATTTAATATTTATTATTTATTATTTATTATTTATTATGATTTATTATTTATTATTTATTATTTATTATTTAATATTTATTATGTATTTATTATTTATTATTTATTATTTATTATTTAGTATTTATTATTTATTATTTATTATTTATTATTTATTATTTATTATAATTATTTAATATTTATTATTTATTATTGATTATTTTTTATTTATTATTTATTATATATTATTTGTTTATTTGTTTATTTATTATTTAATATTTAACATTTAATATTTAATATTTATTATTATTGTTATTATTATTTTTATCATTATTTATTATTATTAATATTATTATTATTTATTATTTATTATTATTATTTATTATTTATTATTTATTTTTTATTATTTATTATTTATTATTTATTATTTATTATTTATTATTTATTATTTATTTATTATTATTTATTATTTATTAAGTTATTATTTATTATTTATATTATTTATTATTATTATATATTATTATTATTATATATTATTATTATTATTTATTATTATTATTATTTATTATTTATTATTTTTTATTATTAATTATTATTATTTATTTATTATTATTTATTATTATTATTTATTATTCTAATTTATTATTTATTACTTATTATTTATTATTATTATTTAGCAAAAATAAGTTCAGTTCAGCAAAAGTAAGTAAAAATAAGTTCAGTTCAGCAAAAATAAAATAAGTTCAGTTCAGTTCAGCTAAAATATGTTCAAAAGAACAGGGCCGAAGTATAATTTTCTATATGTAATAGCGTGTCCACTGAGTTTTATGGTGACCAGGAGTCGTTTTTTCAGAAGATGAGGATTGATTATCCTCAGACTTCAAATACGCTGAAGAGGAACTAATTTGTAAACCACTTTGAGAACAAGGTACTTTTTATAATCCCTTTACTTAATTAATTTATTCATTTATTGAGGGCTATTAATCAATAAGATTATTTGCCGTCATGTTGCAATTTTGGCAATTAGTTGTCTACCAAATTTTAATTTGCTCTGAACAAGTGGGGGTAAGATTAACCTTTATATTGACCATGCCCATACTAATTCTTACGTTATAAGATAAGAATATAGACTATAGACCCTAACTAGCTAGGTTAAATCCAATTGATTTCTCTAAGTGGTTCCCATGCAATTGTTCATTCCCGCCCAACATGCCAAACTCGACTAGTACACGTACAGTTTAATGAAGTAATTGTTATCCGACTATTGTCGCTTATCCTTCCTCCCTTTTAACATCATTTTGGCTTTTAAATCTACCGTCTACCGATGCATAACTTTAATTATTAATATTTATTAAATTTATTAAAAAATTAAGAAAATTCATTTTTTTAAAATTAATTGGGATAAATATAACAAATTTTACATATTAATTTTGTTTTTATATATTAATAAAAAATTGCCGACCAAAGTTTGTATATAAAGAACACAAAAAGTCAAAATGTTGTACCTAAAAGTACATTGGTATTATTACATTTTTTTTATGGTAAGGAAAAAAAGTATTAGGAGACCCTCCGCTCGAGGGGAACTCCTAACACATCAGTTACAAGGATATTATATAAAGCTGGAGCGTTACAAAGATCAATTGAAAAAGAAAAATCAACTAGGTGACCAACATTAGCTATTCAATAAGCTGCTCTGTTTGCTTCTCGAAAGACAAGAGAGATCTGTCAGGAGTCAAATTGCTGAAGAAGAATTTGGATATCTCTGATAATAACTTGAATCTGCCATGGAGCATTCCATGTTCCCTTGATTGCATTAACTACAAGCAGGTTGTCACCTTCAATGCGAAGATTGTTGATGTTAAGTTGTGATGCGAAGGAGATGCCTTGATGTAATGCAGTTGCTTCGGTTACAAAGACTGGGGCAGAACCAAGATGAAAAGCTTTGGCATGGAGGCCACGACCATTGTAATCTCTGATAATGAAGCCAGCTGCTGCCGAATTACTTTTGATTGAACCATCAAAGTTGAGTTTGAGGAAATTTGTGGGTGGCGGACACCATGAGATGAATATGGATGAAGATAAGGGGAGGGGTAGAGGATAGTGCTCCCTTAAAGGGAGATCCTTGAGTTTGAAGATTATCTATAAGAAAACCTGGTGTTCCATTGAAAATGATTAAATTTACCTCTATGCAGAATTCTGAGGAAGCACCATGATTCATTGGAGAAGATGACGACATTTTGTTCTTTCCAAAGGCTCCATAGAAGAAAAATATTTTTAGACAAACTTTTGTGTTTTTTAAATTTATCAAGAAAGGTCAAAAGGGGATTAAGGTTAGTAGGAATACTTATTTGAAGCCAGTCAATGGTTTGAGGAGAAAGCCATAACATAGTAGCCTTATGGGCAGTTGATAAATAGATGATCTAAAGTTTCACTGCTTTGGTTGCAGATCAGGCAATGATCTGAAGGAATAATTTGGCGTTTGTAAAGTGTATGTCTGACACCTAGACTGTTGTGACATATTTGCATACCATATCTCTATATATAAGGCATGTTCTTGTAAAAGTCTACCCCTGGACTGATCCCCCAAATATCTATCTTACCATTATTGGTGGATAAAAATATTTAGAATTGTAGATAATAAATTAAGAGAAGATTGCAGATTCAAGACAATTTAACACCAAGTATCCTTATTATGTCCAATCTTCATATATAACCTAAATTAATCATCCACTCGAAATATTTCCAATATTAGAAGTGTAATTCAAAGCAATGTCATATGACTTATAATTTGTTAGACTTAAAAATAATAGTGAAAGTACAACGCTTTCGTCAAACGACCCATCTCTTCTAACATTCTCCTCCCTCTCTCTCGCACCCCCGCATTCTCCTCCCTCTCTCTCACACCCCCTGTCCCTCTCTCCCTGCTTCTATTGTCGCCCATCGAACGGCCACACCCCAACCTTGACACTTCTGCCCTTCCTTGCTGCACCACCACACGCGACCTCCCCTGTTTTTCCCCCTTTCGTTAGCACACTCGTTGTTGTTGTCCTCTCTCTCGGTATCCTCCCTTCCTCCCTGCTGCTGGCCGCGCCTGTCGCGAAGACAACATTTGTTGGTGGTTTTCTTCTCTAGTTTCTGATTATGAAGATTTGCTGAAGTTTCTGGATTTTTCTTGCAAAATTTCTTGTGTTTTTTGGTCGAAGGAATCTCAATTCCTTGCGAAACTTTTTTCTGAGAATTGTCTGGATTACTCATGAAGGAATCAATTGCAAAAATCTTTAGAAATGGAATCAAATTGTCGCCATCGCTACTAGTTTCGCTCGTGTTTTCTTCTGTAATTTTCTTTAGATTTTCGCACAATTCTGGTGATAATCTCTCTCATTTACCACAAAATTTCACCCTCTAAGCAAGTTTGGTTTGGTTTTTTTTTTCAATGAATATATAGCTGATATTAAATGTTAAATAGCTAATGTTAGACATTCAATATCAGATATCATATATTCAATTGTGTTGGTCAGATAATAAAAAAATACATCAGCTAATCAATTGTGTAGGTCAAATATTTCAAAGTTTAATATCAGATAATCAAAGTTTCATGTCAGCTAATCAAAGTTTCAATTCAGATATTCAATATTCTTTATCAGATAATCAAAGTTTCATATCAGCCAATCAAAATTTCAAATCAAATATTCAATATTTTTTCTCAAATTATCAATGTACACTCGTTTGATCCAATGCGTTCTCATCATAATATTCTTGTTTTTGATGATGTATTTTGCATTTCTATTCCCTTTTCCCTACCAGCATCTCTCCTTATTTAACCTCGTTAATAGCCTTGTTTGGTAAAGAGAGGTTTGGGGAAAAATTAGAAGTTTGAACTCATATTAGAAGATTTGACTAGTCAATCCTCTAATTTGAGTGTTTGGTAAATAGAGGTTTCAATTAACTGATTGTGCTCAAAAAGCTCTTTTTGAAAAAGCTAGGGGACTGGGGGAGGCACTTTTTGACATTAGAGGTTTGGGAATGACTGGGTCAATTACATTTATGTCCTAAAGTTGTTGAAAATTACATTAATAAACAATAAAATGTACAACAATAAATTATGCACATGTCCTTTTTGGTCATTTTACAAAATTATGTAACAATCAGTTATCAGCTACTTACCAAACACTTTTATACAAACAACTAATACAATCAGCTAGTCAAATCAGCTAATACAATCAGCTATCAGCTATTAGCTAATACAATCAGCTAACAGCTATCCGCTAATTACCAAAAAGGGCCAATATATTATATCAGCGTGAAACTGTTTTTAAAAGACACGTACCTCTACAAAGTAAGGACTTTTTTTTATTAACTCAATGGTTAGAATTGTTTTACAAAGATGAAAAACAATACAATCAAAAGACTTCGTTGAACCTATATCTCTTTGATTCCCGATCGAGATAAAAGACAATCGAGCAAATCCTTCTTCCAAAACTATCTCAATCGCATTGATGGATTCATCAGATACTTCAGGAAAAAAATACCCGTTCCAATTTCCTCTGGCTTCCATCACCATGAACCATGTTTAGACATTTGGATCATTCATTATAATAATGTTGCCAAAAATGATCAATATCTAAGAAAATGCAGTGTTAGAAATATGTTGATTTTTGAAGAAGTTGGGAAGACCAATATAACTCTTAACCATTTTTTTTATATTTTATATGGATAATAATACTGGTTTGGACATGTACGATATTGACTAAAAGATCCACATTTAAGAAAATACAGTGTGTTCTATTGTCTCAAAATTATTGATCACAAATTTATCATATCAACACGGTTAGTTGAAAGGGTTTATCTCTCTAGTCAATGAGAGCACTGCTCACTTCTACTGTGAGACTTTCATGTTCCTGTAGCATGCAAATCTTTATTTCTTCCTCTACTTCTATTTCTTTGTAGCATGCAAGTGTTTTTGTTCGTTTTCCAACACTCAAATCTCCATTGCCCAATCCTGAGCGTTTACTTACCTGCCTTAAAACCTACTATAGCCATCTATTGGGGTTTGTCAGAGTTACACTTGGCGTGCATGCGTGTTTGAAGTTCAATTTTTACAACTGTTGATCTTCCATTTTCCAGCTTTCCGGGTATATTTATTCATTCCTGCTTTTCACCTAATTTAACTGTAAGTCTTCTTCACTTCTCATTTATTGTGAACCTTCATTCTCATTATCTTTCTTTTCTGTTCTTCCGTTTTCATTTATTGCTTTAAGAAACATGCAACCCCCAACTCCCTCTCATAATTTTAGAATGGGTGTACTTTTCAATACACTAGATTTTAATCCTATTGCAAACATCCGTTGGAATACATCGGTAATAGGAGTTTTCTTTGGGCCCAACCCTCCTCACACCCATTTAGTTCAGGGTTTAATTAACAACAATTGGGTTAGGCGAGGAAATATTAATGTTCATAGAACAGGTTCATACTACATCTTTGAATGTGATAATCACAGAGATGTAGATGGGCTTATTTTGCACCATCCAACGATTATCGAGGGTAGGATAATCATTTTCAAGCGTGGTCATTGGACAATCGTCCCTCAACATATCAACTTTGACTCGGGTCGTCTTTGGGTTAGGGTTGTTGGACTGCCGTTGGGTTTTTTGAACCAAGAATGGGTCCATACTATTCTCAATCATGTAGGTTATGTGGATGAAGTTCAGTCACTTGATGGTCCTCTCCCTCCTCAGCCTGAAGCACGTGCTGTAGTTTTTATGGATCTTTCTAGACCCCTCATCCCAGGTTGTTATCTTCCCTTATATGGTGATTAGGTAATTTGTGTTTATTTTAGGTATGAGGGGGTCTTTAAGTTTTGCAAATCTTGTGGTTGTGTTGGTCACTCCACCGTTAGATGTAATTTATCTCAGTTTGATGCTCATAGGAAGATCCATAATCGTCTGAATGGATTTGAACAAAGTGGTTTAAAAGTCCTTTATGGTCCTATTGATGCTCAATACTATACTAATTTAATTGTAGGGTCTCCGGATAGGTTTAGATATAGGAATTCTCAGTTAAACTTATTTAGGAGAGATGAACCAGACAACTTTCCTGAGTCCCCTCGTCATTTTAGACCTTATAAGGATCTCCAGAGGCAAATGTGGCAGATATTCCAGATCTATCATCCTCCTTTTCGAGTGATTGTGAAACTGGTAAGGAAAGTATGGACGAAGATGATATGCATGCAGTTTCTAAGGATGATCTACTGCACAGTATCAAGGAAATGGAAGTTTTTTGAATGAATCTGATCAATCCATGGTTGTTAGAAGTCCGAGTGTGCGTTTTGGATTGGATGGTGATCCTTATGGTCAATTCTATCCAACTAGTGCCATAGCTACTAATGCTATGTCAAGAGCAATGGATTCACACACAATTGCTCAGGATGCAAACCCTAATTATATCACCCATGTTTTTTATCCATCAAGCAATGTAGTGGCTGTTAACTCTACATATGAAGTTGGGGAATCCAGTAATGCCAGACAGCTTGCACATTAGGGTAATGTTCCTCGTCCTTCTTTGTTTGAAACTTTGGGAATCTCAGAATGGGCTCAACAGCGTCAAGGTCCTATTGTTTCTAATCATAGTGAATCTAGTGATAGCTTCTTGTCCATCTCTCACCCTACTGGTCTTTGGAATGATATTGTTACTACTAATGTCCCATTAACCTTTCCTATATCACCAAACTCAGTCTTAAATATGCCTGCTCTAGCTATAACACCTCGAACATCGTTACTTAGGCAAGCTAGCCTCAGACTCCGCCGCTTTCTTCAACATCATACTAATCAGGCTGGGGTTTTTCCAACTCTAGTAGTTGAAATGCCTGCTCCTCAATTGTGGTCTCGGTAAAATTCTCCATCAAGAACTCAAAGTTTGCATCTTCCTACAGAAAGGGATCCACCAAATACTCCAGTTCAGGAAATAGTACAATTGGGTAATGTGGTTCCGAAGCAGGTGCATAATTGGCCGCAAAAAAGAATAGTAAGATGTCAGCTTCATAAAACAATTTATGCAGAGAATACTCCTCTCCCTGATACTATTTACACTGATTGGTTTTGGAAAAAAAGTAGAGTTCATCTGGAAAATTTGGAAGCTAAAGGTGCTTATAATCAATGGCAGAATATGAATGGGTTGACTAAGTTCCTGCCTAAGGCTATTACGGATGTTCAGTTGGCTAGGGACTTTGATGTTCAGGTTGAAGCTGAGTGGCTTAAGGGTTGTGTGGGTAAACGCCATGCTTCCTTGGATGAAGGTTCAGACGAAAGTAATAAAAAAGCAAGAATGCAGGAAGTTGCTAATGTTTCTTCGGATGAATCAGTTTCGTCTCGTATGGTTATGGATTGTGACAATAAGTGTTCCTTGATCCTCTCATTAACTCCTCCTGGTGAGTTGGTTGGCCCTTCGATCCACAGCCAACCAAGGAGCCATGAAGCTCATATCTTGGAATTGTAAGGGTATCAATGAGCCTGCTACTCCTAAATTCTCTTATATTAAGTGGCTTGTCCCTTCTAATCATCCTATGTTCTTATTTATTAGTGAAACTAAAATGGACTATGTAGATGCTTTATCTGTTTGTAGTTTTAACCCTCCTCCCTCTTTTGTGACTGGCATGGATGCCTTGGGTTCTAGTGGAGGTTTATTAGTTGCTAGTTGGTGTAGTCTTTCAATTTCTTGTACCTTTAGGTCTAAGAACTTCATAGTTTGTAAGGTGTCCAATGTTGCTAACTTGGAATGGCATGTGATCATTGTCTATGGAGAGCCGTGTCATCAACTTCGACAAGGAGTTTGGGACCAACTTAAGCAGTTAATTGATGACTTAGATGTTTTTATGTTAATTGGTGATTTTAACCAATTAGATAAATTTGAGGATAAACTTGGAGGTTCACCACATATTAGGGGGTGGAGTGACTTTAATAAATTCAAAATCGATACCTTGCTTATGGATATTCCCTACACTGGTCCTCAATTTACTTGGACAAACAAAAGATTCCCCCCCTTTTCTATCCTAGAAAGAGTGGATCGATGTTATATGTCTGCCTCTTGGTTCATGCAGTTTCCTAATAGTATTGTTCATAATCAACCTCTCACTTGCTCTGACCATGTAGCTATTATCTTTAGTAGCAATACTATCACCAAATCTTCTAAAAGACCCTATCAGCTTGACAATTGGTGTTTAGGTTTTAAAGATGTTCTTATTATAGTTCGACAGATTTGGGATAGTGGTTTGATAGGGAATGCAAGCTTTGTTCTTAAAACTAAATTGTCTAAAGTTTGTCTTTCTCTTCAAAAGTGGTGTCTTATACATAAAAAATTTAATGGTATTGATTGGCGTTTGATTACTAAGACACTTTCACAACCGGGTTCTAATTTGGATATGCAAAAAGTGTCTTCTTATTTCAATGTTTCTAATGAGCTCATGGATGAAGCTAATTTGGCTCTCACCTATTGGAAGCAAAGAATGAAAGATGTATGGCTTATATCTGCTGACACTACAACAAAAATGTGTTACACTAGGGTTAAAGCGAGGGTTTCCATTAATCAAATTCATGCTCTTCAGGATGACATAGGTCATTGGATCTCTGATCTGGATAATTTGATTACTCTAGTTGTTGATGGTTTAGCTCATGGTTATGCTCCTGATCCTTCTCAAGAGTCGAATATTGATATTATGAATATGCTTCATGAAATGGATTTGACTAATATTTCTTCAGATCATTGCAATCATTTGTTATCTATTCCAAGTGCTGCTGAAATTAAAAAACACATGCTTAAAACTCATTGGGACATTGTGGGTCAAGCTACGGTGGATGGAATACAAATTTTTTTTAGGACAGGACAATTACTCAAGTCTGGGAATCACTCAATTTTAGTAATGATTCCTAAAAGATCTCTCCTCAAAACACAAATCAGCTCAGACCAATTGGATTGTGTAATACTATTTACAAATGTATTACTAAGTGTATCATACATCATCTTCGCAGATTCCTTCCTACTATAGTTACTGACTTCCAACATGCTTTTGTTACTGGCCGTCAAATGACTGATAATATACTTATTAGCCATGAATTAAGCCATAAGATTAATACTCGCAATCAAGGTTCTAAAGCTTTAGCTGCTCTCAAAATGGACCTTTCGAAGGCTTATGACAAGCTTAATTAGAATTTTTTATTTTGTGTGCTGGAAGCTTATGGTTTTCCTCAGGTTTAGATTGGGTTAATTAAACAATGTATTACAAGCGTGTCATATAAAGTTCTTTTCAATGGACATCTTTCAGATAGGTTTGTTCTGGGTCGAGGGCTTAGACAAGGGGATCCTTTATCTCCTTATCTATTTATTCTAAGCATGGATGTTTTATCAAGGATGATGTTATTAGGACAAGATATTGATTCCTTTAGAGGGATACGAATTACCAGAAGAAGTCCTATTATATCACATTTGTTTTTTACTGATGATGTGATGATTTTCTTTCAAGCTTCGAAACAAGCTGCTTTGAATCTGAGACAACTTATTCAGAGGTTTAGTAGGATGTCTGGTCAAGTGGTTAATTGTGCTAAGTCTTCTATAAAGTTTTCTCCAAATACTTCTACACAGCTTCGTCGAGACATTATGGATTGTTTCAATTATCAGGTGGTTTCTTAATTCTTTCATCATTTGGGGGCTCCCATTGATATTCAGGGTTCTAAAAAGGTTAACTTCTCTTTCTTGTTAGAAAAATTTATGCTAAAATTGTGCAATGGAATACTCTTAAGCTCTCTCAAGCTACTAAGCTTGTCTTCATTAACACTATTTTAGTGGCAATGATTTCTCATGTTATTTCTTGCTATGAGCTTCCTATATTTCCATCTCCAATACAATTGATGCTATGATCATGCGGTTTTGGTGGGCTGGCAAGAATGTTAAAGGTATACATTGGCTCAAGAAATGGGAGGTTTAGGCATTTGTGCTGCGTCAATGGTAAATAAAGTCATGCTAATGAAAATAACTTGGTCTTTCTTTGTCAAACCTCACACTTTAATTAGCAAGGTTTACAACTCTATCAGTTTGTCTCCCCTTTAATCTGCTTCTCGTCATTGTGCTCCTAGAACTTCTTCTTGGGGTGCTTGTGGTCTCTGTCATGCTACAAATTGGCTACTAAAAGGTTGTAGTTGGAAAGTGGGGGAATGGTAAGAATATTAGAGCTTTGGTCAACCGTGGTTGTATAACTCAATTCCTGCAGCAAATTCTAAGGTCACTTTGAGGCAAATTCAAAAGACAAAGGTTAGTAATTTGATCTCTACAACTCTTTTCCCGCATTGGAATGTGCCTATGGTCCGCCATTTCTGCTCGTTTAGAGATTCTGAGGCTATTTTAAGTCTTGAACTTCCTTGTGTTGACAAACCAGAATGTTTAGCCTGGATGCATCATAAATCTGGAGCTTACACCACAAAAACTGGGTATGTTTTCCTTAATTCTATCTTAACTCCTACTCTGGGTTCCTCTTAGGAAAGCAACTCGTTGTTTAAAATTATCTGGCACCTTAATGTCCAACCAAAGTGGAAGTTGTTCTTGTGGAAACTAAGTTATAATATCCTTCCTTTACGTATAAATTTAGCAAAAAGAGGAATCGTTTCCTCCTTTGTGTGTCCTTTTTGCCAAAGTGATGATGAAGATGACTTGCATGTTTTTCGTCTTTGTCATGTCGTTCCAAATATGTGGAGTAATAGTAATCTTGCTATTAACTCAAACTTAGAGAGTGCCTTATCTATGAGAGATTAGGTGTTGTCATTCATCCGACTGTTTATCAGTACGGAAGGCCATGATAGCCTCAAAGTAATCTCCTTTGAGGCTCATTTATGGGGTATTTGGATTGCTAGAAACAATGCTATATTTCGAGGAGATAGCGTTTCTTCAATTCAAATATTTGTTAACCATTGCGGTTGCTTCTGCTCAGCATTCACGCTTTATAGAAACTTGGGAGAAACAACTTAGGTTTCTTCACCCCCGTGAACAAGGCCATAATATGCCTCCAAGTTTCTTGTGGATTGATATGGGACAACAGCTCACTATGATGGAGACTATAACTATTCAGGTTGATGGTTCTTGGGATAAAACTACTCTTAGAGCTGGTGCAGGTTGGTTTGTGAACAACACAAATGATGATCAAAGTTCTTATGGGGGGGTTATCATTTTATTGCCAAGTCTGCCTTGCCAAGCTGAATTATATGCAATCCTTCATTGTATTATGTGGGTGATAGGAAATGGTTTTACTGCTATTCATTTGCTGTCTGATTCTACTGAGGCTATCCTTCTTCTTCGAGCAAAAGGTTCAACTAATCTATCTCTTAAATGGACAGTTGAGCATATCCTTACTCTTGCTTCTTCTCTTCCAGTTTGTAAGCTGAGGAAAGTGGAGAGAATTCAAGTTCAGAAAGCTCATGTTTTAGCTAATGGTTTTAGATGTCACCCTTAATTTCTTTCTTGTTTGTAGTTTAGTTTGTAGCCTTTGTCAAAAAAGAAAAAAAGAAAATACAGTGTTAGAAATATGTTGATTTTTGAAGAAATTTTTTTTTTTGACATCAAGAAAATTTGCATTAATTAAAAACCGGAGTACAACCTAATGCTAATACAAGCAAGCAAAAACAACCAAACAGTAACAAGAGCTTTATTAGCTCGTACATACTTTATGAAAAAACAACTAACTATAATATGTCCAATCCAAAAGCAGTTTGTCTTGAGCGACGACGGGTGAGGTTGGTTATACGTCTTGATGTTTGAAGACGGGGAGGGGAACGAGGCTGGGGAACACGGGGAGGGGGAGAACAATCTAACGGGGGAGGGTAACGGGCGTGGCAACTGGGGACGCGCGAAGGGGAGGCAGAGACAACTGGGTACGCTAAGAGGGAGGCCGACGAAGGTAACAGGGGAGGGGGAGGAAACTACAAGGGACGCGCGAAGGGGAGGAGTAGACAATGGTGGATGCTAGAGGGGAGGCCGACGAAGGCACCACGGGAGGGGGAGGAGACTACGGAAAACGCTAGAGGGAGGATGAGACCCACGACGGGAATGGAAACGACGGGAAAGCAGAATAAACGACTATGGGCTAGGCTCGCCGGCGAGGCTAAGAAGCCAACCGCCAGCGAGCCTAGTGAGGCGGTTGTACCGGAGTTTTTGCTTTAGGGTTTTGGCTGGGAGAGTTTTTGAGAGAGAGTCAGTTTTTTTCTTTATACATACAGTATTTTGTTTTATTTTCCTAATGATGTTTGAAGAAGTTGGGAAGACCAAAAATGATGTAGATGGAGGGTGTTTTATAGAAGTATATATGTAGCACTATATAAATGTAAATGAAAGATGATGATCACTAAAGATGATCACATGACATAATTTCTTGGCTCATGCACTCAACCCACTTCTTCCGAAAATAGATATTGACATTGTTCAATAATAAAGAGCCAATTGATATTATATGAAAGTCAATCATAGAAAAAATTCGAGATGTCAATTCTAACTCATGAAAAAATCTTAAGAATACCAACATATATCATGTTATAGGATCACTTAATTTGAGCATCGTATATCCAAGTGATATTCAACAATATCCATGTGCTTAATTAGACAAGGTTATATTTATTTTTTACTCATTTTGTAGTCATCCAATTAAATGACTATATGAATATACCTAAAATTTCTTAATGTATCTAGAAATGCCTAAAAATTTGTAATAAAGATAGGTTGAAGCCTTATCAAAACGCTAATTCTTTTCCATACACATCAAGACAAAGCTAGGAATATCCATTAGTATTTAGAAAGAAAAATCTAACGATGGAACTATTAGGTTCCGTAAAGTATCATAATTGAACGTGTTTACACGAGGGAAGAATGGTCCCTATTTATGGTGGCTATAATGGCTTTTGATAAAATCTCTAAATTTGTCTTGGTGCATACCATAGAAGTAGAACACCAAACCCATGGAGTCCTCACGTTATGAGACATGGCGACACTCAACGTCACTGCCTACAAATATCAACTTATATTAATTTTGAATGGATTAAAAAAAACACTAACAACAATATTTATCAAATTAATAAATCTAGTTACTTATTGTGATGGGTTGGAAGGATGGTATATATATTTTCCAAGTCAGTGTTAGGAACTTCATTTCAAAAACAATAAGAACAACACACAAGAAATTTTTAATGGTGGTTTCAACCACCTCTTCTTTAATTAATAAACTGCAAAAATAATAACTACTATGTGTTTTTCCTCTCAATTTCATTATGAATTCCCCTTACATTGCTTATGAGCTACATCTCAACTACTTAAAAAATACCTTCCTACCATCCTATATTTATACGAGTTATAAGATCTCCTATTCCTACTAGAATATGTAAACTACAACTAGACTTCTAAAATAGTTAGAAACAATAATTTTGGAGGATAAGTAATTTCTTTCCTACCTAAACTCCTAACCATAACATCATACTTATATTAAACTTCTTCATACACAAAAATTTCTTACTCAATAGTGCTTCCATACTTAAAAGACTTTCGATTAGTATTTGGTGGGTTTTCTAGATTGCAACCCAACAATAAGGTTAGTTTGTCTTGTAAGAGACTGTCTACTTTTAATTTAAAATTAGGCAGGACCCAAGCCTAATAATAAAAAGAGAGCATGCCACCTTTCTTAATATAGTGACTAGTTTAATCTATTTAGGGACCAATTTAATCTATTTTGTGACAAGTTTAATCTATTTAGTGATCACATTCATTAACTCATTCAGTGACTAGCTTAATCCGTTAGGTAAGACTGTCGGGTTATTTTTTGAAATTGTCTATTGTAGTTCGAGAAAACAAAAGGAAGGAGAAGAGATTGGATGACTAGGTTAGTATGAGATGCCTAGGGATAGTGTTGGGTTAGAGTGAGAAGGAATATGCTTGTTAGGAGAACGCGGACTTGAGTTTGTCTAATTTTATGTTAAAATTAGACCGCCTATCTCTATTATATATGGAAACAGGGGTGAGACACAAAATATAGAAAAAGGAAAATAAAATAAAAAAGAGATGTAAAAACCTAATTAACTAAAAAAATAAAAAGATAATAAAGGCATAACAAAAATGAAACTAGTGAAAATTCACAACATGGCCAGTTACTTCCCTCTCAACTAAAATTTGAAACTATTAAAATATCCCTGATTTAGTGGAATAAGCTGATTAAAAATTTAAAAATCCTTGATTTATTAGATGTAATTTGAAATTATTTAATTTTTTACATGTTTTTGCACGCATCGCGTGCATATAAAGCTAGTTCTAATAATTTTTGCACTAAGGTACTGCTAATTTGCTAAATGTGGTTGGTTATATCATACTACCTCTGTTTTTTATTAGTTGCAACAAATGTCTTTTCACATAAATATTAAGGAAAAGAGGAGAGAGAGTATAATTTGACCCAATTGCCCATGCTTTTTGCATGTGGGGGTGGTAAAGTGAGGATAAAATGGTCAAATTGTCCAAAATCCTTTACCTAGAAAGGAAATGTTGCAACTAAATAAAAACACTTAAATATGGAAATTGTTGTAACTAAAAAAAGAGGAAGTATGTAGGCAAATTAGTAAATAATTTTGCGGAAAAGTGTAAGATTTGCCTACCAACCAGGTGTAAATAAATATTCCCAATAGGTTCTGAGAATAATATCGAATAGCTAGGGCCCATATTTATTTCTCTAATTAGTATGAATTATTTATCAATTGCTTCTTTAAGGGGTTCCCTTAGGGTTTTAAAGTACAATTATTAATTGAAAGCACTCAAATAAAGTTTTGTGTATCTAATCAAATTTGGATTGCTATGTTATTGTAGGGAATACTTTACTTGAGTCAGTAAGTTGTGTGTATGATATTTAAATCAAGTTGATTGAATTAAAAAAATACTCCTATATATTGTATCCATATAATACTCTTATAACAACCGTTATTATAAACTTCCACCATCTTCTTTAAGAAAAATTAAGTACTTCCACCATCTAGGCCGAATGAAGGCAAATGTACCGTAACAATAAAGAAGGATAGAGTAGGTTAAATAATTTATTATTAATTGGGAAAGATATAGAACAATATAACGTCTTCTAAGTTTTCTCCTTGGTCATTGCCCTAGGCTTTCTTGGACACAATATCTACAGCCTTGTGAGGACCATCTTAAACTAAAATGGCTTTCATCTTCGATAGTCAAAAGTTCAAATTAATCCCATTCGAATTTTTTGATATCAAACCTAATTCATTGTACTATATTTATGCCGGCATAATTAGAAAAATAAACACTTTTTCTATACACTTATTTTAACTCTTGATATCAACTGCTATGAAGTAAAGAGGACACTCAGTGTTTGATCTACTATCAACAAAGAAAACAAATAATTGTATATTGAAAGAGCATAGTAAATAAAAAAACTAATATAAAAATTTACGTGGTTCAACAAATATGACCTTGAGTTTATTTTATATTCAATTCAATGAGGAATACAAGAGGAATAAACAAGGATAATTTGTTGGCTTGAAAATCCTATACTCCAATAATGTGTAGTACTTATAATTCATATAAAAACCCTGAATATTTCCAATAGGAAATCCTGAACTTATTACCCAAGAATAGTCAAAACAATTATAGGCATCACAGAATAAAATGATGTAAATGGGCGAAATTGATTAACTATAACCATGTTGCCTGTCCAAGACTTATATTCAAAAACTACCGGAGGCTTTAATCTTCTGTTTCTCGCCTAAACAATTCTTCGACACCAAAAATTTCGGTTTCTACATCTAAGACACAAAATAACTCGTTTAATCCCTACTTAACTCAATTATTTTAGTATTAGTTCATCTATAGTAATTATATAATCACTCTATCACGGTACGTCATACATCCAAATCTTAGTGAATAAACCAAATTCTCAAGAATTTGATCTTTGTTTAACCATTCAGTTCCACTTCTACATATAGAAGTATATGGATATTGCTTATTTGCTTACTATACAAATAATAAAAAATTAAAGGGAGCTACCTTATGATAATTTTTTTTTTTTTTTTTTTTTTTTTTTTTTTGAGAAACAGCTACCTTATTATGATTCTACATTTATAACGACTGTCCAAAAACTCTCCATCTTTTTCTAGACTTAACTGTAAACATTAAATAGTGTTTTCCTCCTAGCTCTTTATTTCCACATTCAGAAAAAGTTACACATAGAAATAAGTAATCATACACCCTCTTGTTTTTTCTCCTCATCCAATCCTTTATCCTTAATAGTACTATTTCCTTTTCCTAACCAAACAAAAAATCCAGTCTCAAACCTCAATGCAGCACAGCAAAAATGGAAGAAAATAGCAGAAGATCATGTGTAAAAATTTAATGTCACACTGATTTTTTTGGTAACATCAAACTATAGATTATATTATACTAGTAGTAGCATAGTAAAAGAAAGAAGGGGGGTGGGGGATAAACCAACAGTATAAATAACAAAACATGCAGTGACAGAATTATGTAACTTTTAAAATAAAAATCACTGAAGTTACTATTTATTTTCCTGATGACTGTCTTTTTTGTTGTATAATTGGAGGTTGCGTGGTTCTCTATTTGAGGAAACCTTACCCTACTTCCTTTCCTTTGTCCCCATCCTCTTTTTCATGGGTCCCATATTTTCTCTCTCCTCTTCCCCCTTCACCTATAATATAAGTAAGTGATTGCCAAATTATGGTAAGAGTGGAAACGCTAAAAATCACCCTTCAACACATCTTTTCTTTCCACTTCTCATCTTTTCAACAACAAAACAAACTAAATCCACAAAATTCTCTTCTCTTCTTTTGTCATAAAATTACCAAATATAGTGGTAGTACTCAAATGTGTTATTATTGATTATCATAAAGAAGGAATGATGAAAATACAAATACCCATTAATAGTTCTAACAATGATAATCTTAATAATAGTACTACCACCCCTACCACTACTACTAGTCATTCATTATATTGTTCAGCCGAGTTGACATCAACTCGACTGAACTCATCCAATTCCAACTCGGACCCCGTGAAAACACCAAAGCGAGCCCGCGACACAGGCGGGAAGCACCCAGTGTACCGCGGGGTCCGAATGCGGACTTGGGGTAAATGGGTGTCCGAAATTCGCGAACCAAGGAAAAAATCCCGCATTTGGCTAGGGACCTTCCCAAACCCGGAAATGGCTGCCCGGGCACACGACGTAGCAGCCCTTAGCATAAAGGGTGACTCGGCAATCCTCAACTTCCCTGAACTCGCCGGGTTGTTGCCTCGGCCCGTGTCACTAAGCCCGCGTGACGTACAAGCTGCTGCTGCTAAAGCAGCTGCTATGGAAAATATTGATTTCGATAACAATAACAATAACAATAACAACAACAAACAATAATATAGCTACAACATCATGTGAAATGTCTTCATCGTCATTGTCATCGTCGTCGTCGTCATTGCTTTCGTCGTGTTCATCTCTTTCATCCATGGTCTCTGCAATAGAGCTAGGGAACTCGGACGAGTTGAGTGAGATTGTCGAGTTGCCGAGTCTTGGACCATTTGATGATTTAACCGAGTTAGGGAACGAGTTTGTGTATGACTTTGATAGTAGTTCATGTGGAGATGGGTGGTTTTATCATCACTCACCTTGGATGGAGAATTTTGCTGTGGTGCCTGAAAATGTTATTTCAACTGGTTTTGAAGCCTTATTGTGGAATAATTATATGTGAGTGCTAGTTTTTCTTTCCTTTTTTTTTCTTAATTTTTAATGTAAGTGTGCTTATTCTGATGAAATTTATTTGTGTGTGTATAAATTTCTCTTTTGTTTTCTTTTCTATAGTTTTAATTAGTCCTCCACCTTTTTGTTTGGAAGACTAATTAGAAACTTTCCTTTCCCCCTCTTTGGTTTTATCCCTTTTCCTCTACCCCAAAAATTCCAATAACTTTGAGATGTTCATACAAGTTCTTTTTTCAATGAATTTTCCTTTTCTTTTTCTCTGTATATGCATATGAGCTAATGAGCTATAGAGGACACTTGGTGAAATACATTAATGTTCTAGTTTGCATGTTATAATTCTTTTTAGTTTACCCCATCATCAATGATCAACTTAATTTTCAAAGTTTGTTAAAGATATTACATTTATTAGGAAAACTGTAATATTTTTCTAATTTATGTAATATCTCTTACAGAACTGATTTACACTAAATGAAATTAAAAATTAATCTTTAGAATTTTGTTTTCCATTTATACGTGACTAATATATGAAAGTCACACTTGTTTTGACGACTTTTAATATAATCCACACATTTGATTATGTTCTAATAAAAAATTATAAATTGATACTTCATTAATGAGATCAAAGAATATAAATACATATATGTTGAAATGAATCTAACATGCTTAATTTTGATATTTTATTAATGATATTAATAAAATTTGAAGTTAGACTGTAAAAAAATATATAAAATGTAACTATTAAGTAGAGCAAAAGGTAGTATTTGTTTTTAGAAAGTTCTAAGATGTTATCATATTCAAAAAAAAAAAAAAAAAAAAAAAATATATATATATATCCTATTTTAAAATAGTTGCAACATTTGAGTTTTTCACTATATCTATTATCTATTTTTGACCATATTTTTTTTTGGTTATATATCCCTCCATCCAAAATATAGTTTTTGTTTCATTTTTCTTGGTCAAACTTTAAAACCTTTGACCTATTATTTTCATTGTTATATACTCCCTCTTTTTTTTTTTTTTTATCTTTCTCACTTGGAATCTTGACACTATTCATACTTAGAGAGAATCTTCTCATTTTTTTTCAATTTATAAGAAAAAATATAATTATGTGGGATCTTGTTTGATTCGTCTCAATTAGCACTTTATTAATATTCAATAGTTATAATTTTTACTAATATATAATGAAAGATATTTAACTTCAAAGATATGCTTTGGGAGACGTGCATAGGAAAGTGAGAAGGATAAAAAAAAACAGAGGGAGTACTACACACTTTCCTTTTTGGTCTGTTTCTTTTTAATCTACACACTGTTGCTTTTTCTATTTTTGGTAACATGTTACATCTATTTTCTCCTCTTTTTCCACCCATGTCCTCCACTTTTTAATATTTTAACCCACTTTTTAGTTTATCTCTCTCACTTTTCAGTTTCTCTTTCCACCTTTTTAGTTTATCTCTCATATTTTTACACTTTCTCCTTGGTTCTTCCCCAAAGTGAAGTGTGTAGATTAATTTGAAACGGAGGTAGTATAAAACAAACATAATCATGTGTGATCTTTTTAGATTCGTCCCAATGGGTAGCTTTTTTATAATATCAACTTTTTATAATTTTTATTAATACGTAACTAAAAATATTGATGGTCAAAGATACGTGTTGGATCGGAGACGGTGCAAAAAAAATAAGGGAACTATATTTTGGGATGGAGGGATATATTAAAGACAAACAATATTAAGTAAGATGTTTTTTTTACTACGCTCAATATTTGTTTCTCAAAATCAATGTTGTATAATGTTTACTACTCTATAAATGGTTAAAGATATCAATGATCAAAGTTATGCTTGGACAAACGTAATATCCAAAGAATTGCAAGTATTGAGAAATGGGCGAAGTGATAGATAATGACTATTCTAATATTTTTTTTGAATCACTACATACTTATTCTATAAAGCTAGATTTACCAACCTACTTTTACCTCGGTGAAATTCAAAAAGAGAATGTTATATACCCAATGGATAATTTCTTTAGTAGAGGTAAAATTTTTTATTACCAAGTTGAATTTCACTAACGGCCAATTTGGTGGATGGTAATAATTAAACGCTGTTAATAGTAACAATTCATATATAGTATTGTATAGAGAGTATCATATCAATGACTACGGACTATGGTATGCTTCTCCAACCCTAAATTGCATTACCATTTATTACTATTTTTTTTTTGAGGGGGACCATTCATTACTACTTTAGATATGGTATCGAGTGAATGTAAAGATTTCTCAAGAAAATGACATATTTGAAAATACGATTCCATAATCTTGGATGTACTTATGATAATAAGTAGGAAATTTTCCTTAGAATTACTAATATAGTTTGATTATAATTACCGTCCTTCAATATCCGCACGCCTACCAAACAAGCTGAGTTTTATAGCTGTGTCTCAGTGTCTGTAATAGATATTTTGCGCTGGATTTATTTATCATTATTGCAGACGGACAGAGGGAATAATTGCTGCAATAAAATTATAACCACAATAAAAGCTTAGCATATAAATAAATACCCTTGATGAGGTACAAAGTAGAACATAAATAATATTCCAATGAATCAATTGATGTGGCCATATTATTAAGCTAGCAACTTACGGCATAACTAACCGTATACAATGATCAGCTATAATATTCTGGATTCAGTAAGCGCGTCCATACAGTAACATGTGGTGTACTATTGTGATCCAATCACTATGAGTATGATTCATATAGTGATTAGTCTTATTCATGGAGTGATTAATCTTATGGAAAATTAATCAACAAAAATTTCAGGATAAAATGAAAAAAGTTACCACTTTTATCATATACCATGGAGTAGTAATGTGAGTATGGTATATCTAAGAGTGTACATTTTGCTCATACCAAAAAATAGCCTTGAGTGTACAACGCACATGATATACTCTTTTTTTTTTTTTTTTTTGAAAGGTAAGAAAAGAACATTAGGCTACCCTCCTCGCGAGGGGAATACCTAATGTGTCGGATACAAGAATGGAAGTAAGAGAAGAGTTATTACAAGGAGAAAAATCAAAACTAGACATTACTAGGTGCCCTACATTGGCTATCCAATCAGCAGCGCAATTTGCTTCCCTGAACACATGTCTGACTTGGTAAGAGGCAAAATGAGTGAGCATGAGCTTACAATCAGCAATAATATTAGCAATCTTCCACGGAGTAGAGCAAATGTTATTAACGACATTGATGACCAAGAGCTTATCCCCTTCAATGATGATGTTGTGAAGACTCGAATGCAGAGCTAGCTTGATACCTTGTTGCAGCGCAGTGACTTCGGCAATAAGAACCGCAGTGTGGCCAAGATTGAAAGCTTTGGCGTGAATAAGATGGCCTTCATGATTACGGATGATGACACCAGCAGCTGCGTCCAAACCACGAACAGAACCATCGAAGTTTAATTTGTAGAATGAATGAGGTGGAGGATCCCAGGCTACAAGAGTAGCCAAGGGAGGGGGGTGAGGGGAAGGGGGTAGTGCTCCTGTAAGAGGAGATCCACTAGCATGACAAGTATCCACTTGTAAGCGGCACTTCCATTCTTCATGAGCAAATTTGGCTCGGTGAACGATACGTTGTGGGCACCAATTTTCATTGTTGAAAATAACATAATTTCTCTCTTTCCAAATGCTCCAGAAAATAAAGATGCACTTCGACAAGGTATGATTACCCTTGGAATCCTGCAAGAAGTCTAAAGTGGAGGGGAAGGACACTGGTGGTGCGCACCAAGAATTAACCTCCGCAAGTTGCCAAATATTTTGGGAGTTTGGGCAATTAAAAAACAGGTGGTCAATAGTTTCAGGATGCGAATTACAGCGAGGACACAAATTCGTTGGCAAGATTTTCCTATTAAACATGGTAGCTTTGAGAGCTATGCTATTGTGGCAAATTTGCCAAATAAATAATTGTAATTTGGGAGGAATATCCAACTTCCAAATCCATTTAAAAGGCCATGGAGGTCTTTTAGGCAGATCATGAGCTATCCAAGTAGCAGAATTTACTGAAAATTCACCAGTTGAAGTAGGGCCCCCGATTGGGACAACAGGAATGTCATTGATGGGAAGGGGAATGCCCTTGATTTTGACAAGAAGGTGATAGGGCAAAATAGGAGGTAATTTGTTGAGATCCCAAGTATGCTCAGAAGTAATGAAATGGGCTACTTTTACCTCTAGATAGATATTAGTTCGATCGATTTTGAGTATATCACATAGATTATCCTGGCATAACCAGTTGTCTAGCCAAAAGTAAATTGCTTGACCATTTCCAACTTTTCATCTAATGCCTTTCCTAAGAAGGTCACGCTGTGCTAGTATCTTTTTCCAGATATGAGAATCTTTGGTTTTAGGTGCATACTCAAAGAGTGACTTATTTGAAAGATATTTTTACTTGATTAGGGTTGTCCAAAGGTTTGCTTTTGAGAGAACAAATTCCATCCAAGTTTGGCTAAGAGAGCTTTATTAAGTAGTAAGGTTTGTCTAAGACCCAACCCACCTTGAGACTTAGGAGATCATATGGTATGCCATGCTATAAGCGAAGAGCTATTTTTATCTTTGTTTTGGAGCCAGAAAAACTGACGATGCATTGTGTCTATAGTTTTGCAGATATTAGATGGGATAAGAGATGAGGAGCAAGTATAAGCTAGAAGAGCTTCCAGATTAGATTGAATAAGGGTATGACGACCAACTTTAGAGAGAAAGCCAGATTCCCAATGCTGAATTATCTGGAGAGAATTAGCCAGGATATGACTATAATCACTTTTTGTAGGATAGTAGGAGCTAAAGAAAACTCCTAAATACCTACCAAGACAAGCCTTGGGAGTCATATTGAAAAAGCTAGCAAGAGATGATTTTCTAGCATTTGGAATTTCTTTGAAAGGACCAAAGCTGATTTGTGAAAGTTAACCAGTTGACCTGACATGAGATTGAAATCATCAAGGATATTCTTGAGCTTGTTGCAAGCTATAGATGTAGCTTTACAGAAAACCAGACTATCATCTGCAAACATTAAACAAGGGATTTGGGAACCCCTCGGACAAATCTTAAAGCCCAACCCTGATTTCGGCTTGGCGCTCTCACTAACTAACTTTTGTATGATAACATCCATACATATAATAAAAAGATACGGAGAAAGAAGATCTCCTTGACGGAGACCTCTTGAAGGCTTGAACCAGTCCGTGGTGCTACCATTAATTTTAAGCGAGTAAGAAACTGTAGTAACATATTGTGTTACCCAGTGAACCCATTTGGATGTAAAGCCCAATTTGGTTAACGTTTGCCATAAAAAATCCTATTCAATGCGATCATAAGCTTTTTCCATATCGAGTTTCAAAGCACACCATCCTATTTTACTAGTGGACTTTTGGAAGGAGTTGAGAATCTCCTGAACAATAAGGATAGTATCATGAATTGATCTGTCAGGAGTGAAGGCGTTTTGCAATGGGCTAATATTCGATTTGAGAATGGGACATAATCTTTGAACAAGTAACTTAGAAATGGCTTTATAAATTGTATTAATTTTCGGGATAAGAGTAATGATCGTATGATTTAAAGACGGAGGAAGACAACCATGGTGAAAGAACCCATGAATAGCCAGACAAATTTGGGGCCCACAATTGGCCAATAAGCCTGGAAAATTTTTGCTCCAAAACCATCATATCTTGGTGCTTTGTGGGGATTTATCTCAAAAAAGACTGATTTTATGTCGTCATCCGAAAAAGGCGCTATGAGGTTAGCTGCATCTTGATCGGTGGCAAAAGGCTTGATAAAGGAGAGATCAAACTCCCGACCCGGAGTAGAAGTAGAGGTATTCTTACTTTAAAAGAATCAGTGAGTAGAGATATACTCAGGTGTATAATCAATACAATCAAAAGAAGTACCATTCCCTTCATCAAAAAACAGAAGTACCACTCCCTAACCTTTTTTTTTTATAATATGATTGGCCTTTTCCAAATTTCTAAAAGTGATCCCCTCAGCAAAAAAAATCTAAAAGTGAACATATAGGTGATAGTATCACTTACAGATATACGCATAAAGCACTGCATAAATGTGATTGGGTAATGTATATGTTAAAAGTAATTTTTTGGTCTAGAAGGCATGAATCATGGCTTATCATTATAGTATTAATTAAAACTGTACATCCTTTAAAAACAATTATGTCCGTACATAATTGAAATTTGAGGCATTATATTGCTTTTCATTGTGTTGGGAATCTACTTAGGGCTCATTTAATTTGATAGTAATGCAAAGTTGTAGATATCTTCTTAATTGTGTGTAGTCGTACCAGTTATTTAGCTCCAACTTATACCATTATGATTCTAGAAGCCTTTTTCTTTTTTCTTTGAAGTTTGCAATTGTTTTGTCATGATACAAACAAAATAATTGCCAAATATTTCCTCCGTTCCATAATAAGTGAAACATAGGAGTTGGGCACAAGATTTAATAAACATCACTTTCAAAAGCCAAAAAGTCATAAAATATTAGGGGTGTCAGAAACAGACCTGACCGCTGGGTCAACCTGATACTGACCTGACTTGAACCTGGTTCGACCTGTGAGGGTCAGTCCCCAGACCTGACCGAAACCTGACCTGGGATTACCCAGACCTGACCGGCACCCGACTAGATTATATTCTGACCTGACCACACAGACCTGCATTCAAACCCGAACCCGACCGAGCTAAGCCAGATATTAACCCAAAATTCAATTAGGCCCAGTAAATACCTGGTTCAACTCGAATTCTAATTGATCTGAAAATAAAATCTACCTAATTTTACGCAATTTTTCAAACCAACTTATTTTGACGACTAAACTCAACAAAATTACTAAAATTCAATTATTTTTCTATATCTACAAAATCATTTCAATATGGTAATTTATAAAATTACTTACATTTAATAATAATTTAATAAAAAATAAATTACATTCTCAATTAAATTATTTTTGATGTAATTTTGGTTCATGTCATAGTGTTTTAACTATTGATGAGATTATAATAGTCACTTTTTAACTGCTAGTTTCTTAGTGCATATTATAGAATGTCTTCTTATTAATTTTTCAGTTGCTTTGTATAATGCAAATGCTTCCATAAAATACTATACTTTAATTTTTCCACAACATATAATTAAGATCGTAACTTGTTTGAGTGAAGAACAAAGTTTGGTAATTGGGTCGAGTTAATATAATATCATAAATTCATTCAAAATACATGTGTCAATGTCAAACGAAAATTACAAAAATCAAATTGCTGAATTTATTATATGTAGGAAGCCAGCAACAGCAACAACCACCATCTAGAATTTCCAGCACAAACCAGCAGCAAACCACGAGAAGAAATTCAGCATACGGGTACCAAAATTCAGAAACCACAAGCAGCAGCAACAATAGGCCACAAGCGGCGGCGAGCGAGCGAAGCGAGCCAGCGAGCCACAAGCAAAGAAGCCTCAAGCCTCAAGCAGGAGCATCCAACAAGCGGCGAAGAAGCCACAAGCAAGAACAAAGAGGAGCAGCCACAAGCAGCAGCAGCAAGCCTCAAGCAGCAACATCCAACAAGCAACAACAGCAAGCCTCAAGCAGCAGCATCCAACAAGCAACAACAGCACAGGACCACGACAACCACAACAACAAAGTACAAAAATACTTTTTTATATTTTTTGGGCTCTCAGATCTTATAACAAAGTTTTAAGAAACTGTTACCAGAAGAATCATCATCGAGCACTTAGACTCCATCAACGTCACAAAATGTAAAAATGTAAACGAGCCACAAAGCAATTGTGGGCAGGCGGCAATTATAAGGCACCTATAAAAAAAAATTGGCTCTCAAGTGTGTATCATATTCTTAAATACATGCCTAGAAAAAGCGCCGCCTCACAAAGCTAAAGGCAACAAATACGTAATTAATTTTGGAGTTGAGAGTCTAACATACGGGTACCAAAATATAAAACCAGTACAACACCAGTCCATCCACATGAACATCAGCACCATCCCACAAGCACAACAACACCAACAAACCACAAACAGATCACCATCCTACAAGCAGCAGTACAAGACCACAACAACCACAACCAAAGCAACATAACATGGGCAGCAACAAAAGAGAGAGCAAATGAATTACGGAATGGAATCATAGTCTATATCACTAGGTTCACCTACAACACCAACATCAACATTTCTTTCATCCTCAATTGGGGTATAACCAAAGAGCCAATTTTGACAAGTTACCAAAGCTTCAACATTATGAGGCAACAAACGCGAACGATACTTGTTCAAAATTCTACCTCCCATGCTAAATGAGGATTCAGATGCAACAGAGGTAATAGGGATGGCTAAAATATCTCTAGCCATGCGATCAAAAATAGGAAATTGAACCACATTAGCACGCCAATATGAAAGAACGTCAAAGTCAACATCACTAACACAAGGAACAAGGGGGGCATCAAAGTATGCATTAATTTCATAAGTTACACTTTGAACACTGGAAGCACCAACACTAGTGCTAGCAACACGACCATACTCTTTAGCAAGGTTTATTTTCTTATATGGGCGAAGGGTAGGTCTTAGACTCGATGGACAAGGATTAACATCACTTTGAACAGAACTCAAAGAACCAAAAGAAGAAGATGGATAAGTTTCAGAATAATATGTACAAAATTCGGTAAAAGAATCAACGGCAGATTTAACACGTTTATCACGCTCGGAATCAGCATATAAACTACCATATAAATCACTAACAAATTGCTTTTTATAGCGTGGATCAAGCATGACAGCAACACAAAGAATAGGAGAATAGTCCTCACAATACTTGTTAAACTTAGCATACATAGGTTCAACCATACCCTTAATGCAATAAGTTGCATGATTATGTGCATTAACAATCAAATTCTCAATTAATGCAATGTTAGAAAAATAAAAGTTGGCGGTGGGGTACTCGGAACCAGAAAACAGCACAGTTATATCATAAAAAGGTTCCAAAAAATCACAAACATTTTGTATGATTTCTCAATCGACACAAGTAATACGAATTTCAAACCCCGACTCATATCTAACAAACCTATCAATAGCTTCCCTTCCTTCTAAACAACGCCGAAGCATTAAATAAGTGGAGTTCCAACGAGTACAAACATCAGAAATCAACTTACCACAAAATCCAGTATCAACATACGTATTAACATACGTAACACAATCATCAAATCGTTGAATTCTAGCCATATTTAAACCAATGTAAGTTAAAATTGAATGCAAGTTTTTAACACTCTCATCCATCATAGACAAACCACTTTGTACAACTAAATTTAAAATATGTGCCGAACATCTAATATGAAAAAATTTACCACCACAAACCAAAGGATTGACTTTGTTCAAATCATCAACAATTTCAGAAACCATAACATTATTATTACTAGCATTATCACAAGTCAATGTAAAAACCTTATCTTTAAGGTCCCGTTCCTCAAGCAAATTCAAAAAAAATCTACTCAATTCTAAACCGGTATGGGGTTGAGGGCAAGATCGAAAGACAAGTATTTTAGAATGTAGTGTCCAAGACTTATCAACAAAAGGAGCAGTAAGTACCATATAGCTATCATTCATGGAAGTCCAAAGATCACAAGTAAAACATATTCTACCATCCAAATCCATCAACAAGTTACGCAAACTCTTTTTCATGGTCTCAAACTCATTAACACAAATCTTAAGCATCGTATTCCGAGTTATGTGTTTCACTCTAGGTTCCAAATAAGACAACAAAGCCCTAGTTCTAACATGTTCAACAATAAGTAAAGGATAAGCATGGACCATTATGGCTTCGGCAAACATACGACAAAAGGTTTTTTGACTAAAATTATTTCCCGCATCATTACCTTTAACACTTAATAAATAAGGATCACATTTAAGTAAATGCTTATTTTGATTAGTGGTACCTCTAGCACTTTCAGCACGCAAATGACATTTTCTACAGTGAATGCAAGTAGAAAATATCTTACCCTCCGATTTGTATAAAACGAAATGCTTCCAAACAATGGAACTGCGTTTATGAAAGAGTGAAGGATCAGGCAAAGGAGCAGAAACAACATCATCACCAGTAGTAGCAGCAGCATAATTTGATTGAACAATTGAAGCATAGTCAGAAACAACATTATAAATGTCCTCCATTTATAACTGAAATTTAAAGTTTAAGTGTTAGGTTTCTAGTTAGGGTTTTACGGTTAGGGTTAGGGTTTTTGGTTAGGATTAGGTTTTCAGGTTAGGGTTAGGGTTGAAACCCTAACCCTAACCCTAGTCAAAACCCTAACCGTAAACCCTAACCTTAACTCTAACCCTAAACCCTAATCAAAATCCCTAACCCTAACCAGAAACCCTAAAAACTAACCCTAAAACATATTAAAAAAATCAAACAACTCGCATGAATGATGAATCAGATTCGAAGCATATGAAACATATTAAAAAATCAGACCAAAGTTCATCATGAATCGAAACTATTAAACAAAAAAACAACTATTAAACAACTTCACAAAGAAAATCATAAATCTTACATAAAACAAAAAAAACAACTATTAAACAACTTCACACGAATCGAAACTCGAAATTTGAAAAAAAACCAACCAAAGTTCATCATCACATTCGAAACTCAAACAAAGAAAATCAGGCATCTTACATAAAATAAAAAAGATAAAAAAAAGGAAATTAAACAAACCTCAGAAAAACAGAGATTTGGTGTTTTCTGGCAAGGTTTTATGTTTTACGGTTAGAATTTTACGCTCTTCGGCGAGATCTTTACGTTTTCCGGCGAGATCTTTACGTTTGCCGCGAGATCTTTACGTTTTTCGCCGAGATATAGACAGAACCGGTGAGAACTCAAGAAAAGAAAATGCTTTACGGCAAGATCTATGTGTTTTCCGGCGAGATAGTGAAGGGATGTGTGAAGAGTGAAGATTCAAAGGGGCCGTTGAATATGATAACCGAATGAGAGAAATGAGAGAGAGAGAAAATGAGGAGCCGAGAGGAGGCTGAGAAGTGAGAATCAAAAATTTTAGGGTTATAGATCGAAAATGACAAAGTGAGAGGGGGTCAAAAAAAGGTAGTTTTTATACCATGTAGAACTTTAGGGGTTTTTTATCTGTTTGATTGTTTTCATCCGTTGGATTGAAAATCCAAGGGCTGAGATTGTCTTTTTTATTTTTCCTATCAACTAGAGAGAAGAGAGTTAGAGACTAGTGTAATAAAGGGTTGGATTTTGTTCTTTCTCTAATCAATGGTCTAAAGTCATGATCCATGACATTCTTTTTTGACCAATGTGCATTGAGAGTGACCAAGCACATGGATTTTGATCAATGGTTGGATTTTGATCTTTCTCAAATCAATAGCATTAATTTTGATACTATTTTGATTTGAGTATTCAAAACTTGTAATTCTAGTATTGATTAGTTTAGTAATTTAGTTAAGTTTAGAAATTTAGTTAAGTATTGATACTATTTTCATTTGAGTCTGAGCATAACATGATAAGACTAACTAACAGAATGACTGACAGTTAGCTGATTACGGCTGGTGGCTCGATATTGGAATTCAGTCATTCAGGGCTTAATATCTTATAATTACATTTACAACTTGTAGTATGTCTTAATTTACTGAGTTATTGTTGGTTTGGTTTTACAAATTCACTTAACGTCTTAATCATTTGATGACCGAATATAAATCCAGTATTTGATCATATACTCGTAGTTAATATATAATACTCATTATTATTATCGTTAGTTAGAATGGACCCGATGTTTCACAATGATCGAACTAAGGTCATTACTAATTCAACCTGAGTACATTTGACTTAACTCAACCGTACATGAAACCTAAATACGACCTGCGCAAACCCGGCAAAAAAAAATGTCAACGGGCGATCATATCCGGGAATGGATCGACTTGTAAATGGAATACTCAGACCTTTCCGGCACCCGGGAATCCAATGATTCAAATGTGTTCGACACAGTTGAACAAAACTTGACCAATCATGACCTGGGGCACTGACAATCAGAATCCTGACCTGTCCGGGTTTGACCTGGTTCACCGTGGGTATACCCAGAACCTGTTTGAGAACCTGTTTTGACACCCCTATAAAATACCCTCTACATTATCAAAAGGAGGAGAGAGAAAAACAAACCACACAAGTTTGTCATGGGTACTCTTGTCATTTTGTCACTTTCTTTTTTCCATTTAAGGTATGTCTCGCTTATTTTGAAACGTTCTAAAATAGTAAGTGTTTCACTTATTATGGAACGGAGGAAGTACAAACAAAATAATCTTTTCATAGATCTACAGTTATATTATATCCCATCAATTATTTCATACTTTTGTTAAAGTTAGAATTTTTTGTGTGTGTTAATGAGGAGTTACCTTAAGAGAATAAATCGTTGAACTTTTTTTATTGTTCGTTTCATTTTTTTTTTTTTACAGACTTCCCCTTCTACTATCAAATAGAGTCAGGGTGTTTTTTTTGACATCGGAAATATTTGCATTAATTAAAAACCGAATTACAACCTAGGGATATTGCAACCAAATAGGAAACGGAAAACAAATGAACATTAAAGTGAGCTTCACTTGCTCTTACATACCCTATGAATTGTTACTTTTACAGTCCAACTGAAACTTTTCTTGGGCAATTTTTTGTGGGGTTGGGTTATATATCTTGCAAAAAAGGCCTGATATAATGAGATAAGTCTGCTTATATGCTAAACTCAAAAGATCTTCAAAGATAGATTGGCCGCATCTCATCTTGTAGAACCTATGTTCACAAGATGATAAATCTCAAGGTATCAAAAAGAAAAATCTTCCTGGGATTATACTGATTGAACAAACAAAGAAGTCATGTCCTTTGGTGACTTCTGACCCTACTGAGATGGTGTCCAGAGTTCTGCCTCGTGAGGCTGAAACTCAAAAATGCATGCATGGAAGTCGAAACTTGCCCCAAATCAAATTGGAGGCCTCCCATAAGATGCATTTTTGAAGTATGATGACTGATAAAGTCATCGCATGAACTTTACGGTAAATTTGTATTGATTTAATTCACCCAATTTTCGGATTTGAAGCTCCGACCTTGCAAACCCTAAACTAGAAGATCGAACCACAACAAATATAAATTCTAACCAAAATTGAGAACCTCCACTCATCTGACGCAGTCGGAATTAATGAAGGAAAAGCAAGCGCAATTCCTAGTACGAACAAACAAAATTCACAAGTGATAAATCTGTTAAAGGGATCCGAAATCTACCAGAAAAGAGATAAACTCTCAAAGCATTATTATCAGAAGAAAAGTTGCCTCTAATGACGGCTCAAAACATTTAAATAGTCTTAACAAAATCTTTATAAGAAAATTAACTAAAAACAGAGTTCAGAAATTGTTAAAAGGCTGTTTTCGGGCCTTAAACGATCTCGGATGGCTTAAAAAGCCTGTAGATCACGGCATAGCAGTGTTTGTGTTCGTTGGCCCGTTTCCCTCTTCGAAAAGGTATTTTATTAAGTATTATGACACCGGAGGTCTGACTAGTAGAAATCATTTTAGGCTTTTTTGGCGATGGGTTCTTCGTCAAACCGTGCAGCTAACTTTCCTACATCATCATCTTACCCAACACTCGAATCCCTAAAGCTACATCTACCAAACAATGGCAAACTTCGAGAGAAATTTTTCTATTGACAGAATTTCCTAGATCTTCCCTTGTCATAAGAAACCAAGATTCCTTTTATTACCCACCTATCACTACCAAATAACGCCTAAGCACAACCATAGATCGACAAAATGGCAAGGGAAATATATTTTTTTGGTTGAAGGGGGCAATATATTAAAACTTAAGCAAATCCGAAATTACAAGTTAAAAAGCCAAAGTAGTAGAAGGATTATGACTCCATATATTACAACACAGACACAAATGTTCAAAACTAATCTCCTCTAATCCGATATTGAATACGTCCCAAGGTGGTTTGGAAAATTTGTGGAATACATTGACTTCCATGCTCCCTTTTCTAACAACTTTTGCCAAATTATTAGCTTCTTTGTTTGCTCCTCTTCAACTTTTTACACCAGCTTCACTCGTCCCTCCTGCAATAAATCCTTGCAAACTTTTGTAACATGAGTGTATCTATCTTTGATTTTAACATTCCCATTAATGTTGTCCACTGCCACCAAAGAGTCTGAGCGAATTAGACAGTCATTCCAGTCTCTTCTCTTGACCCATTTCATAGTCTCCATGATCGCTAGTAGCTCTGAGGGATTAGGGTCATTACTCACAATATTTCCACATATATTTTCAACCCATTGGCCTGATTTATGTTTGCAAACAACCCCCATTCCTGCATGATAGCTAGCAGAGTAGAAGGAAGCATCCACTATGATAGTGAATGAGTGATTTTGGGAGATTTCAAGGGATTGAGGGTTTGGGAAGTTAATATAGGGACATGTCTTGAGCAAGCGAATTTAGTAGCAAGGAAAATAGACTGGTATAAAAACTGATCACTTATTAGTGTAATACTCCGTATTTTTAGTAAGTTAATTATTTATAATTTTAAAAAGGTTTTATTTACTAAAAAGGCTTATTATTTATTAGAAAGGTTTTGAAATAGGCTTTTATAAAAGGTTATGACTTATGAATATCTTTAATAAATTCTAGCCCAAAATTGTATTTGGGCCTAGGTTTACTATTTCAAGTAGTTTGTTTAAAAACAAAAGTAACAGTATTTTAAAAGAAAATCCAAAAACGAGTTTAAATAAGGAAAAAAAAGATAGAAAAGATCTACAGAAAACATTCTATCAACTTTTCTGTTTTAGTTGTATGATCCTGTTGTAAAAAAAAAAAAAAAAATTTTGGTTACTTTTATCTTTTGGTTATCCTTTAATTAATTTAACCTTCCAGACTTATGTTTTACGGAATAATTTATATCTTTCCCTAATTTTAGTTGGATGATTGTACATATTAGTTAGATCTTAGCTAGATTTGTTGATCTTTTCCCTTAAACCCATCTTTCAGTTTTCTAGTCCTACTATAGCTCTACCTATCGAACTAGTATAAATAGAGGTCTCCACTCCTCATATTCTTCACACCAAATTTGAGGAGTGGAGACCTCTATTTATACCATGCCAAAAAAAGAAGTGTTCAAACTAATTTGGGACAAACATAAAAGGAAAGTGTTCAGACTATTCTGGGACGGAGGTAGTACATCTATTTTTTCAAGTTTAAACTCTATCTCTCTCTTTTAGCCTACCCTTTCTCTTTCTTTGTTAGTAGTCTTTTATTTCCAAGGTGCGTGTATATGTAGATCTTTAATAATTATTTGACTAGTGTATTAGTATCATATTTTTAGAAAAATATTTTGGATTGAAGTGCATGTTTTTATGAGTTTTTATTATGAACTACATGTGTTTTATATGAACATATTTGAATGTTTATTAATTTTATTTATGAAATTTGAATCATGTCTTTAGTTCAGTATTATTATAAAGTTTGATCTTTGAATCTATATTCAAATATTTTAGAAGGAGTTTGATCTTTAAATTCATGTGTAAATGGTTAAAAAGGAGTTGTTTTGAATTATTATTACTTTCCAAAAGTTACCTCTTAAGCAAGTTATTTTATTTATGCCTTTATATGGCTAATTTTATAAAAATTATTATTCTTTTTAGATGAGGATTATTTCTAAAGGAATTTTATTAGTTATATTATCTTTTATGATCGCAATTGTAAAAGAGGCAACGACTTGTTATTTATTAGCAAGAACGGTAGCTATTATTATTATTTACCCAGGCAACGACTTGTTATTTATTAGCAAAAAGGGTAGCCATTATATTATTTACCCATGTACTTCTTGTAGTAAGTCATGCGGACAAGGTAATAACCCATCGTCATAGACTCATTAAGGAATACTAAACCTGGGGGTATGCACACTTTAGGAAAGGTACCTAGGCAAGGCAAAATGAGTTTTTAATAAAGTTATATACTTTATATTATATATTACAAGTATCCAAGGAAGGTTTATGAAAAGGTTTTGAATGTTTAATTAAATAAAGTGATTAATATTCCGCATATACATGTACTCAATATTTTTACTGACACGCTTTTATATTTGTTTTGTATTGCTTTATGGTTTTGTCCATGTGATGACCTTATTTTGGCGAGCAGAGTTTACATGTTGATATGATGTATACTTCAAACACAAGAACTAGTGAAGAATCATAATTAGTCTAGTAGTAGTTATTGTATTTTACTTTATTTCCATTAGTGTTGTTATAGTTGGATAATAATAATAATTTTATTTCAATAAAGAGTTAGTTATTTCAGTTGTTCCGCTGCACTAGTTTAAAGTTCAGTTAGCATCTAGCATTAAAGCCTTTAACGTTATCACATTGCGGTAACTGTGGACACATAATCGTGTCTCTCCATTCAAGGGTCCAATGATGAAATATACTGCGATATTAGTTGGCACGGCCTAATGGAGGAGCAGTCCGAATAACCAGGCCATATGTGTTTTGAAATAATATTATAAAAGCCCAATTAATTATCCATGATGATTAATTGTAAATTAAACCCGTAAAATAGTTTTAAGTCCATTTTAAAAGCCCAATTGAGTATTTGTTGTTTTAAAAAATATTTTCATAAATGCTTTTATTATTATCTTTAGTAAACACTTTGAGCATAAATCAGTTTTTCATCCCGTAAAATCCAATCTCCGAATTTTTAGGGATAAAAATAGCATCTTCAAAGCACGCGTAGAATAAAAAACGAATATATTGGAATATGCGCCGGACGCGGCGGCTGCGCTCAGCGCGCCACGTACGTCCAACACATTGACCAGATCGCGTCAGGTGCGCCAATGAGCACCTGACACGTGTACTTGTGACTCACACAGAGTCCTGCGTCTGACGCAAGTTCTGTGTGAGATGCAAGCTACTTTTTTATCTTTTCAAAAACGCGTTTACTCGTGTAAGCTCTTAATTGGACGGACCACGTCAGGCGCGCCAATCTGCGCCTGACGCGTGTCCTTGCGCCCGCCACGTAGGCCTGCGCCTGGCGCAGGACTTGCGTGCAACGCACGATTCTTTTTGCCTATAAATACGGGCTGATTTCCCGAATCAGACACGGCTTCAAAATTATTATTTTACGAACACAAAATCCTCACGAATACTTCCGAATACTATTATGAATCTCAAAATATTTCAATCCTTTCAAATCAATTTCAATTCCTAATCATACTACGTTCCTGGTTCCACGATTGCTCCGCTTGAAAGTCGTTACGCTCTTCGATCTAAACCGCATAGGTATACTCCTGAGTATTCTTGAATAATTATATTTTATTATATTGAAGTTACTAACATTTTTTTGGCATGATTTGTGAATTCTAACCCTTTTATTATTCTTGTATATAATATTTCTTATTGCCTTATTTGTTCTATGCATGATATTTATCACCCACATGTTATTATTGCTAAACAAGACCTAAAGAACCGTTCTAATCAATTCAGATAATATGGACAACCTGTTAGGAACCTTGTAATATGATTGCTTAATAACTTGTAACTAAAAATATAGTCTTTTTATGTGTTTCCTGAACCAACCTAGATTAATTATTTTTAGGGTGCTTTAAAACGTTATATGATTTTTCTTTTGCATAAAATCTGTAATGAACCGATATTTAGTAGAGGCCAGCAATGGGCAAATGTGGTTCATTATGACCATATTTGTACCCTCACCCCGAACTCAATCTTTGGTTCATTTTGACCATCTATGGAGTCTAGACGGGGAAATCTACATTGGATAAGTCCCTAACACGTCCCTACGATTTCCCATATCCAATTAGGATTATGATTCTTCCTAAAAAGAATTGTTGGCGACTTCAATACGAATTTCAAATAAAACCTAAACAATGGGATAGTCAAATAAACACGCTCACACCGCGTGTAGGCATTAAAGGAATTAAAAAATCCACGCCTATAATTTGGCGACTTCATTGGGGAGGATTTTAAAAAAAATTATTTTTTGAAATGAGTGGGTGAATCTTGAAAAATACGATTCATTCTTATTTTATGCCTTAGAATAATATACAATTTTGCATATGCATGGCTTTTGTTCAGCCACTATAAGGACAATCTACCTTGCCTCATTAGCACATGTTCTATGTGTGAGGTCACCCCCGGGGGGTTTGCATTTTGTCCTTCCAAAAAGCTTCCTGAGGGATAGTGTCGGATCTTAGTTAAAAGCAAACCTACCCAAACATGGCATTGTTCTCTTGTTCCTGACTTGAGAACTGGAGTGCGTCTTACACGTGGCCACCTTTTTAAGCAAAGGTACGAAGCGTGGGATCAATCTCTTAGTCATGGGCCCTTTCAGCCTTAACCCAAACTTGACCAATAGTTGAATGTAGAACTGGACTTTAGGTTGGAACTTTTGCATACATGTTATATGACATTTTCCTGTGATTTCAATTCTTGCCTGTGGTTATCCTGTCAAATTGTCATTATTATGCGTCGTTCCTAAAATCGTGTCTAAACTAATCGTCATTTTTGCCCGAACTCTCGTTAACTTATCAATACGCATGCTGAGGAGCAGTGGGCCAAACACATTAATTTGCGCCTGGCGCACCATTCCTGCGCCAGACGCATAGCCTACGCGCCGCGCGTATCCTTAGCGTGGCACGCAGTCTATTCGTCCCATGCTTATTGGTCTTTTGACCTTTGTTCGAGACTAAAACAACAAGTTTGCGTCAATATTGGTCTGTCAAAATTGTTGTTGTCATTATGTCAGTTGTCGCGTCCTGTAATTATGACTAATTCGAAAATTCTATCCCCATCTTTTGCCAAACTATATCTCCCATCTGTTTTTTCGAAAAATGATCTCCCATCTTTTTTTTTTTAAAATTTCATCCTCATCTTTTTTTTTGTTCTCCTATCTTTTTTTTAAAAAAAATTTTCATCCCATCTTCAATCACCTATCTACTTCAAAAAAAAAAAAAAAAAAAAAAATCAATCTCCACTTTTTTTCAAAAAAAAAAAAATCCATCTTTTTTCCTATCACATATCTTTTTTCGAAAATTCATCCTTTTTCTCTTTCCTATCTTTCTATGTATACTACCTCCGTCCCAAAATAGTCTGAACAATTTCCTTTTATGTTTGTCCCAAATTAGTTTGAACACTTCCATTCTTGGCATGGTCCCACCATTAATATATTATTTCTTTTACACATCTTTGGCCCCACACTCAACCTTTTGTTAATAAAAAGTTACCTAACTTTCTCTCTCCTCTAATAAAAAATACCCCACCAACTCCTATCACATATACTTTTTAAATAAAATAACATTTGATAACCACACCACAACTTATCACCTTAAACTACGTGTCCCAACAAGTGTTCAAATCTTTCTGGGACGGAGGGAGTATTATCCATCATTTGTGTACATCAACTAGGATTCCTTTTAGTGTCCATCTTGTTGTTAAAGTCTCTCATCCAATTAGGAATTCTAACTCCATTAGAAGTCCATCTAGCTCATATGTCTAGATTCATCCAGTTTCACTCCATTTAGAGTTCTTCACCTCATCTAACTCTATCCACGTTAGGAGTCTTAACCATGTCTAGGTTCACCCATTTAAGAAGGCTAGGGTCGTTACAATTCTTTCAAGTCTAGAATTCTAAAGTCATTAGAACTCTGTCAAGTCTAGGGTTTCGTATTCATTAGGACTGCATTCATACTAGAATCCTTTTGCATTGCATATTCCATAATTCATACTTCATGCATAACTAGAGTCCATAGGAGTCTCATTGCGTCCATACTTTCCATTTTATTTCATGCATTCTGCATTTAGTAGTCCTGAACTACAAGCGATCTGATTTTCTCTTTCGGGATATGTAGGCAGCCTTTACAGGATGCATACATGCATTAGGTCTAGGTGCATAAAAAAAATCAAAAAAAATCATCATGCATTTAGGATATTCACATTCGTTCCTAGAAACTCAACTTTTTTTAAAAAACAAACATACATTCTCCCATTCCATTCCTTTCTCTCCATCATCACTCCATTTCTAATCTCCTATTGGATGATCCATTACAGGAAATATACAATATGTCAAACACACCTCAAGAACAAGTTGATAAGTTGCAGGGTACACTGGTAGATCTTGTAGCACGTGTCGTTAGACTAGAGGCACACTACACTGTTATCCAAGAGAATCGTAGTGCAAATTACAAGGTACCAGATAGTTTTGCTGTAATAATGACTGACCGACAAAAGATCAATGAACTACATGACATCACACAACATAGTCCGCTGATAAACCCTTCCATCAAATCAATCCCCGAACGCTCGCCTCGTTCTAGAGGAGGCGAAAGAATTATTGATGATTCACCTAACGCCCAAGCATCTACTGAGATACATTCCAGACCTGCACCAACTCTTACCATGCCTAAAAGAAAGCCTAAGGGGGAGTTCATATCCTTACACATGAGCTATGGTGCCATATTCAAGTATCTTCATTTTAGAAAATTGCTCTACCTTGTAAGACCCACTCCATATCCTAAGGAAGACAGAAAAGGGCCAAATTGGGACAAAAATGCCCATTGCAAGTACCATAGAGGAAATAGACATAGAACTAACGATTGCTATAAGTTAAAGCACCTTATTCACAACATGGTAGAAGAGGAAATACTTCCAATTCTCTCGAACGAGGTCCCAAATAAGATAGAGGTCGCTGACATGGGTACAAGGGATTATTTAAAACCTTGACGGGCGCAAACCCCACTAAAGATGACCTATACTTAAATATTTCACCAACTCCGGGCTAAAGGTGCGATTTCCCCAATTGGACCCCTAGAAGACCCACCTAAAGAAGAAAGATATCCGATGTGGGATGAGGGCTTCTATTGCATATATCATAGGGGGAAAGGTCACCCTACCGAAAGGTGTATGAACCTTCAAGCGATTATCCAAGACATGATCGATGACAAAAGACTGCAATTGCTATCCGATCCAGACTACAAAGACGTGGCCCCAGTCCCAATAGCATATAATCATTAAAACACCTAGACTCGCTTAGGTCCAGTTAAAAAAATATATACACCTCTTCTATTTTCATTTAGAAAGAGACCTCGTGAAGATTGAAGCAACGAAGTTGTCTTGTCACGCGACGTAGGAGTCTAGACTTAGGATTTCATTTTCTGTTTCATCTCTCTTGTTTTTCCCAGTCTAATATAGGATTTTCCCTTTTTATTGCATGTACTCATAATTTTCAATCAATAAATGAGTATTTCTTTTCTAACCTTGCACTAATGAGCATCAATGGAAATCATGATTGTCGCCTCAAAAGAAATGAATTTCTAATTCTCATGACTATTCTAATAAATGGCAATGAACAAATTGACATAAAAGAGGCATTCATTGCTTCACTATAACCATTCCTCCATACATAGCACCCCTCTCCCTTTAACCTATCTCGTGGGAAGTATATTTGACATCAATTAAATATAAAGGGTAAAAAGAAGAGAGCAACAAGAAAAATCAAAACAAAAAAAAAAGAAGAAAAAAAATGATACAACAAGTGAAAAAAAGAAAAGAAAAGAAGAAGTGTTGCAAATAAGCCCATCAATAGCTTTGTCAAATGTACTTTCTTTTCAAAGCCTTCAACCTTCGATTCTAAACCGACAACCATCTATATCATATCCCAATAAGCCCTAAAATGACAAACCCAAGCCCGCTAGGTCGAAAACCCATAAGGGCTACTTAGGTAAAAGTCAGGGCATCTTCTCATTCACTAGCCTGAACTACGAAAGGTCTGATTCTGCTAAAGATACGTAGGAAACCTGACTCTGAGGTCCGACCACTTTAAACCAAACCAAACTTGCATCATGATCCGCCCTTGCCAAAGACCTCTTCTATATCAATGCTTAATTCATTGCAAATGGCTCTAAAGCAAAATGCCCAACCATTTTATTTCAAAACATATTTTTTTAAGGCTCGCCTAGGCCCATGAGAAAAGCGCGATCGCCCAAAAAAAATCATGAATTTTAAATGCTCATCCGATCCCTACCCTTAGATTATAGACTAGGATTCAAACCTGCATCATTGGCCTACCACATTACGTGAGTCGATTCATTATGACTCCACCTTTTCTTATTCTAATCACTTCCTTTTTCTAAGCCGCATTATCTCTTCTAAGCCAACCTTAGCATAACCTTTCAACACTCATCACTATGACCGCGCCTCATCTTTCGAGTGTTGCTTTCTTTGGCCTTTCTCGTCTTTTTCACCTTAGGAACCCTATATGAAATCTTTGGTCGAAACTTCCACTAAGCGTGACGAGATATCTTCAAAATTAAGCAATCAAGCTGAGTACTTCATAAACTCCATCTTACTTGGGGCTTCATCACTGGTCCACCTAAAAAATCATAGGCTCCAAGTCCAAGCCTATTGATATAAGGACTTCATTACGAGTCCATACATGACGTCTTGGGTTTTAAAACCCACACGGATACAACATCACATCTATTTATGAGCTCACTTAGGCCCTTGGCTTACAAAACTCAAGCGCAACAAAAGCTCGTTCTATAACATATTTCAAATCCAACATAGTCTATCAACTGAATAGATTATCCTTGGGCTCCATGTGTACCCTAATAAGGACTTCATTACGAGTCGATACAAAAGATTATGGGCTCCGAACCCATACAAAGACCTAACTATTTTATGGGCTCACTTAGACCCGTAACAACTACAATGCATTTCATATCAAACATAACTTACATGGATCATCCTTGGAGGCTTCCAATTTCTCCTCTTTCAAAAAACAATTTTCTGAACAAAAATTTGGGCTTCTAATGGAACGATCAAATCATCAAATCATATCATCTACATTAGTGTCATACCTCTGCATTAGTGTCACATCTCCACATTTGCATTACATATCTGCATCGTCCAAACATTGTGTCAAGCATTACATCCTTCGTCCTTAGCCATAGGATTCTAGCGTCAATCATCGAGTCGCACACACATACACACACACACACGTATGCACACACAATATCACCTTTAAATCTAGAGTATTAGAGGTCACTCTTTATAGGTCAAGTCTTTTCCTATCCATACACTAGCACCCACATCACGGGACACATGCATGTTCCCTAGTTGTTTGTCTGTATATCTGTGTGTTATTTGTATTCACAGGTACCCAACATTAAATGACTCTATACGAGTTATATTCTGCCAAGGTCTGCAGACCATTACAATTTAACAAATTACATCCTTAGTCCTTAACCATAGGATTCTAGCGTTAATCATCGAGTCGCACACACATACACACACACACACGTATGCACACACAATAGCACATTTAAATCTAGAGTATTAAAGGTCACTCTTTATAGGTCAAGTCTTTTGCTAACCATACACGAGCACCCACATCACGGGGACACATGCATGTACCCTAGTTGTTTATCTGTATATTTGTGCGTTATTTGTATTCACAGGTACCCAATATTAAATGACTCTATACGAGTTATATTTCGCCAAGGTTTGCGGACCAATACAATTTAACAACAGAAGACAAACGCTATATACATGGTGCGTCCAGCGCACCGACAATGCTGGCCACACGCAGCAAACTACGTCCAGCGCAATATGCTGCGCCAAGTGCAGGCTTCTGCGTTCTGCGCATAAGCCTCTACAAAACGGTTGGGGGCTTCTTAGCCAAGGGGGGCCCACACGATCAATTCCGAATGATTTCAAATGTTCGGTTTGACATTACGCTCGATAATTCAATGAACTTTCAAAAGTTTGCAAAAAATACGATCTTGCCATCCTACAAATTCTCAACGTCTATCATTCAAGAAACAATGAATACTCAGGAAAATCGATGACGGGACACAAACCGTCCATAATGGGACACAAACCCATAATGGGACACAAACCGTTATGTCTGCAGACCACTTTAAATCAACTACACTATTTGTCCTGGAGTGGGTCAACTAACAGCTCAGCTCTGTGGAGTGGGATACAAATACTCTACACTATTTGTCCTGGAGCGGGTTAGCCAACAGCTCAGCCCTGTGGAGTGGGATACAAATACTCTACACTATTTGTCACGGAGCGGGTTATGGGATACAAATACTCTAGACTATTTGTCCTAGAGCGGGACAGCCAACAACTCAGCCCTGTGGATTGGGATACAAATATTCTACACTATTTGTCCTTGGGCGGGTCAGCCAACAGCTCAGCCCTGTGGAGTGGGATACAAATACTCTACACTATTTGTCCTGGAGCGGGTCAGCCAACGACTCAACCCTGTGGAGCAGGATACAAATGCTCTACGCCATTTGTCTTGGAGCGGGACATCCAACAGCTCAGCCCTGTGGAGCGGGATACAAATGCTCTACACCATTTGTCTTGGAGCGGGACAACCAACAGCTCAGCCCTGTGGAGCGGGATACAAATGCCCTACACCATTTGTCTTGGAGCGGGACAACCAACAACACAGCCTTGTGGAGTGGGATACAAATGCTCTACACCATTTATCTCATTTCCACCAATCATCTCATTTTTGCAAGCTTACAATTACTTTGCAAATATGTTTCATGTATGTCTGTTCCTAAAGCTCTTGCTTGTTTTGCAGGTATAGGCGTAAAAGAATGATTTTGGATTGTAGAGCATCTGAAATCATTCTCCGTCCCGACACGTGTAATTTGACTTTCGGTTTTGCAAACCTCAGTCAAAGTGGGGGGGCTTCTATGGACACATAACCGTGTCTCCCCATTCAAGGGTCCAATGATGAAATATAACGCGATATTAGTTGGCACAACCTAATGGAGGAGTAGTCCGAATAACCAGGCCATATGTGTTTTGAAATAATATTATAAAAGCCAATTAATTATCCATGATGATTAATTGTAAATTAAACCCGTAAAATGTTTTAAGTCCATTTTAAAAGCCCAATTGAATATTTATTGTTTTAATAAATATTTTCTTAAATGCTTTTATTATTATCTTTAGTAAACACTTTGAGTATAAATCAGATTTTCATCCCGTAAAATTCGATCTTCGGATTTTTAGGGATAAAATTAGCATCTTCAAAGCACGCGTAGAATAAAAAACGAATATACTAGAATATGCGCCGGACGCGGCGGCTGCGCTCATCGCGCCACGTGCGTCCAACATATTGGCCAGATATCATCAGGCGAGCCAATGAGCGCCTGACACGTGTACTTCTAACTCACACAAAGTCCTGGGTCTGACGCAAGTTCTGTGTGAGACGTAAACTACTTTTTTATCTTTTCAAAAACGCGTTTACACATGTAAGCTCTTAATTGGATAGACCACGTCAAGCGCGCCAATCTACGCCTGACGCGTGTCCTTGCGCCTGCCATGTAGGCCTGCCCCTGGCGCAGGACTTGCGTGCAGCGCACGATTCTTTTTGCCCGTAAATACGGGCTGATTTCCTGAATCAGTCACGGCTTTGAAATTATTATTTTATGAACACAAACATTGTGTCAAGCATTACATCATTCCTCATTAGCCATAGGATTCTAGCATCAATCATCGAGTCGCACACACATACACACACACACGTATGCACACACAATAGCACCTTTAAATCTAGAGTATTAGAGGTCACTCTTTATAGGTCAAGTCATTTCCTATCCACACACTAGCTCCCACATCACGGGGACACATGCATGTTCCCTAGTTGTTTGTCTGTATATTTGTGTGTTATTTGTATTCACAGGTACCCAATATTAAATGACTCTATACGAGTTATATTCCGCCAAGGTCTGCGGACCATTACAATTTAACAACAGAAGACAAACGCATTAGACATGGTGCGTCCAGCGCACCGACAATGCTGGCCACACGCAGCAAACTGCGTCCAGCGCAATATGCTGCGCCAAGTGCAGGCTTATGCATTCGAATGCATAAGCCTCTACAAAACGGTTGGGGGCTTCTTAGCCAAGTGGGGCCCACACGATCAATTCCGAATAATTTCAAATGTTCGGTATGACATTACGCGCGACAATTCAATGAACTTTCAAAAGATTGCAAAAAATACGATCTTGCCATCCGACAAATTCTCAACGTTTATCATTCAAGAAACAATAATGGGACACAAACCGTTAATAACGGGACATAAGCCGTCAACAATGGGACACAAACCGTTAGGTCTGCGGACCACTTTCAATCAACTAGACTATTTGTCCTGGAGTGGGTCAGCTAACAGCTCAACATTGTGGAGTGGGATACAAATTCTCTACACTATTTGTCCTGGAGTGGGTCATCCAACAGCTCAGCCTTGTGGAGTGGGATACAAATACTCTACACTATTTGTCCCTGAGCGGGTTATGGGAACCAAATACTCTAAACTATTTGTCCTGGAACGGGTCAGCCAACAGCTCAACCCTGTGGAGTGGGATACAAATACTCTACACTATTTGTTCTTGAGCGGGTCAGCCAACAGCTCAGCCATGTGGAGCGGGATACAAATGCGCTACACCATTTGTCTTGGAGCGGGACAGCCAATAGCTCATCCCTGTGGAGCGGGGTACAAATGCTCTACACCATTTATCTCATTTCCACCAATCATCTCATTTTTGCAAACTTACAATTACTTTGCAAATATGTTTCATATATGTTTGTTCCTAAAGCTCTTGCTTGTTTTGCAGGTACAGGCGTAAAAGAATGATTTTGAATTGTAGAGCATCTGAAATCATTCTCCGTCCCGACACGTGTAATATGACTTCTGGTTTTGCAAACCTCAGTCAAAGTGGGGGCTTCTGTAGATACATAATCGTGTCTCCCCATTCAAGGGTCCAATGATGAAATATACGGCGATATTAGTTGACACGGCCTAATGGAGGAGCATTCCGAATAATCAGGCCATATGTGTTTTGAAATAATATTATAAAATCCCAATTAATTATCCATGATGATTAATTGTAAATTAAACCCGTAAAATGTTTTAAGTCCATTTTAAAAGTCCAATTGAATATTTGTTGGTTTAATAAATATTTTCATAAATGCTTTTATTATTATCTTTAGTAAACACTTTGAGCATAAATCAGATTTTGATCCCGTAAAATTCGAACTCCGGATTTTTAGGGATAAAAATAGCATCTTCAAAGCACGCGTAGAATAAAAAACGAATGTACTGGAATATGCGCCGGACGCGGCGGCTGCGCTCAGCGCGCCACATGCGTCCAGCACATTGGCCAGATAGCGTCAGGTGCGCCAACGAGCGCCTGACACGTGTACTTATGACTCACACAGAGTCCTGCGTCTGACGCAAGCTCTGTGTGAGACGCAAGCTACTTTTTTATCTTTTCAAAAACGCGTTTACAAGTGTAAGCTCTGAACTGGATGGACCACGTCAGGCGCGCTAATCTACGCCTGACGCGTGTCCTTGCGCCTGCCACATAGGCCTGCGCCTGGCGCAGGACTTGCGTGCAGCGCACGATTCGTTTTGCCCATAAATACGGGCTGATTGCCTGAATCAGACACGGCTTCGAAATTATTATTTTACGAACACAAAATCCTCACGAATACTTTCGAATACTATTAGATGTCCCTACGGTTTCCCATATCCAATTAGGTTTATGATTCTTCCTAAAAAGCATTGTTGGCGACTTCGAAACTAATTTCAAATAAAACCTTAACATTAGGTTAGTCAAATAAACGCGCTCACACCGCGTGTAGGCATTAAAGAAAAAAAAAATCACGCCTACGGTAACACTCTCAATTTTTTCAGGAGTTTTATACTAAAATATGTTTTCTAAAAAGAGGGAAATTTGGGGGTGTTACAAAGTGGTTTTAGTTTTTCAGGTTTATGAAAATAAAAGGAACCATCAATGAGAGTTTGGGTAGATTTAGAAAGGGCATATAAGCTAGAGTTTCGCATTCTATTTGCATATTCTTTTGGCATTTTATGTGCAAATTTTTCTTTCTTTTTCAGCATAAATACTTATATTTTTATGTATAAATATTTTCTAATTTATATTTTGAAGAACGGAATAAGTGTGTGAATTATTAATCTGAGTAAAGTTCTGGGTAGGAAAGACTTGGTATTTAAGTTGGCCGTTTGTGCCGCACATCTCTTTCGTGGGAACTCACTCAACTAATTATTTAAACTTTTAGTAGGTTCCTTTAGATCCTTTATGTTTTAAAAGGTGAAAGTAAGATACTAGAACTCTCTAAATTTATGCTAAGTTATTTTTCGGAGATATTGAGTGTCCAGAAGAGTATTTTAGGAGTAGTCTTAATCTCTTGTTTAAGTGATAGTGTGTGTTCACAATAATTGTTGGTTTTTATAAGATGTTTCTTACAATGAGTTATAAAGGATTGAGTATATCAATTATTGAAGGAGTTAAGTTACTCTAATAATGGAAAAATATACTTTTGAAAAAAAAAGGAGCTTAATAAAGGAGAAGAGGGAAGAAACTAGCCAATCAAGGTTATTGATTTTGGAAAGAGTAGCCGTATCTTTGTCTTATGGATTTAACCATTGAGTATATATTATGTCAAGTAGTTAATTTTATTGAAATAAATATTATACGAATTTCATGCAAGATTGTTTATTTATTGCCCCAAGTCCTAGTTGACTACTATCTACTTTGAGAGAATATTGATTATGGTACTTTAAGGAAAATTTGAAGATGAATTTCGAGGAATACTTCTAGTTTTGAGGACCTAAGTAAGGAAGACTATTTTCTTCAAGTATATGTTGTGTTAGTATACTAACTAGTTTTGCTTGTGAATGATGAATTGATTTGATTTGTAATAGAGTATGAAAACGGGTTATTTATTGTGAGATCTTCGTGAGTTTTGTGAAGCTGATTAAATTTTGAGGAGAAAGCAAAGATATTTTTTTAAAATAAAAGGAAAAAGCATGTTTGAATGTTGCATTTTTTAGCAAAGCTTATGAAAGGTTTTATAGAATTCTTTTGTTCTCACTATATTGTAGCATTTTCATAATATAATAGAGAGAGAGAAAAAAAGAGGATATAAGGTCAAATGAGAAGATTATTTTTAATTTGCATATTTTTTGAACTGAATATATATATATATATATATATATATATATATATATATATATATATATATATATATATATATATATATATATATATATATATATATATATATTCTACTAAATATGCATATTTTTTATTATCAGCTTCTTTTATTTTTGTCAAGAAGATTTATAAAATTGCAGTTGGAAAATCGAAATATGCATATTTAGTTAAAGAATATGCACATTTAGTTAAAAAAAGATGCACATATGTCCTTTTCATTTTTCTTATTTTTAGAAACTTTTTGTTTGATACCTCTCCTATATATACTCAATCTGTCCCAAAAGATAGGCATGCACGCTATAAAATATTATTTTGACCACAATTATTTCTTATAATATGACAAATTATATTATAAACATTATACCATTAGATCCATATTGAAAAATACTATAATTATATTAATTTCTTATAATTTTTTATCAACGTAAATTGAGAGTAATTAATGGTTAAAGTTCGAACTCGAATATTATATGTGCCTAATATTTTGAAACGGATGTAATATACTCTATCCATGTAGTTACAAAATAATTTTATACTACCTACCTATATAGAGTATCACAAATTCTTATATGTGGTCGGCCACACCTATAACTTTCCGTATGGCCGGCCATATATGAAGCCCAGACATAACTTACAGAGAAAATTCCTACTCCCTCCTTTCTTCCTCAGTCAAATCCCTAACCCTAGTGCTCTTTCTCTTTCCTCCTCCTCCTCCCTTTAGCCGTCAACCTTCTTGCTCTCATCTATTGTTTGAATCAAACGAAACATTTCAGACCTAGATTCAAAAGATGAAAAAAGGAACCTGACTGAGAGAAAGAAAACGAAAGAAGTTGAAGGTGATTAATTTGGAAGCAACCTTGGAGTTTGTCGCCATTTTTTGTTGCACAGTTCAATTGTTGAGAAGAAAAGCTCCAAGCAATAAAGAAAATACTTGTGAGAGATTGTATTGGTGGAGTGTAAAGCTATAAACTACAAATCAATGAAAAACACACTTGTTTCAAATTTCATGTTGTATTTCGAAGTTGTTTTTTCACTTCAGATAGCGGGATGTTGAAGTTGTTTTGTATTTTGATTTATTTTTTTTTATTTGAATTTCATTTGGTTTTGTATGTAGTTGATTTGAATTTCATTTTGATTACATAATTACTAATGGAGAAGAGTGGAGAACATAATGATTGATAAATATTTTCTACATCGCATTTTCATAATTAAGTAACCTCATTCATTTATAAGAGTAATAACCCCTTTTATCAGTATGCGTAACCTTAGAAATGTTATATGAGTAACCCCAATTATTTTTTGGAGTACCTTAGTTCAATCATACCAGTAACCCCATTTAATCATATGAGTAACCCCTTCTATTGTATGCGTAACCCTAAATATTTTTGGAGTAACCTTTAATCATATGAGTAACCTCATTTATTCATACCAGTAACCTCATTTATTCATATTAGTAACCTCATTTTTTTATGCAAGTAACTTCAATAAATCATACGAGTAACCTCATTTAATCATACGAGTAATCCCAAAGGTTCACAAAAGTAACCGCATTTATTCAAACTAGTAACCTCATTCATTCATAAGAGTAAACTGATTAGTAATCTCATTTACCCAAATGAATAACCCCATTCATTCATAAGAGTAACCCCATTTATTGTTACGAGTAACCTAATTCGTTCATAAGAGTAACCTCATTTAATCATACGATGATGTTATTTAATCGTACGAGTAACCCCCGTTTATGTATACGAGTAACCCCATTATTTCATACGAGTAACCTCATTCGTTCATAAAAGAAACCTCACTTAACTATTTAATCACACAAGTAACCCCAATTGTTCACTAAACTAACCCCATTTTTTCATATAAGTAACCTCACTAAATAATAAGACGACCCTATTTAATCATACTAGTAAACTTAATTGTTCTCAAAAGTAACCCCATTTTTTCATATGAGTAACCTCATTAATTCAAAATATTAACCTTATTTAATCATACGATGCCCTATTTGATCAAGTAACCCCGATTGTTCACAAAAGCAACCCATTTTCTTCATATGAGTAACATCATTCGTTCATAAAAGTAAACTGATTAGTATTCCCTTTTGTAATAAAAGTAACCACATTTGTTTATAAGAGTAACACCCTTTTATTGCTAAGAGTAACCATATATTCATACAAGTAACTCCATTTGCTCATAAGAGTAACTCCATTTGTTCATAAGGGTTTGTGCACAAGGGTCAACTTCAAAATGTCATATCTCACAATACACTTAATATTTTGGGAATTTTCAAGTTGGCGATGAAAATTTGGCTCGATAGCTTTCCAACACCTGGTTAAAAGCTCGATTCCAATGAGAAACGAGTGAGATATGTCCATTTAAAAATGAGCTGACAAGCTGATAAAGAGTCGCGCGCGGCCACACCTATAATTTCGCATGTGACCGGTTGTATGCAAGACGCGCTATAAGATTTTATGCTCCGACAAAAATCACCTAAATATATATCATCTTGCTCCGAAGTAACATTTCTCTTCTTCGAATTCCATAGAGCTCTAATTAGGAGTCTTGTTGAAAAGGAGGTACACTACAACAACAAAAGTTGCAGACACAACTTTGCTTTAGAGGGGTCCTCCACGGGTGGACCTCTAGCTATGAACACGACTTTTGAATCTTGCCTTTTAGTAGATGCCATATTAATTTATTTTCGCTATTAATCGATGCCATTAATTATACATTCTTATAAAAAGATGGAGAAAATATACGACGTTTAGGATAAAGAAAATATGAATACATAATTGTTACAAATTATTTCTCATACTAGCTAGGATTCTAGTACAACAAGCACTAAAAAAATTAACAAAAAAAATTCGTCTCAATCAATAAAATAAAAGAAAAACTTGACTGAGACTGTCTATAACTAATATGAGTTTTTTGCCAAGTTTAATTTATCTATACACCCTTTTTCCCGTATTAAACAATGTCGTTTGATCAACTCAAAGTTTTAGAAGTTTTGTTTGAATTCTCTATTTTATTGTTGGTAGTTAGTAGTGGAGTATTATCCTATTGTAGTTAGATCGGATTTTTCACCATATACCCCCTTTTTTTATTTTTATTCACCATATACCCTCGATGTTTTCAAAATTCACTATATACCCCTCAATTTCTTGATAATTCACCATGTGCCCTTAATGATTAATGATTATCAAATTTTTTGATCATTAACCCCTAATTCCATTACCAAATCCTAATTAACCCCTATTTGAGTCATTAGTCTTAATTGAATACCATTAAAACACCACAAATGGCCCCTTTTAGCTTTTGCCTCCATAACTCTCTTCCTTCTTCTTTGACCTTAGGTGCTGTTTCATTGCTAATTTGTTAGGGTAAATGAGTGAAATAGGGATGAAATAAGGTTTAGTAATGAAATCAAGGGTTAATGATTAAAAAAATTGATAATCGTTAATCATTAAGGGCATATGGGGAATTATCAAGAAATTGAGTGGTATATGGTGAATTTTGAAAACATCGAGGGTATATGGTGAATAAAAAAGTTTGTTAGGGGTATATGGTGAAAAATCCGTAGTTTTTTTGGTGCAAGATTTTATGGTAGGTAGTGAATTGTGGGCCATCAACTTTTTGAAGTAAGAGAGTGAATGATGTTTCTTTATTATTGTTGGGTTTTCATAAAGAGAGAATAATAACATTAAATTGGTGAGACAATACCATCTTAGGAAGTGTATCAATTAATGTGAGACGAATAAAAATAGGAAGTATGTTGATTAATATGGATATTTCCTATTACTATCTGCTATTACTTTATGCATATTTCATATCATTTTATACATACTACATCAATTTCACAATACATGCACTATTTGCTTTATCACGCACTCCAACGCTCTTCTTTCGATATTAATATCATGAATTCTGTATAAGTAAAAATTATAAAAAATTGATATTTGAAAATCCTCGCATTGAGACAAATTTAACAAGATCCCACTTGACTATGTTTTTCTTATATAAATTTGAGGGAAAGATTGTCAAAGTTGGTTGATAAATAGTGAAACGGATGTAGTATTGTGAAACAAATGTCGTATATGTTAGCAGTTTATGCATATATCATATCAGTATATATATATTTCATACTTCTTCCATTTCTTAAAAGACGCATCACATTGACTTTTTAGACTATTTGGACATCAAATTTGACCATATTTAAATCATCGTTATTTTAATTTCAATGCATATATTCAAGATATTTTTTTCTGTAGTTTTTCACAACATATAATTGAAGATATTAATGGCCAAAGTTGTGCATTGTCAACTGTGCTCAATCCATATGATGCATCTATTAAGAAACAAATGAAGTATAAGTTTGTAAATTGATATAATATGTATAAATTGATAAGAAGTATGTATAATCTGATAACAAATATGCATAAGCTAATAACAACTACGATAATTTGATAACAAAACATATATAAATTGAAATGGCATACCTCATTCAGTCTTTGAGACGATCTCAGCCAAAACCTCTTCAAATAAGCAACGATAATCCGCCATTGTTATTACTTCATCCGTTTCGTTTTAAATACAACAAAGTAATATTTTATATCTCACAAAAAATACCCCTTTGTTGTATTTAAAATGAAACGGAGGAAGAGTAGTTATTGCATTGACCTTTATATTATTCACTACTTTGAACCCTTTTTTTGCCTACTACTCCCTCCATCACAGAATAGTCTGAACACTTTCCTTTTTTGTTCGTCTCAAATTAGTCTGAACACTTGTATTTTGGCATGGTCTCACAATTAGGACTGTGCAAAGATTAGGGTCGGACTGGAATTTGGACCAGATCGGACCGGAATTTGGACCGCACTGGAACGGACCGAAGATTCCGGTCTTGTCCTCGATCAACAAAAAATCCCGATTCCGGGTTTTCGGTCCGGTCCAATTCCGAAAAATTCCTATTTCCGGACCAGTGGACCGGAATTTCTGTTATTTTAGTAAAAAAAAAAGTTTATATATTAAAAAAAGTTTAAAGTAGAAAGTTAGAAAGTTAGAAAGTTAAAAACCTACTATATATTACCTTTAGGATTATTGTTATTAAAATTATTAAATTTTAGTGTATCTAATTTAAAAATATCTTTAAATCAAATAATTTTTTTTAAAATATAGATTCTGGTCCAACAGGTCCAAAATCGAACCGGACCGGAAAAATTTACAGTCCAAAAAAATCCCAGATTCAGGTCCAGCCGGTTCCGGTCTTGTTCGGTCCTGGACCGGCGCACACCCCTACAATCACTATTACGATATGAGTTCGTTTTTACCCCGTTAGCCCACATTCTATCTCGATCAATAAAAAAATACCCAATTTTTTCTCTCTTTTAATAAAAAAAATATCTCTCCAACTCCACTTCCATTATTTGATGAAATAAGATTTGATCACTATACTACAATGTATCACCTCAAACTACGTGTACCAACAAGTGTTCAGATCTTTTTGGAACGGACGAAGTATAATAGTTAAAGACAAATATTATATTGTAACAATTTTTTTGAATTTTGTCTTAATACTTCGTATTTTTTATTAAAAAATCAACTTTTATATATTTACATATGAACTATTAGTGGAAGTTGTTTATTGACATGCATGAAAATTTAAATGGAAAAACTAATAACAAAACGAAAGCGAGTATTAAATAAACAGACTATAAAATATGTTAATTGAAATAAGTATCCTAAAGTATGAAATACATGACGTTTAGTGTATTCATAACTTTGATTTTTGAATTGTCATTATTGATTAATCTGTATAATATTTGGACACAGTACATCATAGTATTACACTATATACTAGCACCCGCGGTTGATGGGTGGAGGGGATATGGGTAGAATTCTTAACGGGTGATGAATGGTGTGGATGGAGAATTGGGTTGCGGGTGATGGAGCGGGTTGAGGTCCACCCGACTCATCTCCGATCCATTGTCAGCCCTACTTCTGACTTGCCCACTCAATCCCATAAAACTTTTAAATTTATCAAGTCTTCTTAAATTGGAAGCACCGACCTTGTAGATACATTTAGAAGCATATAATTGTATCAATTCTTAGTAAAATGATAACATTGAAACTCAAAGTTTCTCTTGTTTTGAACTTCTTTTTATCTTTAGATAGTAAAAGCATGATTGGAATAAAGTCTTCTCAAAAATTGAATACTTCAATTAAATTGTTGTTTACTGACCGAGATTGTTTCTAGTTGGCAAGAGACGGGTAAATTTTAGTCACCAAATAGGATTTTTGTTAGGGGTCATATTAATCTGACGTGGCAGCAAGCAAAGCAACCAAAATGTGTTACTTCGCCGAGCCAGGTGGCAGCATCTCATTGAGCGCGTATGGAAGAAGAGGATTGATGACTTGGCCAGCAGTTGAGATGCATCCTACTTTCTAGGAAGAAGGGCGTACTGGGAAAAGGAAACGAGATTGAAGATAACCGCCAATGAAGAAGATATGCACACGTTCCATTAAAATAGGATCTAGGCCAATCAGGTGGCAAGGGCAAAACGGCTAAAATGCATCACACTTTGTAAATCATCACTCACAATTCTCTCTACTCTCTCTCTAACTCAAACATTTGTACTCTCTCGCCAACTCAGGCAACTTAGTGAATTGGCAGGATACCAATCCTCCCGTGGTTTATCCCTCATTTCTAAAGGGTTTTCCATGGAAAACTTGTTGTGTTTCTCTTGTTTACTTTACGCATGCAACTTTATTTCTGCTATCTATTTTCATTTGCAAGTTAATTATCAACCCCCTCTCCAAGCAAATTAGCTTTAGTGTAAAATTTGCCCTAATGAATTTGGCACCCACCGTGGGGCGGATAATTAAAATGCAGTCTTAACCCTCTACCAATTTGTCACGCAACATGTCTGAGATCAATGCAGCTGAATCACCTGTAACTCCCAAGTCGCATGTCGAGGTGCCAGAGCAAGAAGCCATGGACCAAATCATGGGAGCCATTGACAAGATGAAACAATCTCTCAGAGACGAGATTGCTGCGCAAGGTGCCCAATTCAAGAAAAAGACCGAGTAACTCCGATCCCAAATGTTGTCCAACGTGTCCCAAATGTTGTCCAACGCGTCCAATTCTCGCAAGCAACGTTAGAGCGATATTGGCAGTGTAGTCAAACAACTCAACATGGAAGATCCTATCCATGAAGATGACGAAAATGCCATGCCTGAACAAGGAGTGCCAGCTGGCGGCAAATATCCTAACTTGAACTACCAAGCTGCCTATGACTGGATCTCTCCATTTGAGGAAGATGCGAGTAAGTTGCCGGATCAACCCGTCCAGAAGGAGCCGTCGCCCAAAGCAGCAGCGGAGCAGCCCCAGCGAACGCCTGACAAGCCGCCCATGCCAGGAGCTGTTCCTTCAGCTTTCACGGCAGATCCATTATATGAGCGCCTCAGGCAGGTTGAAGAAATGATCCTCAAGATCCCTGGAGTACCAAGACCCGTGGAGAAAGCTGCCTTGACCAGCTATGCCGACTCACCTTTTGCAAATGCCATTGCCTTGGTCGAGATCCCGAAGCGTTTCACTGTTCCTGCCATGAAGCTGTATGACGGAACGACGGATCCCAGCGAGCATGTCGCCTAATACAAGCAGAGAATGATCATTATCCCAGTACCACGCGAGATACGTGAAGCTTGCATGTGCAAGGGCTTTGGATCAACTTTATCAGGTCCCGCTCTTCAATGGTTCATTAATCTACCTTATGGTGCAATTTCCACTTTTGCAGGTTTAGTAGACATGTTCAATCTCTAGTACGCCAGCAGTAGACGCCTGGAAATGCAAACCAACGATCAGTATGGGGTCGTGCAAAGATATGGTGAACCGCTGCGAGACTACCTCAACAGGTTCAACCGCAAAAAGGTCTCCATCCCAAGAAGCGACTCCCCTATAGCTATCGAAGCTTTCCGGTGAGGCTTGCTAGAAGAGTTGGAGCTATACAAGGAGCTGACAAAATACCCCTGTCCAACTTTCGAAGATGCCCAGGAAAAAGATCTCGCGCAAATCAGGTTCGAGGAGGATGTCGATACAGAAAAGGCGCGACATAATTGGATCGAGGCGGTAGAAAGGCTACATGCAACAACAATCGTCGGGACAACCGATATCAGCCATATTACAAAGATGCTCACAAAATGTCAACATGGCAAACTCAAATCATTCCTCGACAATTCGAGAATACAACTTCAATGCCAGTCCCGCAGGACTAGTAAGCGGCCTTAGCAAGTTGGGAGATGCAGTTAGATGGCCCAAGAAGTCAGACAAGCCGTCGGGCAAAAAAGATTCATCAAGGTGGTGCGACTTTCACGCTGACATTGGCCATACAACAGACGAATGCATTGCTCTAAGGAGAGAAGTTGCCCATCTGCTCAGAAAAGGTTTTCTAAAATACCTCATGACCGACAAAGCCAAAGCAACTATGCAGCGCGAAGCGTCACCTTCAGAAAGGCCACCAGCTCCTCCGCAACCTTTCAGAATTATTAATTTTATTTCAGGTGGATTAGATGTATGTGACTTAACATATTCGACCGCAAAGCGTCACCCCAAAGAAAGCGCCATGGAAAAACCAGTCGGCACGTGCAGAAAAGCGAAGGAAGATTGCATGCCTATATCCTTCGATGAAGAAGATGCCGCAGACTTGGCAGATCCGCACCATGATGGACTTGTCATCTCGCTCACAATCGGAAATTGCCTCCTAAGAAGAGTGCCCATGGACAATGGCAGCTCGACAAATATCATCATGCTAGATGCCCTCAAAGATATGGGGCTAAACGAAAGCGACATCACCAAAAAGTCTACAGTGCTTGTAGGATTCAATGGTGAGGCAAAACATACACTTGGCGAAATCACCTTGCCCACTTATGCGCAAGGTGTCAACATCCAGGTAAAGTTCCTAGTTATTGATTGCATGTCGTCTTACAATGTCATTGTTGGCAGGCCTTGGATCCATGACATGAAGGCGGTGCCATCCACCTATCATCAAACCATCAAGTTCCCAACCAAATGGGGGGTACATGAGATAAAAGGCCACCAAAAGTTGGCAAAGGAGTGTTACAAGACTGCCTTGAAACCTTCTGTAATTAACAAGATGCATGCATAGCAACTACAGCAACGACGGACCATCGAAGAATATGTCGAACCATAGGCTGAACTAATCGATGAAATCATCCTTGATCCGTCCAAACCTAAGCAAACTATCAGAATTGGAGCAGACTTGCAAGGCGAATTGCGGGAGCGCTTGATTGAATTCTTAAGGCAAAACGCCGACTGTTTCGCTTGGTCCTATGAGGACATGGTTGGCATCAACCCTGAGGTAATAACACATAAATTAAATGTTAATCCTAACCACTCGCTTGTCAAGCGGAAATGCAGGAAATTTGCACCTGAACGCAACCAAATTATCAACGAAGAAGTGCAAAACCTCTTGGAAACAGGCAAGGTACGAGAAGCAAAATATCCAGACTGGCTTGCGAACGTGGTTGTAGTGCCAAAAAAGAACGGGAAATGGCGAGTTTGCATTGACTTTACAGACCTCAACAAAGCTTGCCCAAAGGATCCATTTCTATTGCCTCACACTGACGCCATAGCGGACGCAACTGCTGGCACTAGTAGAATAAACGCTTATTGCTACGGTCATTAAGTGGCATATTGCGGCGGTTTGGCCGCGCAACAATTAAGGGCGCAGCAATAGGTAATTAACCAATTGCTGTGGTTTTTTACCGCAACAATAGGTCAAGCTATTGCTGCGGTTCCTGGCAAAAACCGCAGCAATAGGTGTATTTTTTTAATATTAAAAATACAGGTCTATTGTTGCGGTTTCTTCCCAAAACCGCAGCAATAAACGCAGGGCAGAGTAAAAGATTTTTTTTTTTGTTTCATTTCTCAAGGCGTAAATTTTTTATAGTTATAGTACAAATATAATATGTTACATAGCTACAACAATCCACTGTTACAAACACCCAATACACAAGAGACATAAAACTAAGAAAATCAAACGAAAAAGAGAAACTAAATCTGAGAAAAACAAACTAAAAAATTTAAAAACTGAAATGAAAAGATTAAGAAACAAATTAAAATTAAAACTTAAGAAAGGAAAAATCCAAGAAACTAAAATGAAAAAACTAAGAAACAGATTAAAAAAAATTAAGAAACTCCTTGAATGAGAGGCCCATTTTCTTCAACAAATCTACACCAAAATCCACCAAAAACTCACAAGTCAAAGATCAAATCACCGACAACAATCACGTAAATTTCTTCTCATTGAAATTCAAAATCGATCAACAAATTCAATCGTGCATCTGTTTTCAAACACAATTTTGACCACAAAAATGTGATAGATCTTTGAAAATCGCAAACAAAATAGATCGAATTTGACCGAAAAATGAAGAAACGAGATCTCGAGTAGCCTCCGTGCGTGCCGGAGTCAACATCTCCACAACTGAACTCATTTCTTCCTCCACTTCGAACCCCTTTCTCTCTCCTTCGATATATTTCCTCGATTTGGTTTTTAATCGAACCTTCTGCAAGTTCTAGTTCTTCCGTTCATCATTTTGAAATACTTCACTCTGCAAAGTGCGGATGAACGGAGGTAGATCTGGACTTCATTTTGAAATTTCGAACTCGCCCAAAATTAGTATTCCCCATTCTCTTTTTTTTTTTTTAGATCTGGAAATTCTCGAAAAACAAAACGGAATTTCCAGATCTAAAAAAAAAAAAGAGAAAATTATGATGATGAAGAGATGCTTCCGTTGAGTGCTCAAGGCACAGCAGTTGGAAGGACATCAAACTTGAAGACGAAGGCGCACCGGCAGACTTGTTGGTCGGCGAAGACGAAGGAGGTCGAGGAGAGAGAGAAAGAGGTGAAATAAGGGAAAGAGAGGTCGAGGAGGAGCAGATCTGAAGACGAAGGAGAAGTTTGAAGGAGGAGAGAGAAAGGAGTGAAATGGGGGAAAAACGAGCGAAGGATACTTGAAGGAGGAGAGAGAAACGAGTGAAGCTACACAAATGAGTGAAAACGGCTGAGGATGAAATGAGTGAAAACCCTAGCGCCTTTTGTGAAATCAAATGAGATATTGTTGCGGTTCCCACACACAACTGCAGCAATAGATTTAAATATTATTTTTTTAAATAAAATTTTAATCTATTGCTGCGATTCTGCCTCGGAACTGCAGCAATAGATTAAAATTTTATTAAAAAAATAATATTTTAATCTATTGCTGCAGTTCTGCCTCGGAACCGCAACAATAAAGCTAGTTAAAAAGTTAACTTAAGCTTGAAAATTTTCCCGTTGAAATCTATTGCTGTGGTTTCCGGCCGAACCCGCATCAATAGGTATATTTTATATTTTAACTTTTCTTTTCGCTTGGTTTATTGCTGCGTATGGGTAAAACCGTAACAATAAGCAAAAATTCTACTAGTGTGGCCACGAGATGCTCACCTTTATGGACGCATTTAGCGGGTACAACCAAATCCACATGCACCCCGAAGATCAAGAAAAAACGGCATTCATCACAGACGGAGAAATCTATTGTTATAAAGTGATGCCTTTTGGCTTGAAGAACACTGGCACAACTTACCAAGCGTTAGTAAATAAAATGTTTGAAAAACAGATTGGGGAACCATGGAGGTGTACATCAACGACATGCTGGTCAAATCCAAAAAAGCCGACGACCACATCCAGCACCTTGAAGAAGCATTTAAAATCCTTAGGCGCTACCAAATGAAGCTAAATCCTAACAAATGTTCAATCGGCGTCACTTATGGCAAGTTCATTGGGTACATTGTAACTCAAAGAGGGATTGAAGCAAGTCCAGAGCAGATCAAGGACATCGTCAACTTGCAATCTCCAAGATGCGTCAAAGACGTGCAGAAACTAACCGGACGAGTTGCAGCGCTTAACAGATTTATATCCAAGTCCTCAGATAGGTGCAAACTATTCTATGACGTGCTAAGGAAGAACAAGTCATTCGAGTGGACGAGCAAGCATGGGGAGGCATTCCAAAATCTGAAGTATTACATGATGACGCCACCTCTCCTCGCAAAGCCACAAGACAAAGAAGAACTGCAACTTTATCTAGCCGTAGCACAGGCAACTGTAAGTCTTGTTTTGGTAAGAGAAGAAGATGGGACTCAATCACCCATATACTATGTAAGTAAAACTCTTGTAGATGCCGAAACAAGGTACACTTCACTAGAAAAACTTATACTTGCTTTGGTTATGGCTTCTACTAGGATGCGTCCTTATATTGAATGTCACCCTATTTGCGTCAAAACTAACTACCCTGTGAGATATGTGATGAACAAGCCTGAGTTGTCAGGCAGAATGGCCAAATGGTTAGTACACCTTAGTGGCTATGAAATCAGGTATGAACCAAGGACGACCATGTAGTCGCAAGCATTGGCAGACTTTGTGGCTGATTTCAGTCCAAATCTGCAAACTGAGGCTGACGAAGAACTTTTGCAACTGCTGGAGAAAACTGCAAGTCCCAAATGGACATTATGCACCAACGGAGCGTCAAATATAAACGGAGCAGGACTTGGATTTGTACTAAAATCGCCACAGGGGGACATCATAGCCCAAGCTATACATTGTGAGTTTAAGGCAACTAACAACGAAGCAGAATACGAAGCTTTGATTTTTTCCCTTTATGCTGCGGCAGAATTCAAGGTAAAGCGTATCGAGGTTCGACGAACTCACTATAAAGCAAATCCCAAGGGAGCAAAACGTCGAAGCAGATGCTTTAGCCAACCTAGGCTCAGTTTCAGCAACGCTAAACTTTAGCAATATCCCTATTGTGCACATCATGCAACCTACAACAGATAGACATCACATAAATGAAACCAGCACCGAAGTTGCCTCCGAAGGCGCAGATTGGACAAAAGAATACATTCAATGGCTAAAAGAAGGCATCTTGCCCCAGCAACTTGGAGATCCGCGAACTTTCAAGGTAAAAGCATCCCACTTTATCCTAATTGATAACATACTGTTTCGCAAGTCAGTTGTAGGTCCCTATCTAAGATGCCTCAAAAAGCAAGATGTACCTGTTGTCTTGCGCGAACTACATGATGGCGAATGTGGCAACCATGCTGGAGGCAGGAGCCTATCCAATAAATCACTCAGGATGGGCTATTTCTGGCCCACTATGAGAAAAGATGCTTGCCAAAGACACGCTGCAGTTTCACATCAACATGCTGAGCAACTTCACCCAATATTGGCACCTTGGCCATTCATGAAGTGGGGAATGGATATCGTCGGCAAACTCCCACAAGCCCCAGGGTAACGAGTATTCATGCTATCCATGCCAGATTGCTTCTCCAAATGGATTGAAGCAGAAGCATACCGCAACGTCACCGACTCTGAGGTAATAACTTTCATTAAACGCAACATATTATGTAGGTTTGGGCATCCCTTCAGAATTAATTTGCGACAACGACTAGCAATTTATGTGGCAAGACACGCAAGTTCTGCCAAAAATGGAACATCAGGTTAGACACTTCCACGCCGAGATATCCGCAAACTAATGGGCAAGCTGAATCTAGCAACAAAATTGTCGTCAACAATATCAAGATGCGAATCGACGAAGCAGGTGGAAGATGGGCTGATGAATTGCCTATGATCCTTTGGGCAGACAGGACAACTCCTAAGAACGCAACTAATCAAACTCCTTATTCTTTAGTTTTTGGTTGTGAAGCAGTTATCCCAGCTGAAGTATACATGCCAACTGCAAGATATGGGCTCATGATAGGAGATAGGAATGACGCGGAGTTGGCACATGACTTGGACACCATTGACGAAATCAGAGATAACGCCAAGGTAAGAATGGCAGCATACCAACAAGCAGTCGCCGGGAGTTACAACAAGCATATAAAGGTTAAGCGATTTCAAGTCGGCGATTGGGTCCTTAGAAAGACGTTCCAGAATACCAAAGAACCAAAGGTAGGCAAACTTAATGTAAACTGGGAAGGGCCATAGCAAATTGAAAAAGTAATAGGCAACGGAGCATACAGGTTGGTCACCAGTAATATGTGTGCAAATTCCACGCAGTTGGAACACAACTCATCTCAAACAGTATCACTTCGAAGCTTTAATCATTATTTAATCTTTCGCATTTCATTTCTTTCCTCCATGAACATTTACTGACTTAAGCATCGAAGGGCCGTTGGCAAAATGCCAACGGTCTAGGTTTGTCATATCACCTCACAAGGGGCTACAACTTACCAAAATGCAACTTAGCTGATACCCAGGTAATACCCAAACACAAGGCACTTGGCAAATAACTTCTGGTAATGTCTTCTTATACCATTCCTTTGTTACACCTACTTTCCGCTTGATCTTCAAATACACATACTGACTTAAGCACCGGAGGGACGTTGGCAAACTGCCAACGGTCTAGGTCTGACAAACTATTTTGCAAGGGGCTAGCACACCAGAAGCAACTTCCTAGGCAACTTCCCCAGCAAACTTCTCGGCAAATTTTCTAGCAACTTCCTCGACAATTCTTCAGCAACTCCCTGAGCACGCATGGATGCAGCAACTCAAGAGGCAACTTAGATTAGACCAAAGGCAGACATGTGTAACAAAGAGTTAAGCGAATTGTTGGACAATTTCAGAATGGCAACTTAAAGAGCAAAGTGTTGTCTTGTTTGTGATCTCTAATTAAGGCACTTTGCCATTACCTTCGAGGAATATTTTTGTAAGCAAGTTATCCTTTCATTTATCATTTGTAATCTTACAATTCCAGTAATATAACGTGCAATTTCTTCAAATTGCCCAACTACCTTTTATCATATATTCACGAGTTGTGCCAACCATTTAGGATGGTTACAACACCGCAGTTGCAAAACAAATGGTTTCAAAAAGCAACTTCAAAACGGGTCGACGTTTTAGTTTGCTACAACATGCATGCATGAGACAAAAATACACATATACATGGATATTCTTAAAAATAGAATAGAAACCCACAAAGAAATTAAAATACGCAAATATTATCAAGTTGCCCCCCTAGGGGAGACAAAAGTTAGTTCCTATATCCTGCTTCTCAGTAAGCAAGAAAAACACGCAAACTAAAAATTGCTAGCCTGCTCTCATGAGCAGGAACAAAATCACACAAACTTGTTTTAACCTTGCTCCCAGAGCAAGTAAAGAACACACAAATTAAAATATTGTTTGATCCTAAGCAAAAGCAATAAAACTACAGAGCATCATCCTGGGGCTTGTCAGCATCAACATCTATCGGTTGGAAAGGCGCGTCCACAACAGAAGTTGCCACGTGAGTAGATGCATCATCAACAACTTCCTCAGTCACTGTAGCAGCATTTGCATCCATCTTGGCATCTTCATAAGCCAACCTCTCTGCGGTAGGGTTCCATTCCACATGCTTCCCTGCGGCATACTCCTCCATAGCCTTAATCCTAGTCAGCCATAGTTGCATACCGATGTTGTCAAGATGCTCGTTCAATTTTTTCTTCGCTTCTTCGGCAGCTCTCTCCACCTCTCCCTTTAAACGTTGCACCTCTTCTTGATCCACCTTTAGTTGGTCCAACCAGTGCTGACATTTCCCCTCAGTATCTTTCATCTCCTTAGTAAGAGTATCGACTTTGGCAGTCAATTCAGACAAGTTCTGATGCGTAGCAATGAAGGCTTGCAAACTAGAGCTGTCAAAAAATGAACTGATCTGATAACCCGACCTGAACCTGTAATGACCTATAACAGACTTGCACTTGAAATTTTGGTAAAACAGGTCACATGTAACCTGACCTGTACCCGACCTGATAATAACTGATACCTGATCTTAACTCGATACTCTATGACCTAAACCTGAACTGATACCCGCCCAAAAAAGACCAATAACTGAAGTGATTTGACCTGAAAACGAGCTAAACCCGATTCGACACCTGGCCTGATTAGGACCTGAAACCGATTATAACTAGATGTAACATGTCATTGTCCCGACCTGTTGCGACTCGTTACCTGATTTTACTAGACCTGTTGTGACCCGGTACATGGTTTTACCCGACTTGTTGCTATGTTACCCGATTTTACCCGACTTGTTGATTGTTGATAACTCGACTTGTCATTGACTTCACCACATAGTTACATAAATCATAAACTAACACTACTATAAAAAGGCATATAACTAGATGAACTATTAAAGCATTGATTTTCAATGAAATGTTAAGTAATGATACAAATTTGAAGCAGCGCCACATAAAATTCATGACTAGTTCGGTACACGAAGCGACCCGAAAGTGACCTGAAATCGCTATTGTCCGGACCTGATAAGTATTCGACCCATGCATGACCTGAACTTGAAAGCACCCACTACAAACCTGCAATAAACCCGATCTGAGACCACATGACCACGAAAGATGACCTATCCCGAAATTGACCTGTCCTAAACCCGACCGAACCTGAAAGAATAAATAAACGAGGCAGACCTGACCGAATTACGATCGTTCCCGACCTGCACCCGACCTTTTGATTTAATGATTTGACACGACCTGACCGAATATGACCTGAAACTTGAGATGACCAACCCGACCCGAGTAACTGATTTGACAGCTCTATTGCAAACACTGAAAACAATATGTGTTAGGAAATCAACACGTAGCGGGGTAAGTGAATGATTAAGGATAAAAGCATGACGAACCCAGACGGACAAACTAACACCTTCAGAAGCGACCGCAACAGGTGTCATAGTTTCAAGACGCACCTTGGCAGCAGGGACCACAAACTTTTGGCACTTGGCCATATTGGAGTCGCCTCAGCAGAGATGGAGCAAAAATCTTCCGGAACTTCAATCTCCACACTCTTTCTCTTCTGGCCCAGCCAGGGGAGTGGGAACTGCAGGCGTCGCAGTAGGGCGATGGATCTAAGAAGAAGGTGGGCGAATCATCGCAGGAGATGCAAGAGGGGTAGCAAAAACTTCACTCCTATTGCGCATCCTTGAAATCAGTTCAGAATTCGAAATTGAAGTTGTACGCTGAGATGCGGAATTTTCTGCCAAGAAAAGATGAGAAGATAAGCAACTTGTAAAAAGAAATTGTAGGCGAAAACTTAGGAGGCAATAAAGATTTGCATACATACCGGAAGACGTGTTGGAGGTTGAGCGAGTTCTTGTACTCCTTCTTCTGAGGGAATTAGACGAATTTGCCTCAGCAGGTAAGTTGGCACCAGGATGCGTGGGAATAATGGGGAAGGTTCTATCTTCACCACTAAGCGCCAAGATCAAAAACTGTAAAACTTGCCGACTGTTCATGCCCAGAAGAGTGCAGAGAAACACCTGCCAAGCAAAAAGTGTAAGCAAATCGTCAACAATCAGTATGCAAAATTCACAGCAAATTAGGCTAAATATCTTCGGATCTCCAAGTATCCTTGGAAAAACCCCCAAAGTCGCCTATATAACCTGCTCTCACAAAAAGTATCTTGCGGCCCAGCCCCTGTCGCGGCCTTTGTCAAATTTCTCTACCAATGCATCCTTACCTTCATTGTTTTTGAGGTAAATCTCCCTTTCCCAAAGGGTTTGATTTGGTAAGTAAAAGCCGAATAATCCACCGTGAAATCAATGTTCAATTTCTTGCTCAAAGTCTCTACGCTTGTCAAAACCCTCCATGCCCCAGGGAGGAGTTGATAGGGTGCCATGTCAGTTGCAGCAAAAAACTAACGAATAAAGGGTGAAAAAAATGAATTTATGTCCTAATTTGGCAAAAGGGTAGTCATAGAAAACCAACCAACCCAGACAAACCCAATCCATCCTCTCTTGGTTTAATGGCAACCTAATCACAACGCCAGGGGGAAAACCATAATTCTTCCTAGCACTTTGCAGATCGGCCACATTCAGCATGCTAGGGAAAACATTCTTATCTTCTAAAATTTCTAAGGGATGAAAGACATTTGCTCCTTCAGGGGAGGAACTGTTTCTTGAAGAAGACCTAGGGTTTGCTCTAGTGATGGCGGAAGAAAAGGAAAAAGGAAGCAAAGGCAAATTCGTGCAAAATCGAAGAACAACTTGAAGAAAAACACAAAGAAAATTAGCAAGAAGGAAAAATTACTTGAGAGAAAACTTGAACGGACAAAGGAAGAGGATGAAGAAATTTTATCGTTTTCCAAAGAACCGCATTTATAGAGAGAGAAGGGGGAAGTTAACTATCTAATCAGCGCATGCAAAAGGAAGAAACTGCCATAATTGGGCGCGTTTTGCAAGACGGTTGACAAGGTTTGAAGTTAAAATAATTTTCTTTCGTTTGTTTTGCGCCCAAAGAAGAAAATTAGGAGCTATTGTTAGGGGTCAGATTAATCTGACATGGCAGCAAGCAAAGCAACCAAAATGTGTTAAAATGTGTTACTTCGCCGAGCCAGGTGGCAGCATCTCATTGAGCGCGTATGGAAGAAGAGGATTGATGACTTAGCCAGCAGTTGAGATGCATCCTACTTTCTAGGAAGAAGGGCATAGTGGGAAAAGGAAACGATATTGAAGATAACCGCCAAAGAAGAAGATATGCACACGTTCCATAAAAATAGGATCTAGGCCAATCAGGTGGCAAGGGAAAAACAGCTAAAATGCAACGTTACTATTGTAAATTAGTATAAATAGTCTACTAGCTCACACTTTGTAAATCATCACTCACTATTCTCTCTACTCTCTCTCTAGCTCAAACATTTGTACTCTCTTGCCAACTCACGCAACTTAGTGAATTGGCAGGATACCAATCCTCCCGTGTTTTTTCCCTCATTTCTAAAGGGTTTTCCACATAAAACTTGTTATGTTTCTCTTGTTTACTTTACGCAACTTTTTTTCTGCTATCTATTTTCATTCGCAAGTTTATTATCAACCCCCTATCCAATCAAATTAGCCTTAGTGTGAAATTTTCCCTAAACAGTTTTTATTAAAATTTTATTGTTTGTTTGCAATAGAAATAATTAACAAAAATTAGGGTTTGGGTGAAACATTGGTAGTAGTTTCGTCATGGAATATATTGGTATAGGTGTAGGTACCAATATAAGTATGAAGTTAAATTTGGGAATGTAAAATTTAATTGCTCGCTCTATCAAAACTGGTATTCCCTCTGTCCCAGAATACTCTTTACACTTTCCTTTTTCATCTGTCCCAAAATACTCTTTACACTTCTATTTTTGGATATGACCCACTATTATTTTAATCCTTCTACCTTTTAACCATTATCCCACCCTCTCTATCCTCCAAATAAAATAATACCACTCCTACTACCTACCACCACTAACCATTGACCCACATTCTCTCTCCACCAAATAAAATAATACTACTTTTACTACCTACTTACTTCTATCACATCTACCTTTTCAATAAAATAACAATTGATAACCAAACAACAACTTATCATCTAAAACTACGTGCCATGATAAGTGTCAAGAGTATTCTGGGACGGAGGGAGTAAAATTATGTCATCTTTGCCACATCATTAATGGACTGAAATTAAAATATGACATATGTTATCTCCATTTCTAAAAACTTCGCGTTTTCAGATAACAACTTAATCACATTTCAGAACAAAACAACCATGACAAGTTTCCGGCAATAGTAACTAGTTTGTTTCATTTTTGCTCGCCAAAAGGATAAAAGTTTGTTTTGGACAAATTTTACCAAGGGGTCAATTTGCCTAAGAAAAGAGGCCATCGATCTTAGTAACTCAATTGAAGTGTTAAACGGTTTATTAATGGACAATTTACTAGAGTATAATACATTGAATAGAAAATGAAAAATGACATTAGAAGATAAAGAGAAGAATATTGGACATCCTCTCTTTACAAACGAGCATCAAGAATTAAGAAGAAGAACAAGAAGAAAACTTGTATTAATTGGTTTAGATTAGACTACAATAAATGAGAGTGAGTAAGAGTGAGTGTGAGAGAATGGGAGAGAATGAGAATGAAAACTAATACATTAACCTCTATTTATAGCAAATAACCCTAAACTAATCAGGTCGTCTGGTTGGTCATGTCCTAGATGTCCGACATCATTTCAGCTTGCTGTTGCAACCACCTTGATCGATTCAACCTACTTTTACTGCATGTGCTGGTTGACTGATTCAATCAGCTAGGATGTCACCTATTCTTTAGGGGGATTGAAACTGCCTCCTTGATACAAGGGATTCCACTTCTTTTTGTTGTTTGATTTGTTATTTGTAACAACCCATGAGGATGTTACCTACTTCCAAGGGGTTGACTACTTGACCAAATATTGTTAGATAACCAACTTGAATTATACGTCCCAAATTAGGCTTAGGTAAAATTTCACCCACAACAATTGCCCCCAAATTTTGGTTTTGAAGATCACATTCTACAAAAGTGGAATTTTCTTCTTAGAAATACATACGTTTGAATTCAGATAGTCGTCATCTTGGTATGGCAAGTTGTCACCTTGCATGGAACTCTGAAGATGTCAATGGCAAGTGCATATGCATTCCGTGATGTCTTCCCTACTCGAGACAAGCTTATTGACAATGAAAATAAAGATAGTGGAGAAGTCACGCCTCATGGAACTGTCATGCCTAATGGAGATGACTGACAAAGATGTCATGTAACACGAAACTCTTTCCGAAAAACCTTTATAATACAAAACTAGAAAACAAGTATACGCGGTGATAACGAGGCTTATTCAATTTTACGAAAACATCAAACTAAACTTTGTAAATAATAATTTAAGTACTCAAAAACAAACCACTTTATGGAAGTCTACAACCAACTTAATAATAACATTATCACTAATGAACAAGATAACAAAACTAAATTTACACAACATTCCCGATTCCCAACGATGCTACACGAACCAAAGTCAATGCTTTAGAGAATCCCACCAAAAACACAGGATCAATAAGGCAAAGCCAACAACACACAAACAAACACGTAATCAAAAGAGACACATATCAATACAAAAACAACCTAATCAATACTAAGGAATAATAACAGAGTTAAATAATAATACAACAATATAACATAAAAACCTACCAACTAAACTTTAATCAACTTTTATTATATTAAATGGAATAGTTATTGGACCGAGTCCTAACTAAAAACCGCTTCACCAGGAAGACGAAATACGGGCGCGACGTATTCCATAATGACCTCGAACGAGGAACCTTTAAATAAAAAGGAAGTGATCAATCCAATTCCCAAAAAGCCAGGCTCGCACCATGACCCCAACTCCATTGTCCAACTGGGCACCTAAAGCTTATTACTATCCAAGTTACACTTACGTGATTTACAATTTATTACTTGTTATGACACACACACAAGCAACAAAATATAATTCAACATTCACAACTAAACTTCTTTTATCTTAGGATTAAATAAGTGATCACACAACACAATCCAAGATTACTTTCTTTAATTCCAACCTTTCTTACTTTGTTGAACCTAGCCAACAATCAATCTTACCTTCAAAGGCATAACTGTCAACTTACCAAATAAGGCCCACCAAAAGTAGAAAATACAAAAAGGGAACAACGATCAAAAACCAATACTAATAAATATATTAATTCCCCATGGAATTAATAAATAAGGTTCCCAATCCAATTAACATCCTTGCATCAATATTCCATACAAACAGATATCCACCATAATCAAATATTATAATTAACATGTTTGCAAAATAAAAAGAAAATCCATCATAATAAATATCATACAGAACCAACAATCAACATGATACATATAATCCCTTCATAAAACAAACTATCCAACACACAAGTAGACGACCTTGAAACTAGTTAGCCACTTTAGCCCTTTTAAAACCCACGAATATTCTCCCCTAGAATTCAAATATAACTAAAATCAATACTCTTAAATAAAAAGACACAACTTAAAAATATTTAAAACCCCCTTTAAACATATCCAAAAGTTGATTTTACTATCAAAACTTCCATTACTTTTAATTCACAAGTACACCATACTAGTAATTAAAATTCTTAAAATTCCCAAATAAAATGCTTTAAATCACAACTTATAAAATCATAAAACCTTCTTTAAACCCACTTAAACATGTTTAAAATCATAAATTAAATTAATCCATAGTATTTAATATGCACTATGGTTTTCTAATAATTAACACCCAAAAATCCAGCTTTAATTACTAAAACCAAACTAACAATAATAAACAAATCGAATTTTTATTCTTATAATATAATATATATATGAATCAAGATTATTCATTAAAACAGAAATTAACATTGATAATCATGATTAACATTAAAAAAACATAAAAACATAGTCTTTAATGAAAAACTGAGGAAAAGGAAAGAATTAAACCAATCAAGAGAAAGGAGGCGCAAGGGAGTGTGGCGCGGACGGTCAACCGGCAACGACGGCGGCGACATTTCTTACAAGGAAGAAAGCTACTGAAAAAAACAAAAGTTTGAGAGGAAGAAGAAAAAATTACGGGAAGGAGACAAATTTTGAGAAAGGAGTAAAAAAAAATAATTTGTGTAGGGTAAAATAATGGGCTTAGGGTATTTATAGTTAGGGTTCCTTTGGCAAAAAAGGATTTAAGTTTAAATAGGATTCGATGATAACTAGGATTGATGAATGATGACTCTAGTATCAATATAACTCCTCTTTCCTAATCTACTTAGAATTTGGGTTCCCCAGTCCATTAGACTTCTTTTCTAAATCAAATTCATATTTCAAACCTTTTTCAAAGCATATTAATTAAAATATTTTCAATTTCCTTAAATCCTTAAAATAATTTCATTTGACTTTCAAAAATAGTCAACCTACTTTAATAATAAAAATCATTTGAACTAAAATATAAATATATAAATGATAAAATATATTTATAAAATCCTTTAAAATTATGGGGGATTACATGTCACGTCTGATGGACACATCTTTAATGGAGGGTGGTCAACTAGGAGATGTCGGTAAACTAGAATATGTAAGTCAACCAGGAGTTATCTTGGCTGTTAAGGTGAAATTTGACGACGCAAAGGCTGATGACGTAGTGCATGGCATCTTAACTATTGTTCCTGTGCATCAAGCCAACACTAGAGCAAATGCAGATGTTAGCAAATTAATGTAATGATCTTTGTCCTTGCAAGACTGAGACATTGGGGATGACCCCCATTCTTGCGTTTGTTTTGTTGTCGTATTTGCATTCAAAGTTAGTCTACTAGGTAGCGTCCTTTGTTTGCGTTGTGAATATGTGCATTTGTCATTTGCCAAGTTGTCAATTCAGTTGTCATTTGTTATTTGCATTTGTAATTGTAGTTGCAGTTATAGTAGCCAGTTGTTAGTTGGTTTGATCTGCAGTTGTAAGTTGTATGATTTGTAGTTGTAAGTTGTATTTGTAATTGTCATCCACACCTTGACCACTGCGTAGTTGGTCAAGTTGGACATATCCAGAATTTCTGGTATAAGCGTCATGTCGAGCCCGTCCCGTAGAAGGTTAGGGTTTCTTGTTGTCGATATAGATCTGCAAAATAACTTGTTAGGAGCATTGGCGTTTGCCAACGGGCCTTCGATGCTTAAGTCAATAATGATTCTCAAAATATAATATAAATGACAAAGAATATTTTTTTTTAAGAAGTGATACTCTTTTAGGTGTGTGACATGTCCTAGTGTTTCTTTCGAGTATCTGCATTAACGTCTTGCAAATCCTGCAAAACATGTTGTTGTAATAATATAAATCAATTAATTACCTTTTGTAAAACCTTCTAATCCACTTTGAGAACTAATCAGTCATGACCAGCATGAAAACGCATTGTCGTAGTGCTCGAGGTAGTTTGGCAAACTATGTACATGCCCCCACTTCATGAATGATCAAGATGTCAAAGTGGGATAAATGACTTCTGATGGATGGTGTTGGGAGGACGAGTAGGATTGGTAGGCGTCGAACTTCTTGGACATGCCAAACATTCCACTTGGCACAAAAGGCGATTATCTTATCACTCATGAACTGGGAACCGTTGTCACACACGATGTCCAAGGGCACACCGTCCCTACAAAATATGTTACATTTTATGAATGAAATGAGTTCTTTATCTCTTACTTGTTTGAAAGCTTCTGCTTCTATCCACTTTGCGAAATAATGAGTCATGGCTTGCATGGTCAGGTACTTGAGGCAGCTTGCCTACTATTTCCATGCCCCACTAGTGGAAAAAAGCCCATCTGATGCGGTCAAAACCGCTTACGGATGCGGTTTTGGTCCGCATCGATGGCGGTTTTGAGAAATAGTGACCGCGACCAAATTTGTTTGTTAGAATCTAATGCGGTTTTGAATAGGACCGCATCAAATTTGTTAGAATTAATCATTTTGAATGGATCATATAATTTTTTTTTTAAAAAGGCAACAACAAGCACATATCAACAACAACAGCAGTACTAGAACGAAAATTATATTATAAATTACAGAAAATATATACCAAAATTACAGAAAAATGAACAAAATCCATATCTAACTAAAAATATGTACGAAAAATATAAATAAATAAAAACGAATGAAAAAATGTAAATTACAGAAATATACGTAAATTACAAAAAAAAACGAACTAAATCTAATTAAAAATATAAATTACAGAAAATGAATGAAAATTACAAAAAAAAAAACTAGTTCTATAATTGCAAAAAAAACGAAAGAAAAAACGTAAATTACAAATTACATATAATTGCAAAAACGAAAGAAAAAAAACCGAAAGAAAAAACGAAAGATAAAAAACAAAATAAAAAACATAAAAAAGAAAGAAAAACGTAAAAAAAAACTAGATCTATAATTGCAAAAAAAACGAGACTAAGAACCCTAAAAGTTCGCTTTACTTGCGCAACTCATGGAGGTTCGTGGCGGAAAGGACGACGAACAACGAACGAAATCTGGCGACGAAGCTTAAGAGACGGCGAACAACGAACAACGAACAAAGCTTAAGAGACGGCGAACAAAGAACAACGAACGAAATCCGGCGAGTTTTCAACGAAAAACGAACGAAATCCGGCGAGTTTTCGATCAATAACGCACAAAGAACGAAATCCGGCGAGTTTTCCGAGAGAAAAATGCGGAAAAAGTAGAGGAGAGAGATTGAAGGCGAAGGGAATTCAGAGGGGAAGGAGGAAGACGGCGTGTGAGAAGGGAGGACGGAGATGGGTCATTAGGTTTAGAGAAGAGAGAGAAATGACAAAGGGGAGAGAGAGGATAGGAGGGAGATTAATTAGGGTTTTAGATTTATGAGGGAAGGGAGGAGAGAGAGTTCAGATTTATGAGAGGTAAGGCTGGCGCGCGTTTTGGGCCTGGTCCATTAAAAAGAGGCGCGTGTTTTTTGGGCTGTTCTTTTGGGTGCAAAAATATAACCATTTATCTAATGCGGTTTTTAAAAAATCGCAACTGTTTTTTAATCTGATGCGGTTTTTTTAGGACCGCATCAGATTGTTTTGGCCAAATTTCCCTCCCATTTTTTGGTTGATTATCGGATGCAGTTTTAAAAAAAAACCGCATCTGATACTAAGTGACATATAAGGTTTTTTCCACTAGTGTCATAACGTCAAAGTGGAATGAAGGACTTCAGACGGTTGGTGCTAGGACCGATGCGTGGCGTTGGCAGCCATCACATTTTTTGGCGATGTCTATCGTATGTAATTTCGTGGAGAGACTTCTTCCTGCAGAGTGGTTGCCCCCAGTGCTAGGACGCGTCTCCTCGAGTACACGACTCGCCTTTGCAGCTTCCAGACATCTAAGATATAGACCTGAAAAAGACACTTTGAACAAAATATTGTGAAGTAAAATATAGTGGGATGCTTTCATCCTATATGCCCTGACGTCTTCACCAAGTGGGATGGTACCATTCTTGAGCCACTTTATGAATGGCTTAGTCCAACCATCAACCTCTTGTTCTAGACTTGACGATCCATCCTCATTATGATCTTCATTGATTGCGAAGACGTCTGTTTCAATGGCAGGGTATGCGGGATGTATGATAGGGACACTGGTCAAATTTGGACCCTTTCAAGGATGATCCCAAGCTTGATAATGCATATACTGCAGAATTTCGTTCTAGGGGTACCTGTCTTATGTTACAATACTCAAAAGTTATTGTTAGATGCTGGAAAACGTCTACATAGGCAGTCATCTTGACATCTTTAGCGGCATCGTGTACTAATGATAAGCAAAGAGTCACATCTTACCTCGAGACGTCTTACCTTTAGGTCCCTTGCAGTCATAGGACCTAAGAGTAGAGCTTCGTATTCCGTCTTCTTGTTGGTGGCCTGAAAGTCACATTGGATAGCTTGGACAATCTCATCACCCCATCATCTGTCAACAAGTTGACTTCCTGGTCAGCAAGGGCTTGTAGACCAGGCGTAAAGTCTGACACGAAGTCAATCGAAGCTTGTGACTTGATCGTTGTCCTAGGTTCATATTGGATGTCATAGGCACTGAGCTGGGTGGACCACTTCACAATTTGACCTGTCAACTCCGGTTTTCTCAAGATAGTATTAATTAGATAGTTCACAATTATAATATAAGACTCGACATAAGGACGTAACTTCGTGGAGGACACGACCAATGTAAGTATTAGTTGCTCTAACTATGCGTACCTGGTTTCGGCATCGAGAAGGGATTTGCTAACATAATAAACAGGGATTTACTTACCATTTCTTCTTGCATCAGGACTGCGTTGACCGCGGTTTCAGATATTGACAAGTAGAGTTGCAGCTTGATCCTCAGGCTCGGGCTTGGACAACAAGGACGGATGGATCAGGTGCTCTTAGAGCTCATGCTTCTTCGTCCACTCAAACTTGGAGTTTTTTCTCAATATGTCATAGATTAGATGGCACTTGTTAGACGACATATGGATAAATCTGTTTAGCGCGGCTACTCGACAAGTCAGCTTCATGACGTCTTTAAGAGTTCTTATTTTCGAAGACATCTTAGACAATACGTTATATATTAGTAAACAATGAGAAGCCTTAATTTTGAAAGGTTAAACTTCCCTGTCATCTTATGGTCGTGCGTCGTCCTTCAACCAACCAAAGTGTTATTTCGTCTAGCTTGACACGTCCTGGGGGTTTGACCTCTTGGAGTCATCAGCAACCAAGACTTCCTTTTTCAATCAGGGAAGACTCAAGTGGACAGTCGCAATGTAGGTTAATTTGTTCATTTTAGAGACTTACTCCTCCTCGAGATGACGTCTCTACTACTGACATGCAACAAATCTCCACAACATTATTGAAATTCAAATGGTTTTACCTTGCAAACTCTTAATTTTCGTGTATTGTGATAGGATGCCACGTCAACAAGTTGACGCCTTATACGGTGCGCCGTTTTTTCAGCCACGTTCCGACAAGTCTGACTTGTCCGTGATTCGGACTTTTTGCTGGCTACAAGATACACGAAGCGCATGTCGTAGGTGGCTTTGCCCCCAATGTCGAGATCACACGTTGTTGACCATCCTGATTTAGTCGAACATGTCTGAAGTTGCATTTGTGATATTATTTGTCACATGTCCTGTAAATTCTTGAGTTCTAAAGACTCAATGAGATTGTTAGCATTGATAAGTAACGTTTTACATTATAAACAAGGTCATGTATTGGTTTGAGCCATTGGTAAAGCAAGAATTAACTATTAAAAGTGACATAACTTGACTTTAACATTTATTAGAGACTTGCTAAAATGATATGAAGAGTTTGTTATTGTCATCTTCAAGCTTGAGGATTGCGCCTCTTTTGTATTTGATGACCGCTATATATATAATGGTTATTACTTTACCTTTAGAGGGAGTTTCGATGGAGGAATTCGTGAAATTTACTTTCACGTCCAGATGCTTTGTTTCGACTTGACGAACACGTCGGCCGTCTACGCTTCCATGGTTCCCCTATTTACTTTTTGGACATCTTGCTGGCTGCCTTTACACACGGTAAGTGTCAACTTCTCTTCAACACCTTGGTATGTGGGTGCTCAATTGCAGTCATTGAGAACGTCCACAAAAGAAACCATCTCGTGATGTCACATTTGTTACATGACCGTGCAAAACAATCATTGTTAGTTTAAAAACAAAATCAATTAATTTTTTACTTCCTTAGGAGTTTTAATGGATTCATCACGATGACTTGTTATTTTATCAGTGTCAAGCTTGATGTCGTCTAGACGCTATGACTTCATCTATATTCCCGGATTTCAGCTCGTTATTGGACCCTCACAATGTCTTTTTCTCGTAAGTGAACAAAACCATCTTCATCTATGTGTCAAAGGCCTATCCAAAATACTACCTCTGTCCCAGAATAGTCTGAACACTTTCCTTTTATGTTTGTCCCAAATTAGTTTGAACACTTCCATTTTTGGCATGGTCCCACCATTAATATATTATTTCTTTTACACATCTTTGGCCCACTCTCTACCCTTTATCAATTAAAAGTTACCCAACTTTCTCTCTCCTCTAATAAAAAATACCCCACCAACTCCTATCACATCCACTTTTAAAATAAAATAACATTTGATAACCACATCACAACTTATCACCTAAAACTACGTGTCCCAACAAGTGTTCAGATCTTTCTGGGACGGAGGGAGTAACATTATTAGAAAAAAAAAACAATTAGTAGTGTGGAATTGTACCTACAAGTGAAAGCCTTATGCGTGTTATGGGACAAGACACAAGGGAAGATGACTGAAAAGGAAGACGTTGTCAACTAAGAACTTCGCACGGTCATCTCGGCATGACAGTCACAACAGTTATCTTGGACACGATGGTCACTATGATCATCCTGGACAAAGCGTTCACGACAGTGATCTTGGACTCGACGGTCATCTTGAACTCTACGGTCACGATAGTAATCTTGAACAGACGGTCACGACGGTCATCTTGAACAGACGGTCACGACGGTCATCTTGACAATACGGTTACGACAGGCATCTTGGACATGATGGTCACGACGGTCATCTTGGACATGACAGTCATGACGATCATTTTGGACATGACAGTCACAACGGCCAAGACATCCACCAGCATTTTGAATCACTTCGACGATACCATTGGCTCGCCTAACAATAGTTGGGATGCTATCACATCTTTTTTTTTTTTTGGAAACCTTTAGAATAATTTGTATGAAATTGGTTACTTTTAGATCGAAGATTCCACGGTGGGCGCCAAATTGATTTGGACAAATTTTACCAAGGGGTCAATTTGCCTAAGAAAAGAGGCCATCGATTTTAGTAACTCAATTGAAGTGTAGAACGGTTTATTAACGGACAATTTACTAGAGTATAATACATTGAATAGAAAATAAAAAAAGACATTAGAAGAAAAAGAGAAGAATATTGGACATCCTCTCTTTACAAACGAGAATCAAGAATTAAGAAGAAGAACAAGAAGAAAACTTGTATTAATTGGTTTAGATTAGACTACAATAAATGAGAGTGAGTAAGAGTGAGTGTGAGAGAATGGGAGAGAAAGAGAATGAAAACTAATACGTTAACCTCTATTTATAGCAAATAAACCTTAACTAATCAGGTCGTCTGGATGGTCATGTCCGAGATGTCCGGCATCATTTCAGCTTACTATTGCAACCACCTTGACCGATTCAACCTACTTTTGCTGCATGTGCTGGTTGACTGATTCAATCAGCTAGGATGTCACCTATTCTTTAGGAGGATTGACTACTTGACCAAATATTGTTAGATAACCAACTTGAATGATACGTCCCTAATCAGGCTTGGGTAAAATTTTACCCACAACAAAGTTAATCCAATTTTTTTTGTTTATGCAATGTGGTCACATTTGCTCCACGTAAACCTTTTTGATATCCTGATTAACATTTAGCAAATCTAATAGAAGTATGCAGCTCAAATCATATGATTATTCATAATTATATAACTATCCAAAGTCACCCAATTTTAAATTGTATCTGATATAGCTGTTTTTTCTCAACAAGCTAAGTGAAGACAATGAAAGAACTCAGCACTAGACAACGTCAACTTTCTATAGGATCAACAATGATATTTTTTTTTTTTTTTTTTTTTTTTTTTTTTTTTTTTTTTTTTTTTTTTTTTTTTTTTTTTTTTTTTTTTTTTTTTTTTTTTTTTTTTTTTTTTTTTTTTTTTTTTTTTTTTTTTTTTTTTTTTTTTTTTTTTTTCCTTTTTTTTTTTTTTTTTTTTTTTTTTTTTTTTCCGGTTTTTTTTTTTTTTTTTTTTTTTCTGGTTTTTTTCCCCCTTTTCCTTTTCCCCCTTTGTGGTTTGTCCCCCCCCCCCCCTTTTTTTTTTTTTTTTTTCTCCCCCCCCCTTTTTTTTTTTTTTTTTTTTTTTTTTTTTTTTTTTTTTTTTTTTTTTTTTTTTTTTTTTTTTTTTTTTTTTTTTTTTTTTTTTTTTTTTTTTTTTTTTTTTTTTTTTTTTTTTTTTTTTTTTTTTTTTTTTTTTTTTTTTTTTTTTTTTTTTTTTTTTTTTTTTTTTTTTTTTTTTTTTTTTTTTTTTTTTTTTTTTTTGTTTTTTTTTTTTTTTTGTTTTTTTTTTTTTGTTTGGGTTTTTTTTTTTTTTTTTTTTTGGGGTGGTTTTTTTTTTTTTTTTTTTTTTTTTTTTTTTTTTTTTTTTTTTTTTTTTTTTTTTTTTTTTTTTTTTTTTTTTTTAAATTTTTTTTTGGGTTTTTTTTTTTTTTTTTTTTTTTTTTTTTTTTTTTTGTTTTTTTTTTTTTTTTTTTTTTTTTGTTTTTTTTTTTTCTTTTTTTTTTTTTTTTGTTTTTTTGTTTTTTTTTTTTTTTGTGTTTTTGTTGTGATGTTTTTTTTTTTTTTTTTTTGGTTTTTTTTTTTTTGTTTTTTTTTTTTTTTTTTGTTTTTTTTTTTTTGTTTTTTGTTTTGTTTTTTTTTTTTTCTCTTTTTTTTTTGTGTTTGTTTTTTTTTTTTTTTTCTTTTAATTTTTTTTTTGTTTATATTTTTTTTTTACTTTTACTTTATCTAATTTTTTTTTTTTTTTTTTTTTTTTTTTTTTTTTTTTTTTTTTTTTTTTTTTTTTTTTTTTTTTTTTTTTTTTTTTTTTTTTGTGGGGGGGTGTGATTGTTTTTCTTTTTTTTAAATGTTTTTTTTATTTAAAAAAAACAATTTAAAATTAATAATACTGTGCAATGTACTTCAGTCTCCATGTTCTATATATATAATCTATATACTGATCGACCAAAGTTAATCAATTAGCTCTTATCCATATAATGGTTGAATTTTTTTTCTTTAATAGTTTATCTATTTATCTATTGTTCTTAAAAGTCTAGAATATTTAATTGTTTGTATCCATAAAAACAAGGCCGTTGTTTGGTGTCAAACCAATAATCAAGTGATGAGGAGTTGCTTTCAATATTATTGCATTTTCCCGCTGACAGAATAAAAATTGATTATTTTATAGAAATAAATGGAACCAACTATAAAGAGAAATGTAAAGGCACTGGGTCGAAATACCTAACACCAATAAGAAAGTAATTATGTTGTCCCACCCTACCAAAAATCATCAAGTTACAAATCCTATCATAAACCCACGTTTACCATGAAGCATAATACATTTAAGGCTATTTCTTTGCTCATTGCTTGTTTGAAATAATCTCAATGAGCAAAATATATTAAAAAACAGAGTTTCAAATGAGCAAAAATTAGTCTTGAGTGTACTATGCACATAGTACATTTGGGGTGTATGATGAATGAACTCTCATCAACTCTAATGCACATCGTCAATAACGATTTCAGAGATCTAAATTCATAATCCCATTCTTTCTCATACTTCCTCCATTTCTTAATAGTTGCAACAAGTTTTTTTTGGACGTTTTACAATAGTTATAACAATTTTCTTTTAGGTAAATTCTTACGCAAAGAAAGCATTATTTTACTATAATCACTTAGGCCATGTTTCACTCTATCTCCATTCTCCATTTCCTTGGTTGTTGGACTTGTTGCGCAATTTTTATATGTTGCAAGTATTCATAAAACAGATAAAATATATCTATCTATACTAATATACTACCTCCATTTCATATTAATATACACACTTACACTTTTCACGCATGCCGATGCACTACTTTGAGCCTTTATATATCTAATTTTGTATTTGTAAAAAATATAAAAAGTCTATATTCTAAAACTACATATCGAGATGAATCAAACAAGACCCCACATGACTATATTTTCTCTTAACCATAATTCACAAATGATAGTCAAAGGAAAATTTGTGAATAGTGTCAAAAGTGTAATTGTGTAGATTAATATGAAACGGAGGTAGTATTAAAAAGCGTTCATAAGAACGTATATGTGCCACGTGTCACCATCCCTCCTTCAATAACATTCTATCCACGTCTTTCTCATATAGTAAAAAAAAAAAAAAAGCATTGTTAACGTGAAGATTCAAACCCACAAACTCAAGTATGAAAGAAGAGATCCAACCATCACTCCACCATACTATTATTGCTTATTTAATCAAAATCAATGATGATATATGAATGGAAAACTTTTAAAATCCATTAACTAATACTGAAATTTTTTTAAATGGGTATGAGATAATAACTACTCGGAGACGAGAAACGCCGGACGTCTCGAACCTAAATACTAGTTATATATAAAAATATGTTCATTCCAACAGTAGAGTTTGGATTTGTTTTTCTTATATATATGTTTTTCTGTAATCTTATATCTTAGCTAATGCTTTTGAAAGAATATTTGTCTCTTTGTTTGGTAGATGATTGCTTTTACTTTTTTTAATCCAAATGACGGCGATATTGTTTTGTTAGTCACACGCAATTGAGTACTGTATAAACTAGCTAACAGTTAAACAAACAAAAAAGTTGCGGATAATTTTTCTTATCATAAGATAAGAATATATAACAAAGGAAAGATGCTGTAGGAAAAAATTGAGTGCATTCATCATACACCTGGGTGTACTATGTACATGGTACATTCAAGGTTATTTTTCGCTTATTTACTTATTTAGAGTTATACTTATTTGTGATTATGCTCATATGGAGTTTCAAATGAGTAATGAGAAAAAAAAAAAAAAAAAGCCTTGGGTCTACCACAAAATTCCCGTAAAGATTCCTTCTTGGGAGGTTTAATAACCATTCGCTTAGAACCATAAAGCAAAAATAAGACAACTAGTAAACACACAAGTTTAACTTCTAGAGTCCTTATAAACAACTCACTAAATACAAGTTCAACTTATAGAGTCCTTATCTACTATCTGTTGGAGTTGGCTATACTTTATAGCTGGGAATCAAATTATATGGTGAAACCCACATTGAAAGAATAAGAAAAAAAAAAAATTCGCTTATAATTTTCGGGATCGCTTCATAGTTTGAATAGATTTTGGAGAGAACTTTGATATGTTCCCCGCGCATACGAAGGCATGCATTAGTTTTTTAACGATCATTAACAAGTTATCTTGGCTCTAAACATCTTAAAACCTCTAATGATCTAGATTATTTTAGCTTCTTTCCCAATTCTACTTCTATGTTCATGAAAATTAATGCAATTGCTATCACGAATTCGGCATAATCAGCAAATTCCTAAAACAAATTTAGCCTACAATAACCCAATAGCAATAATAGTTAAGACTAATATTTCCTTAAGGGTAGAGGTTGATCAAAGTTTCCTAAATGTTGCTTTCTATCCCTAGTTTCTAACAATTCCTATCACAAAACTGATTATATAGTGAAAGCAATTGTCTTGATCTCTTAAGTACATTATCCTTATTTTGTTGGCGATGGAGCAAACATGTAGGCACACGATGACTATGTAAATGAGTTAGTCAATTGTGAAAAATCTTGCTTATCTTACCACAATAATTCCACCGGCCCATGGGAGAATACCTTGCATGCTTCGGATCATGAAAGCCAATTCTTTGGAAAGCCAATTCTTTGGAAACCCAATACTATTTTTACTATAGACTATAGTCCCTTATCAATTATCATATCCTTCCTCCGTTTCACAATACATGCACCATTTGCTTTTTCACGCACTCCAATACTCTTCTTTAGACATTAATATCTTTAATTGTGTATAAGTAAAAATTATAAAAAGTTGATATTTGGAATCCTCGCATTGAGACGAATTTAATAAGATCCTACTTGACTATGTTTTTTCTTACGTAATGGTGAGAGAAAATTTGTCAAAGTTGCTTGATGAATGGTGCCTAAATGAGAAATGGTGCATGTATTGTGAAACGGAGGTAGTATGAATAACTAAAATCAAAAGTTGCGTTTTCAACATCACAAACTTTCCTTCAAATTCAATTTGCAAGACTTGGTAGGACTATAACTCCACTGGTCATCATCTTTTACATACACTTGATATCATCAAAGTCATAAGGTATCCTTCTTACAGGTCATATTCTACATAGTGTAATTTCCAATAAAGTATATATAAAGACAAAAACCTCACTTTTTTTGAGAATTTGCTGTTCATATATTGTAGCAATTGAAGATGCAAAAGTTTCATTATTGTCTTGGTTCTCTTTTAATCCTTTTTTTGAGGGGGTGGCGAAAATTAACTCTAGGATATAGCACGAACAATAGATCTTATTTTGCTGCGAAATCTTATTAATTCTAATGGACGAATCTTCTAGCTTAAGCTACATACTACTACCTAGAATGCATCGTGGGTGTAACATGTTACACCGTACCATAACTTATTATGTAACATGCAGTTCATATATACAGGCACGTGGTAATATATATGGTGGTAACAACTCAGTAATTTTAGTTTATTATTGTAAGAGAAATCCTACGTCAGTGTTTAAGGTAATGAAACGAATAATAGGAGTGCTTTGTTTTCGAGTTGCTAAAGATGTTGTCCGTGGTTGGTTATGGCCATCAACAAGTGTTTGTCGATCAGTTGGGTCAAGTTTGGTGGTTCAAGGTTGTTACAGTAGTATATCACTAGTGGAAAAAAACGCAAGGGCTGCGATGTAAGGGCTGCGGTTTATTGCAAAACGCAGCCCTTAATAGTGAAGGGCTGCGGTTAGACAAAGACCGCAGCCTTTAGTAATTAAGGGCTGCGATTTTTGGGCTAACCGCAGCCCTTAATAGTGAAGGGCTGCGGTTAGCCCTGAACCGCAGCCCTTTATAATTAATTCTCGCGTGGGCTGATGGGCTATACTTTAGAATGACAAAGTACAGCGCTACCTCACTCTTTCTCTCTCATTTGTCCCTCTCCTCTCTCATTTTCGGTGACTAGGGTTTACTCCCAGACCACCACAAATCTTCATTCATCTATCTCCTCTCTAAAGTTAGGCACCGCACATCCTCAAATCTTCATTCTCCTCTCTTCCTCTCTCGCTCCTTCACTTCAAAACCTCATCATCGCCGCTATTAATGGCGTTTTCGAGCTCTGTTAAGGAGAGAGACGTTTCAAAAGCCGAAAATTGATTTCGCAATTTTCGACGACAAACTTCGTAATTCTAGGGTTTTGATTTTAGGCGGTACTAGTAGAGTTGGCGGTTCGTCTGCTGTCGCTCCTTCGACACTTTCTCCTGACCTTCATATCTTCATCGGCGGACGAAATCGGTACTCTCTCTCTCCTCTTTTTTTTTGTGATTGAAGTTGGAATTTCAAATTTTGATTTGATTTTGGCTCTTTGTAAGGTTGATTTCGATTGTGAATGTCTCCAGAATTTATAGTTTATGTGAATCAATCAATGAGGACATCTGTGGTATAATCTCGGCTCGCCGGAGCCTCGACGCTGCTATTCCTGCTCATCTCTCTCTTTCCTCTATTGGTTGTGCTGCTGTGTTGTGGCGGTGTTGCCCTGCTATTCACTCATCAGGTAAACTAATTATCTTTTTCTCTCCTCTTTTCTTTGCCCTAATTTTTGTGGTCCTCTATTTTTGTTACAAATTTACCTCCAATTTTAGTTCGTTGTTTTTGCGATTTAGTGAATTCGCTGTTATTTTGCCTTTTTTATAAAAAAAATTTTCGTTTTTTACTTGTGTTAAAGCTAATTGAGAGGAGATAATTGGTAATTCGAAGGAAGAATTCGTATTAAGTTGACCTATCATTGGTTTGATTTAGATGAGAGTTGGAGGAGGAGGATAATTAGCGTGGAGAAAATTTGTTGGACTGATAGGTTGATAGTTCATGTAGCTTAGGCTAGAAAAAGATGAATTTGTATGCTCTACTGTTTAGTATGGGATTATGTACTTTGCTGATTGCATAAGAATGACAGGTAGAAAAGGTTTATCGAATCGGAACTTTGGTATATAGGTAATCTAGGTGGATGAGTGGCTTGATATGGATGTGAATTATGAATTATTCAAGTGTTGTTGACCTTATGTTGCAGGAGTTTAGTTGTTGCCTCAGTGTGGGCTACTTGTGTAATGGCTTCGTATCAAGTCGGCGAGCGGTTCCGTTACACCCAACCTCCATCGAAGGTGCTTCATTGGAGAAACTTCTTTAAATGAACCACAACATCACCAGCATGTCATTTTGGTGTTCGCAGCAAGACAATGACACATACAACTCTATACTTCAGGTTCGTCTTGATCCTTCCACTTCTATTTCATGTTTTGATCTTGTAGTTGACTATCTCCACTGGTGTTTTGGTTTTCTTTGAACTCCAGTTGGTCTTCGTTGTCAGCTGGCTTGCTCATTCTTACTTTTACGAGTTGTATGTGTCATATTGTGTGTCCTTGCATTCATTGACAGGACAGTGGTGACATGGATGTTCGAACTCTTTCCTCCTCCTATCTCCTCTCTTCATCTTCGTCTTCTTCACTCATGATCATAATCGCTCTAATTTATTGGGATTTCTGGGTCTGGTTGTTCGACATTCACAAGGGGTCATCAAATGTTCGATTTTTTGGTAATTACTTCCATGTTTATTCTATTTAGTTCTTATTTCTTCTTTTCGTTCTTGTTTCTTCTATTTTGTTTTCATATCTAAGTTTATTTCGTTAATTTTTTCATGTTGTTCAACACTTTTTGGGGTGGTTTTCATCAATGGTGCGTAATGTTGCCCATTTTTTTGTGCTGATTTTAATTGATTTATTTCTTTTTCTTGGTGTATCTGTGGTATACATGCTGAAATTGCTCTACTTTGGTATATTTGTGATGTTTTAGTTATTGGATTTTATTGTTGTAGTTCCGAAAGATTTTAATTTGTAATTATATGTCATTATGTTATGGATGTTGTATTTATTGCATTGCTTTAATTTGTAACTCTTTAGGCTCGAGGAGTACATGAATCTATCTTCCATAACAAGTGAGCTAGTATGATGTTGAGTAGCTTGCGATAGGTGAATAAAGGAGTGGTGGTAGTAAAACAAGGAAAGCTATAGAGAGACTAAGGGAGGGTACAATAAGAGTTAGAGACGAGATAGTGGAGGATGGGCAGGGGGAGAGAGACAAAGAAGGGTGGTTATTCAATCAAGCTTATTCTTGTCCTTCACTCCTTCTTTTACACTTGTTTCATATTCTAGGGGTCTACTTGATCTCATATGCAAGCGTTGTATATTTACCTGATTAGATTTTTGATTTTTGTGTTTATCAATTTATCCGTTAACTAAAATATATAGAAAACTTCAAATTTTATCTGTAATATGGTACTCCATATACTTGAGTTGGAAATCTGATATATTGATTTTTGTATCTGTGGAGGGACGCTAGATATGAATTGAAGAGGAGATAATTGTTACATATTGACTTGTAATGTATCTTTGGAGTATGAGAAAAGGTATGTTTTATTCTAACGCTTTTTTAGTGTGCTCTTTTTTCGAGTTATGTTTTAGAAATTAGAACCCTTTTACCCAGAAGTTGATTGTTCGAGGATGAACTTTATTTATCCCCCTTTCCCCCTTAGTTGAAGATGATTGTTCGAGGAATTAGTATGGGCATTGTAGCCCCCTTTGGGATCATGGTACTGGTTTGGTTGAATTGTTTTTTGCCTTTATTGCTTGCTTCATTCTTAAAGTTGGTGAATCTAAATAGTTAATGATTTTGTGGGATTTCTCAGCCTAATATGTATTAAGTGGTTGTTTTTAGGGCTTTAATTGATTGATCTATGGCTAAATATGTGGTATTGTTGTTTTTTGGGCTTTAATTAATTTTGTGGGATTTCTTAGCCTTATATGTATTGTTGTTTTTTTACCTTTTTGTATATAATTTGTTTGCTTTTTACGGTGAATTGTTCTGTTATAAAAAATTAAGGTTCGTTAGCATCAAACTAAACATCGATGTATATTTGTGCTTTGCTATTATGATAACTCCTTTGAATGTTAGGAATTATATTTGTCTTTGGTCGTCTTTGTTATTCTTATTGATTTGGTGCGTGCCTTCTTCTCTATTTTGTGAATTTGATTTCTTCTTGGTGTTGGTAAATGTTTAACTAGTTTAATTTTGTTTCTATGTATTTGATAAATTAGTCTCTTATGGAATGACTAAGATTTCCGAACTTGGCTATAGCTGCGGCCATTTTTCGTTCGGCGAGGATTAATTGTTCTTTGGACTTAGTGGTTTGTCCATTTGAGTGCTGATTTTTGTTGGTAAATGAGTGTTTGATTTTTTTTTTTTGTTTTTTTTTTTTTGTTACAGGGAGCAAAGTGTTTGATTTCTTTCTTTTTGATTTTTGGGTCTGGTAATAATTTTACTTACTGTCCATTGCGAGAACATGTAGAAAACACAAATAATTAGCTGTCGAATATGCCTTTTGTTTGTTATTGATTGGTTAATTTAGATAGAATTTGTTTAGTCCCCATACTTCAATGGATGTCGGTTCCGTAAGAATGTTTAAGCTTTTGATGTGTTTTTACATGCTCATTGTTGCCCGTTTCTTGGTTGGTATAGGAATAGTGTTTTGTTTATTGCTTTAGTTATTGTGGGTGGATGATGTCTCTGGTGAGACGAGCGAGTGTTTGCTGTGGTGGGGTGAGGATGAGGGTTAGCAAGTGTAGTATGGTGGGATTTCATAATACAGTCACTAGGGGTTGGAGAATGTGAGCTATGTAAGCTCAGTAGCTGGTGCGTCATTGCTTGAAATGCAGCAGGTTCTCATACTGTTTTTTACTTGTATTTCTTGTTCTTTCCAGCGTACATCTCTCTCTCTTGTCTGTGTTTGTTTGTAGCATTAAAGTTTTGCGGTTTTGAGGTGATCTGAGTACCTTGCCTTTTTTGTTCTAAGCCTTTGTCTGCAATGCGCAAAATGTGTAAATCGTTGATTCACATCATTCGTCCAATATATGTCAATTTTATGAACCGCCTTATGCTCTAACAAGATACTATTGCATGATATATACACTTTTAATTCTTCATGTTGAATCATTTTACACTCTTAGGGGTACGAAAACCTTTCGAAGCTATAGTTGTCTCCCCAAGTACGCCGAAGGACACTTGTAATCCATTAATTTTAGTTCTTTGTGGAGGTCCTCTTGATGTCGCAACATCTAAGTTTTCAACAACATTGGCATTTTTTGGCATCAATGGATATAATCTACTGATTGTTAATTATCGGTAATTAAATTAGATAAATTCCTACTCTTTTTTCCTGCATATACATATATGCTGATCTGTTTTTATTAGTGCCGCTACCCAAAAACTAAGAATCCCATAGTGTTGAAGATTAAGTTATGTGAACTGAAAAAGAGTATGAGAGTTGGGGTAATGATTAACAATGACAATTAGCAACACCCACTGCAATGCCCCCGCTGTACTCCCCCACCCTTCTCGGCCTCCCCGGCCCACCCCCGCCCCTCCCCCCTGCTTGCACTCCCCCCGCACACCCCCGCACACCCCCAACCCCCCCCATTGCTGCCCCCGCTGCACTCCCCGCCCAGCCTTCCCAACCCTAATGCACTCCCCCCGCCCAGCCTTCCCAACCCCCGCTGCACTCCCCCTTTACACCCCCCCATTTCACTCTTTTGTTTTAAAAAATCTGTTTCATCTCTGAAAAATGTAAGAAGGCATAAATCTCAATGGACGCTTTATTGTTCTTTCTTCCTAAAAATAACACAGGCCCCAATTTTGTCAAAATCAAAATGACAGCCAATCTATTTTGGTTTGCCTAACCCTGTTGTGAAAACAATAGGAGATGGAGGGAGTAATATTTTGCCATCTGCTGCTTGTAGCTTGTACTCTGCATCTTTTCCATAATTGCTGCTAATATTTGCACGAACGTTACCTGCAGAAGATCTTAGAAGAACAGCAGAGGGCTCAAAATGCCTTGGTATCTGCATCACCCTCTAATCTCAGTCCTGGTTGTGGTTCACCACGGCTAAATTCAAAACAGATTCCTCATCTGCATTGCCATCAAAGCACACAAATGAGTGGTATATATCAATTTGAAGATTACAAGTGAAGGAACTCTCTATCTTTTGTTACACTAGTTTTGATACTAAAATGTAACTCAGTCAATATTTTCTTTATATGTGTATAAATAACATGAATTGCATTGAGAAGTGATACTTTTATATATATGTAATTGATTTTGGATCATTTAGGACTAAAAAAATGAAAAATAACATGATTTTATATATACTTACCAAGGGCTGCGGTTTTTGCCCTGAACCGCAGCCCTTAACCCACTAAGGGTTGCGGTTTTTGCCCTGACCGCAGCCCTTAACGTGCTAAAAACCGCAGCCCTTCCTAAATGCCAAGGGCTGCTAGTCCAATGGCTGCGGTCAAAAAACGCAGCCCATGGGCCCCTTTTGACCGCAGCCCGTGGGCTTTTTTCCTCTAGTGATATGTCGGTTTTTGGGAATATGTGTTGAGGGACAAGGTGACTCAAGAAGTTCGTGAGCATGGACGAGACGATGATAGGTTTTCATGGTTGGGACGTATGTTTTCCGGTTTTGCAAACCAGAGGTGTGTTCGAGAGATCCACTTATTTGGCTCTCTTTTTAGTTTGATTGATCTTAATGGTCCTTGCCTTGACAACTTCAAATCTGAAGGCGGCACCCCATTTGCATCTGGGGGTTTTCAGTATGCCCACTCATCAGCGATTCTCCTACCTCATGGAGAAACCTGACATACTCTCGAGCGAGAGTAATGAGTCACAACGAAACACGACTCTTCAAAAGATCATGAGCCCAGAATCCCAAGCGATAGCAGATTGTTGGGATTGCTCATGCGGCGAGAAGGGACGCTCGCAGTTGGTTGTTCGTTGTCCGGATCGTGAACGTCATCCGCTTCTTCTACCACTTCCATCAGCATTTCGAGGTTCGAATCCACCATCACAAGCACTGACCAGCGACGCCCCCCTTCCTAAGTGTTTTTGTATCAGTTTTACTTATTTTGGTTTAAGCTGGCATGTACGAGCTCATAAAGCTCATTTAGATTTGTTTGTTTGGTTTAGGTTTGGTTGTATTAGCATTAGGCTGTACTCCCGCTTTTAATTAATGCACGATTTCTCGTTGTAAAAAAGAAAAGGTAATGAAACTTAGCTTTACCAGATATGTATTTTTCTTTATAAATATCTATTACCAATCAATACCTCCTTCCTAATTATATTGTATGACAATAAAAAAACCATGATGAAGGAAAAAGTTCTTTTTCGTATTCACATGGATCTTTATATATTATTTACATAAAAGTGCGTTACAATTACTACAAATTATATCCGTTTATCAAATAGGAAGTTTTAGGATTTCATTTGGCGTGGTTATATGTAAGACAATGTGGTTTAATATATACTTCTTCGCCGATTTTATGGCTCGTTTGGTAGTCGTTAAAAATGGTGGTAACGGGAATGAATTTTAAGTGTAAATACACCCTTAAAATCTCCATATAGTGAGGCAATTTCAACCCACAAGTTTGTGTTTATTTCTCCACGGGAAGCAATCTCACCCCTAAGCTTGTGTTTTCTTCTCCAAGGAGAAGCAATTTTCATTACCACTCATTACGATGGGAATGAAAATTTAAGAAGAAAAATAGATAAGTACTCTAGGATAAATTTAACATTACCATAGAAATAAACAATGATTTTCTTCACAAATTTACGTACAAATTCATTTCATTTCCATGTATAACCAACCACCAAATGGGCTCTTAGTACAAATGAGAAGCAGTAATCATGCAAATCTTATTGCTTCAAGCCATTCACTAATCTTCCTTTTGGCTGTTAATCGCCGATTTAAAAGTCAGAAATCAATAAAAAAAAAGTGACCTACACATATCAACGGGTCAGAAGGAGATATTTTGGTTGTTCACTAGCTACTTAATTGTTTAATCTAGGATAATTCCAAATAACTTTTTTTCCATTAATGTCACCATATTTGTCATCATGAACAAGAACAACAAAGAGAACTTTTGAAGGATCAATCTAGTAATAGTTAAGATGAATAAATATCAGAATAATCATATGAACATTTCAAATTAACCATCTGATAATGATAATAATTTATGATAGAGAATAATGTCAATTTCCAATTAAAAATATTGTAGTACTTAACTTAAATACTTATCAGCTAAATATGTAAAAAAAGGATTATGACACTCACGCAGATAGTACATGAAGTTGTGAATATGCCATCACTTGAATCAATGCACAAACAATTAACAATTAACAATTAACAATTACTAACTAAATTAGGTGAAGCAATTTATAACTAATATTAGGTCAAATATTCGTATCAGTATAAGAAAAATAAAAAAGGAAAAATCAATCATCATGTCTCTTGACGTATATATGACCACCATCTCCTTATTCCAACAACTTGACACATTGTTCATATACATATATAAAAAATTGGCACTATATATGTGGGTCGTGGAAAATTGCACACCACTTTTTCTTATCTAAAGTATTTCACAATATCAATTATCAAGCATACAATAATAATCTTGTCGACATACATGATACATGGCCTTATATGCCCAAGCTAGTTGATGCTCAAGATGTGTCAGATCAGAAAAAACGTAACCGATATATCACTCTTGTGGTTCATGGGGTCCTATCTACTTATTCAACTTTTAGCAATATTATGATGAATTGACGATCCAAAACTAACTTATAATTGAAAAGGCTCAAAGGAGAACTTTATGGCTGCTTATGAAATGCTCCATCGTCCATGATTTATGTAATGTTTGTATTCATCAAATCTACTACAAAGTTCCAAATTTGGTTAAAGCTCCTTATCCCTTTGAACTCACTATTCATGTCGAAAATCTATCAATTTTCTCTTTCTCTTTATAACCCCAAATCTACATTTTTGTCATTTTCATCATTTTCTCGGTTTCATCATGCAAGTCATCAAGTGTGTCAAATAAAGGACTTTTATGTGCTTAAATTTTCACTTTATAGTCTTAACTTTTCTTACTGTTGTCATATTGAAATCCATCGTTAAACATTATTGAGTAAATGTGTATCCTTACCTTTCATACTGGATAATTTTGAAAGGGTTGTTCTTACTAAATCTTTTGCTAGATTTTTAATCATTTTAATTCATGGGTGCACATTTGTAGGATAAATTATTTTAAAGTAAATGGATATTTTGAAGTTCACCCGAAGAAAATCTTTTATTTGCTAATTGAAGCTTTAATTTTTAAATAATAATGATGTGATAGATAATAATAGTATTAAAGTAGAAAATAATAAGGTTGATAAAAATATCGACTTGCAGAAAATATGAATATTAATACCGAACAATATTTGGGCAACCTAAGACAATGGTTGTTGGCTGATTCACTTAGCTAGCTTGTTCGAGTACATGTATTAGTTGTTTATATTGGCTATTTAACTATTGGTTGTTTATAAATGTGTTTTGGTAAGATCAACTGTTAATGATGCTTGTTTAATGAAATATGAAGCAAAAAAAACAAAAATAAATACAAAAAAGCTAATAAAACTAACTTTCTGCTTTTGGCTGAAAAGTTACCCCAAAATCTATTTACCATAAACCTTTTTTGTTCTATTTGACCACATAAAAAGTTAAAAGTAAAAAGTCAACCAAAGCCATTTATTACCAACAACCGGTTTTATGTTTTTTTTGACATGCACATTCTGCTTACTTGTAGCGAGCCACTTAGCTTGTTAATAATAGTTAGTGTTCGGCTCGGCTTGGGTTTGATTAATTTTACTGAGTTCAAACTCAAACTCACCTCGAACTTAGAAATCAGGCTCAAGCTTGGTTTGATAAGAATAATCCGAACTCGACTAGTATAAACATGTGCCAAGAATAAACACTATAAGATTTTAATGTTGTTATTAATTGACTTTATATTAGTGTTCTGCTTGGACAAGTTGTGCTAAAATTCCACTATCTTTGTCATTTAATTAATCATTCATGCAGCCTTGGTGAACAATTATATAACAATCTCACAAAAAAATTGTACGGATTTTATTTATTATCTTAATGAGCTCACGAGCTTTTGTGCCGCACCATTTAGCTTGAATTTGGCTCGTTTAATATTCGAAATATAATTTTAAGCTCAAGCTTGGCTCATCACAAATGAAACGAGATCGAACCGAATTTTTACCGAATTAATTCTGAACTGTTTATCATGAACAATTATGTTCATATCCACCCCTAAAGATAGTTCAACGGTTAGAATGATAATAATAAGCTGGTGCGAAGGGGATATTAAAAAAGATTTGAGGTTTTAGTACCTCACTAAATACACTTATTAAATGATTTTTACATATAAAATGTAGTTATTGAACATTAAAGTGGAGATATAAGCTAGTCGGCTGTGAGCCTGTGACCAACTATAATTGAAAGGCATCATTAGTTCTCATTACTTTTTTAAGGCGCAAACCTTCTGAATTAAAACATGTTTTTTTTTCCATAAATGGTAAAATCTAACTATCATAAAGCAAGATATTTTAGGGTGTACCTGTGAGCCAGTCAAAGCCAAAATAGGAAGGTGGAGACAAAAGAAAACGGACAAAAAAACAGGAAAAAGAGGTCGGCCTTGCAATTATTTTGCTAACAATTGATGATGATTTTTAATTAATTAAAAAATTAGATCAATCAATGAAAGAAGGGTTGATTCCAAAGGGGAAACAATGGGCTAGAATGTCAAGTATATAATTGCAAAAGTCACATTCATAAGTTGCTCATTAAAGTGAGAGAAGCACAAATTTTCATAGTAGCTTGAAAGGATTTTCATGATGTCATAAGATACGAAATCATATTGTTAATTTTCTCCTAATAATAAAAAGAAAAGGTCAAGCTATGAAAACATACTCATAAAGTTGAAAATGAAATATTGGCTATTACGATAAGTAACCAATCGCCTATCTCCACATCAAAGTCTTTTTTTATCAAGGAACCAATTTTACGTATAGGCTACCTCCTTTTTTTACCCCCTTTAGTCAAGATGCTAGATATAATGTAGAATATAATCATGTTAAAGTTGGAAAGTGGAAACAACTATGCCTCCTTTCTTTAGAGCTCTATAGTAATGAGAGAAAAAAAAATCAGGCAAAGCTCCAAGAGATGCAAATATAATCAATCCCGAGTGGTGAGTGGAGAGGGTAGCTATGGTGGTTTGTTTGATGGCGTGGTGGTCTTCTATACTTTTTATCCCCTTTCTAAATTAGTCGCATCGATGATTTTTTTTGGCAGTAGTACCTTTTAAGAAAAATAAAAAGAAAAAGTGAGATTTTGTGTTTTGTCTTTTATGGTCGAAACGGGCTTCTCTAGTTTAAAGATGGGTGATTTCTACTCCTCCCATTTTATAATATAGTGCTTGTTTTTCTCTTTTGAGGTCAAATTTTAAAATCTTTGACCATATATTCTCATTCGTATATATAAAAAAACATAAGCATGTGAGCTCTTGTTAAATTCGCCTCAATGTGTAGTTTTTTATAATATCAAAGTTCTATATTTTAAATTAATAAGTAATTGAAGATATTGAAGGTCAAATATTTATCTTGGAGACCTTGTAAAAAAGAAACAAACACTATATTATGGGACGAAGGGAGTATAAGGTTAGAATAAACTCCTTATTGAAGCCTAAATCAAAATCTCTTGTGCTACTTCTAGTGTATCACTATTTTTATTGGTTGTAAGTATCACTATGACCCTTCATTCTATAAATAAATTTTAAAAACACTTTATAATCAACAAATAGAACTTAGTTCTATGGTGGTCATAAATCATAATGAAGATGACCATCAAAATCAAATGGATTACTGAAGCTTAAATCAAAATATGTTACTAGAGACCAAATATGAAATGTATCAGCAAAAGTGTGATTTTCAACAAATAAAATTTGGAACTAATAGTAGAAAAACACCAAAGATGATTTATAGTGACAATTTTTCCAAAGAAAATAACTTCTTTGAATATAATACTTCTTATGTTTAATCAAATGTCCCCTCAAAAACAAATTGTTTGATCAAATGACCATAAGATGTCAAGTTAGTGTCAACTAATAAGACCAAAATTTATGAGCTAAGAAACTCAGTGGTCCATAGAGCTTTCCAAGTCCTACTCTATAACTAGAGTTGGGAAATTCTGGTGAATGCATTGTGTTAAACTTAGTTTCGAATCGATTTTAGATTACAAACAAATGAATAATCATGTAAAATTTTACTATATTAGCAAATTTTTCTTAGTAACTCCAAGTCGAGTTTCTATCGAATCGAGGATGTCCAACACTAATTTTCTTTCAAGAAGGATATCCAACACTAATTTTCTTTCAAGAAGGATCAATGTTACCTAATTTCCTAATTCCCCCGCGAATTGCGATTTGAGAAAAGCGAATTATGGTCGGTTTTGGTTCATTTTGGCCTATTTTGGACGAATTGGCGAATTCAAAAGGAGAATTAGATAGCGAATTAGGTAATACTGAGAAGGATATCCAGCTCTACCTAAGACATCCTCATTTTGAGGGGAAATTAAAAGGTTGAAAAATATCTTCTAAAGCCTCAAAAATTGGTCCCCTACACGGCTACACTTTTTACTGAAGTATCTAATCTTGTTCACTGTGGTGCAACTGTAGAGTGGAGGAAATTTGAGGACATTTGCGTCAATCGTGATGTAACAATCGCGGATGACAAAGATAGCACACTTTGTTTGATGGAGGCATTAGGCGTATACTCCTTTTGGAACATAATTTTAGCAAATCAGGTTATTTATGAAAAACGAATCATTGCTCATTAGACAATTTTGGTGTCTCAAATCTGTGCAGGATTTGCTGAAAATGATACACAATTAGCCTAAATCAAAATCTCTTGTCCTACTTCCAGAGTTCTAGTATATCACTTATGTATCACTATTTTTATTGGTTGTAAGTATTACTATAACTCTTCATTCTATAAATAAATTTTAAAAACACTTTTTTCTTGGTAAACTTTAAAAACACTTTATAATCAACCAATACAACTTTGTTTTATGGTGGTCATAAATTATAACGAAGATGACCATCAAAATCAAATGGATTAGAATAATCTTGACTCAAATTTTAAAACCAAATCAGTTGGACCACTAGATTTATATGGTTTATCTTTATTTATGACTACCATAGAATTTTTAATCAACTTACAAGTGGTACAAAAATTGTTGGATAAAAGATTTGAACTCGATTAGTTAGGGTAAGATATATTCTAATCTGGTGGGCCACGGGATATGATTTCCACACTAAATTAAAGCTTTGTTCTCTTTAGTTTTTTTTCCATTGAAGTTTCGTTATTGGACAATGTTGATGTCTCAGTTAAGCTGTTTTTCTTTTTTCCTTTTCTATTTAAGTAGAGCTGAATTTTGTTTTGTAATTTACTTATGTTCACTTCTTGTACTATAGTTGAAGTCAATCAATAACGTCGATTTGATTTTATTCAGACTTTACTCTTATTGATCAATATTGATTGTTGCTGATCAAAGCTAAGCTGAGTTATGTGGGAATAAAAAAATCAATTAGCTCCTCAAAACTGGAGGACCAAAATTTGCTTTAAGCTCCACTAATTAAGATTTCGATATATACATTCACATAAAAACAAATAAATGCTACCAAAATCCTTGGGTTGAATATGTGTTCAAATCAATCCTTTTTAGTTTTGCACACGGCTTGAATTCATTTAAAAATTCCTTGTGATCCCATCTCCTCCCTCTTTCCCGCGCTTCTTTTTTCTAAGTTTACGTCTGTAAAAGTATATAGAGTGTAGAAAACGTATGTAGAGTCTAAAACTTATACAAGTTACAGTCATACAATAAGGTTCTCCTCACTTGATTTGAACATTAATATTTACTATATGATGTTGCATAGCAAGTTTGAATTGTACATAATAGAGGATAAGATGTAAACACTTATAAGTTTAAGTGAGTATTTATTTAATTGTTTGGCCGCTAATAAAAATTTTCCAAGTTAATAATTATTTCTCTCGTTTTTTTAGATATGGGACAACTACATAGTATACATGGTATACTTCATCCTTCTTATTCATCACCTTGGTTGTTTTTCCAAAGTTTCCAATGCATGCTTAACCATTAATTAATATTTTGTAATCATGTAATGATAATAGGTATGAAGAGTGATATTTTAAAAATAATCATTAAATTTAATATAATACAATTCCAATTAATAATAACTTTTTGAACTATATATCGGTGACAATTTATAGTTAGCTCTATAATGTTGACATTCTAGTCGAAAAGAACCATGGAGGGAAATAGGTTTTAACAATGAAAAACCCCCCCACCTGTGGCTTAGCGTTTTCTCTTTTTGACTGTCCGTACATAAATTTAGTTACAGTAGAGGGCAGAAACGAAGGTGGTCTTCCTTTTTCTTAATCGATCCAAGCTAGGACTAGTTGGCTTATTAAAATGCATCACCTATATCATGTAATAATTATACAAATCGCATAAGGTTAACAATGGTTGGATACATGCATGCGTATAGGTTACAACTAGAGATGTCTCTCGATTCAACGTACTAGTCCAGAAGATTTAAAATGATTATTATCAATTATTCAAATGTGCATATCTTGCGAAAGACATCTGGGAGTAGAATAAACAACTATTTTAAGGATTATATGTGAATCCAAGTATTATCTGATTGAATTTTGTCTTTAATTCATCTCTTTGCGGCTTCCTTGCTCTATATGGGAAAAGGACATGTAAAAAAATATTTTAACTTCCAAACATTTGTAAAAAATTAGAATTATTAGGAGTAATCCCAATTTTTGGGGGACATTCTCAATATAATGAGAACTGTTGTTTTTCTTACCTTCATAAATCCATTTTGCGTCAATGGTATATTCCTCCACCCTAATTTAATCCCAACTATATGAATTTTGCACTATACACAAACCACTTTGTCCATATTTTCTACTATTTATGTTTAGAAAAATGTTAGTTTTTATATAATGATAAGATTTTGTTGGTTTTTTAATGTACATTTTGAAGTATCAACTTTTCACAATTTTTACTAATGGCTAATTGAAGATATTGATTTTAATAGTTGTACTTTAATAAACATGAAAGTCAAATTGTTGCATATATGTAGATTGCAAAAATGAGTATATATATATATATATATTGAAAGGATCTCCCTTGAAGTTGGAATCATAAAAAAGTTAATCAAAATTTTGGACTATATTTAGGCAAGATAGGTGAAAATTTGGATTATATATGTTAATATTTACTATAAAGAATAACACTTTGGATCATTTTATCTACTATTTTTCTAACCTATACACCTAGTGTGTAGGTACTGTTTAGTTATTTATTTTTACCTTTATTCAACAAAATTGATATACTCCCTCCGTTTTTTACTCATTTACTGTAAACACAATATTCTAGGCAACAGGAGAGAGAGTATACTTTTTGGGTCCACTTGCATTAAACAAATAGAAATATATAAGGAAAGAGAACATTGGATCCACTTTTTTGGCCCACTTGCATTAAACAAATATAAATAGCAAACAAAAGTGGGTCGTAGAACAATTAACTAATAATATTTTATTTTTATAATTTAAGAATAAAGTAAAGTGAGTAGAACTTCGCAGAACGGACTGAAACGGAAAGAGTAAAACTTCACAGAACGGAGGGAGTATATGACATAGTTAATTAATGATATAAATCTGATCATTGATATCTAATATCTATTATGAGAATAATATCTTTGAATATTAGCTATGTCATATTTATCAATTTCGTTGAATAAAGCTAAAAATAAATAGTTAGTGCATAGGTTAGAGAAACTCTTTTATCAAAAATCTCAAGAACTTAGAATTTTTCCAAAATAATCAATTTTGGATCAAAATTAACCAATTTGGTAGGCAATTATCCTCTTTCCAGTTCTTACTTCATTCTCTAGGGGAATGTAAATATTTCCTAGGTTTCACGTTTTCTTTGTTGTTTTGTATAAGCAATGGTGGATCTTAAAATATTTGCATTTGGGGGGATGCAAATTTTTTTCACACTAACATATATGAAAGTCTAAAACTATCATGGCAGTGTTGTAATTAAAAAAAACAATCGAGGAAGAATTGATCTAGCAATATTATTATCATTATATGTTTTTAAAGAAAAGGGGCTAGTTATACTATGAAAAGAAAAATAATGAAGGGATAAGATTAAATTAAATAGAGGAAGTTATTTATATATACTCAATATGTATTACAATAGATATAAAAAATTTGTGTCTACTTATTCTATTCTATATTGTTATTAAAAAATATATATTATTGTTAGTTTAAAAAAGCCAATTTTAATAAAAAAAAAAGTGTTAGATTTAGGTAAATAAATGGAGTGATTTCTATTGATCAATATTTTAGTTTATAAACTAATGATAGTCTTGACTGTGTTAGAAAACCTATCTAGATTAGATTAGAGATCTATCCATCTATATAATATATCCACATAATATTTTATATTCTATCAAAAAAATATATACCAATTTAATTGCAGACTTTATAAAATACGCCATACTACTTCTAAGGTCTCATAGCAAACTACCTATAACAAAAACAAGTGTAATATTCTTTGACTTTATTACTTGGAGCGTATGATTAGTTGTCCTTATTTACATTTGACATGTGGTTTATCCTTTTGTTATAATGGCTTGCTATGTTTACGGTTGTAAGCTAATCCTATATCAATTTTATTGATCTTGGGTTGGGGGGCAAGCCCTTGCCCGCCCCAACCAATTTTTATTAAGGATATGAAATAAGTGTTTGGCAAGGTAGCGATTTAGGTAGCGGGTAGTGGTAGGAGTAGAGGTTGGGTAGCGGTAGGGAAACATTAGATCATCTAACGTTTCACAAACTTTAGTAGCGGTACAATACCAAAGAATTGGAAACTGCCAAGAACTGATTTGTTTTACTAGCACAGTCTATCTTACTCTTAGCTTAGTTCTCTCTGTTTATAAAAAAATAAGTAGCAAACTTTTTGTCTTTCACTCTTTATTTTCTTGAGTTTGGCATGTTACAGACTTGCAACAAATAAAATAAAGAAGTATATATAAATATCTTTGTACCTCTATGGCCAATGTATGAACTTTGAAACACTTTGTGAAATCTTTTATGAAACTGTTCTATTCTTTATAGGAAGATCTTATCTTAGTCATTAATATTTACGTCTACTGCCGCCTAAGAGTCTATATATTACAAGGTGGGCAAAACTTGCCAAGCAATAGCATTGAGTTGAAAATAACGTCTTTTAGGAACGATCCATGATGGAAAGCATAGAGTAAAGCCATGATGGAGAGCATAGAGCCTAGAGGAGCCCATTTCGCAATGTTGCAATATCTCATATATATATATATATATATATATATATATATATAGGGTATATAGAAAAAATTAAAGAAAAAAAAACAAAAAACACAACCTACTCACTCTTTTGTTTTTTTTTTTTCAGAACGATTTTATGAAACGACATGTTATGCACAAGGACCTAAGATCATTTTTTTTTTTTGGAGTTGTGGAAAACTTCAATTCCCAGTCAAAAGCCACTTAAAAGTAAACATTTCAGCTTCTAATGTATGAGGGGGTATGTCGAATTATATAATAAATCTTTTTGGGATCTATTGTATTCATATTTCATGATGTCCTTTGTGTTTTGTCTTATTGATTCTTTACATGGTGGGTTTACCACCTAGCATTGCAGATATAGGGAATATATTTTGAGATCTCCTAGTTTCCATATTTCATCCCATGTTGATTCTAGTTTACTTTTTCCTTTAGTTTATATAAGGCAATACGTCGTTTATCAAGAAAGTATAATCATACATCATGTTAGGTATATCAATTGTCGACAGTAATCTATCATATAAACACTACGCATAGAATTAAGCTAACCACAAATATACTTGATTAAATATACCAACTATATTAGAGTTATGCCTATAATTGTTTAGCATTATACAACCGCACTTGGAGTTAAACCCGTATATATAAAATATTTTAATTATACAACCCACTTGGAGTTGTAGCAACTAAAATATGTATAACCCGTACTAGTTCGTATAACTCAAAAAGTCATAACTCCGAACAAGCAATGTTATAACTCAAACACATATCTAAAATGATAAACCAAATTGGGGTTAGCACTGGAACTCTAATTAGTAATTCATATAACTCCAATCAATACCTATAATTCTAATTATAATGCACTACAACCCAATAGCATTTTCTATAAATCTAAACTAATATTGTTCTAAACCAAGTAGTTATAACTCTACTTAATATTCAAATTAATCCCTCATAATCATACATAAATCCCCATCGAGTAATTAAACACCCACATAACTTGATTTGAATTATACGAACTTGTACTAGAGTTATGCCATATCTATAGCATTATAGCAACCCACTAATAAAACCTTACATATAAAATATTTGAACAAGTACATATAATTGTAGTTTTACCATAGTGTATGCAATGGTATATTCTAACAATGAGATGGTTGTTAATTATAAGTTCATAACTCTAATCAAGTTAAAAACTCAATCAATACTCCGAATTCTAAACAAATGTGTAAACTTAACACTACTACACACAACCCAAAGATGGTAAACCCTTAGACTAGTTCATATAACTCAAAAAAAGTGGCATAATCAACAACCAATGTTATAACCTAAAAGCATATTCCAAAAATAAATCCAATTATAATGAGCACAGTAACCTATTTAATAATTCATGAACTCTAATCAAATATTGCATAACCTAACTACAACGTACCAACCAAATTAGCATTTAAATCAAACAAATATTGTTCAAACAATGTAGTTAACCACTAATATTCAAATTAATCTCCATAATCATAAAAGATCCCCAATCGATTAATTAAACACTCACACATCTGATAAGAGTTATGCCAACTGTACTTGAGTAGTAGAATGCCAATATTTGTTTTAGAGGTATAGCAACCTGTACACATAAAATATTTGATTAGAACATATGATATTTTTTAATAGAGTTATGCCAAAAATATTTAAGAGTTACACAAACTAGATTTATAACTCCAAAAGAGATGGAAGAACAACAAGCAATGCAAACCTAACAATTAACCTACAACCTAAAAACATATTTAACTCAACTAATAATACCACAACCTAAAAACATATGCTACAACTCAACTAATACTACCTATAACTCTAATTAATACTACCTATAACTCAACAAAGTATTGACAAAAAAATAATAATGAGTGAAAAGATTAATGGAGAATTAATTAACTAAGGCATCACATCGACACAAAGCTAACTAATAATAGAGTTATAGCTTCTGATATAACAAGAAACAAAGTCTGAATAGGAAGAAAACAAAACTACAACATATCAATGCTAGGTGGTAAAAAACACCATGAAAAGAATCAATAAGAAAACGAACATGATGAAAGAACCCATCAAAGACTTCATATTATATAAAAATTCATCGAGAAGAATGGTGAATCGCCGATTAGGAGATTCAACCTTTTTTCTTTCCTTTGCGAATAATTCGTGAGATTCGCCATAAAATGGTTTGGAGGGAGAGAATGAAACTTCAAGGGTTTCAAAAGGCAATTGTCATTGGAGAGTGAATTTATTACCCGTAAAAATATGGTCTAACGAGATTAGGAGAGCTCAATCCAGGCGTGTATTTATCAATATCCTATGGCCCATATTCATTCTCATTCCACCTAAAAACCTCCATGATCTTTATATATATATATATATATATGCAATTAAAAGCTGTAATAGAACACAAATTATACGTGTAATGTTCTAGAAACGATCCATGTTCTTTGTGACTTAAGTTGTGCTTGTGCATGGTTGCCCCTCAAAAATAAAAAGTTGTGCATGGTTGGATTGGTATCTAGATGATCCATCAAAATCAAATTTGACAAATGATGTCGAACGAGGAATCCAAGAGACCGTATGATGGGAAACAGGACATGTAGGATAACGGATAAGTTGTTCATTATTAGTAAAAAATAACAAAGGTCTATTATGTTGATACAAAGTAAACATGGATTAGCAATTAAGAAAATTATATTTATTTTCCAACCATTAACAACATTTGTTAATGGGATCATACCCCTTTAATAGTAGGACAATGTGAAAAAGTTCACAATTACAAAGAGAGCAAAATAATTGTTGAGGGTTCTCTTGTATATGTATAGTGTACATTAAAGATATTTAACATTAGAGTCCGAAGAGAATAGGACCAATTTCTACAAGTTTGAGAAATTAGCCTTTTCATAACAAATCAAATTAATACTTTCCCATTCTTTTCTTATTGCAACAATTAAATTTTCACGTTTGCCAACGCACAACTTCAACTATTAATATCTTTAATACTTTTTAGTAAAAATTATACAAACTATGTATCGAGACGAATCTAACAAGACCCTAAATGACTATATTTTTCCTTACATAAAAATCACCATAGATAGTCAAAGAGTGGTGAGTGAATAGTGTAAAAATCCCATTGTTGCAATAGAAAAAAAACGAAGGAGGTGTGAATGCACGTTTCTTTTAAGAAAGTCTTCGCTGATTCTTGTAAGTTCTCAAGTTTTTACAATCTGTACAGTTAAAGACAAACTTTGAAAAGTAATTGATAGTCGATAAATGATTGTAGTGGTTACTTTAACTAGCCGATTGTATTGTTAGTTATTTGTATAAAAGTGTTTAGTAAGATACTGATAGCTGATTCATACTTGATTGTATAAAATGACTACTATGGACATTGGCACAATTTATTGTTATGTAGTATTTTTGTATTTGGCAACTTTAAGGCATATTTGATATTTCATCTTGATCTGTTTAATCGTCTCACACCAACACCACCCCCTCTCCTAGCTTTTTAAGGATTAGAGTTTTGGGTGCAAAATAATTTACCAAACACCAACAACAAATGATTTGGCTGGTCAAGATAGTCAAGTCTCTAAATTAAGTAAAAATTTCTAATTTCTATTATATAAGTGAAGGGGGAGGAAGATGGTGTCCCCCTTATAAAAAGTCTGATATACCCTAATAAATTTAAATTGTAATATATATTAAATAATTTCTTCTTTTTCCTACTTGCCATATTTATTGAACAAGCTAACAATGGATTGAAATTTCAATTAAATATTAAACTAAGGAGAATTGTTCCGGTATGGAATAAATGTTGTGGGGGTGAACCGGTACCTCCTTGTCACGTGAGTCGGTTTCTCCTTGTCACGTGAGTCGGTTTGATGACCTGCAACACAGAACACGTAAACTAACCGCGGGGGTTGATCCGAGGAACGCCCTTCCGATGCCTAAGCCAGTAAGGCTAAAGCCGGTAGCTCTCAAGTGCTATGTAATTATGATTGTGAGCATACCTTTATGACTTAGATTAGGGGTTTTTTATAGGAGCCGAGAGTGTCCCAAACTAGATAGGACACTTCTCCTATTGGCTGAATACAATTCTATCATCTTTTCATACTTATCTTTAGACCCATAGGCCTTGTTTAGATAGTAGTGTATAAGGCCCAGGCTCAATAAGAATGGCTCAGACGGTATTCGCCGGTAAGATGCCCGATAAGGACCGGTATATCAGGGATACCGGTATAATGAAGGGTCGCTTCCTGGTTTCTCGGAGATACCTTGATGGTTTGACCATGACGGTCTTTGGCGGTCCATTTGGAATGGTATGGAACTTATGCTCAGGCGATTCTCTCTCAAATTCCAAAACTTCATTTGCTCATAATTCTCTCATTTCTTGCTCAAATCGAACAGAATCAGTTGCAAATCGTTCATCGACACTTTCTGTTCCATAATTATGCACTTTCACCAGTTTTTCTGCCGATTTTGGCTCATTAGGAATTACGCTTATCCTCGAGCGTTTGGGACTGCTTGTACTTCCTATCTGCTGATTCCGTTTTCCAGGTAACATCCTTTCCCACAAATCTTCTAGAGTAGGTTAAATTCCTTATTTAAAACATGTCTTCTTCTTCTAATTCTCAAAATAATTCTGATAGTCCCCTTTCCATGAACCACAATGACTTTAGCTCCGGTAGTTCTACCTCTAGCTCTGTAGTTTCGGTTTCATCGCAGGCAGTAGACGTAGCTTCAGAGCGTAGGTCTAAATCTAGTAATGACTGTAGCACATCTGGTAGGGTTGTTTCCTCATCTATTGCACCGACAAAACCTATCCCTAGGTCTACACCTGTACCAGCTTCTCCCTTAACCGTTAAATATAAGGGCGACAAAATCATCATGACCATACCTCCTGGCCAATACGATAGTATGATAGGTTTGGCCGAGCATTCTCCCAACCTCTTTCCTTTCTTCCACCGGTTTTTCTTCCCTTGCCGGTACTTCTACCCTACCCACCTGGTGAGGCTTCTTCTTCTTAGCCGGCAGGAGAGAATGAGGAGGACTCACCTGGTGATAGTATCCTCGAGTCAGAGGAGACTGTTCAAGATGCCGAGGAGGAAGACATTGCTTCCGATGCCGTTAGGAGCATCGAATGAGATTTGATGTCGAAAGGGGCGTATAGACTTCTCTTGAAGCCAACAATGACGATGAAGAACCGTCCGAGATGATTCCAAAAGACGATGATGAGACGTTGGATGATATCTACATGTCGGCATGTGAGCCAGGCACCCCTTCCTATGTTCAAATAGATAGCAACTGGAGGAGGACTTGTGTGGAGCACGATTTTTGCCGTAAGGGTGAAGTTGCCTTTGCCTTCCTAGAGGGTTATGAGCTGATTTTACAGTCTTCAGGATGTTGGGTGATGCCCCCCGGGGCATGTAGCAGTTTATGTTCACCAGCTAGACTTCGGGCTGAGATTTCCCTTGGACTCATTCTTGATAAAAAAATATTTACAACCTGGAATATCTGCTAAGCCCAGTTGACTCCGTTAGGATGACGCAACTTGATAGCGTATGCCTGGATTGTACGCTTCAAGAAATTCCCTGAAACCCTTAACCTCTTCCGGAAGTAGCACTGGATAAAAGAAGACAGAACTGCGCATGGAAAAGGGAAGGGTAAAAAATAGAAGGCTGCCAAGGCGGAAGGAAAGGGTGGCTGGATGTCAATGTAAACAAAGGCAAGGAAGCTAACGGTGTACCCGAAGTTCACATCCTTGAAGGGGTGGCAGCCCAGGTTTTTCTGGGTAAGGGTGCCCGATAATTTCCCCTGTCGTGCCCAGGATGGAGCACATCCCTCACAGGCGCCTTGCTCGCCGGCAGTTCATGGCTTTCACTTATTTTGACGAGGATTCCATTCCGGCCCCTAAGGGAGTTAAACTGGTAATGATACCCCACACCCAGCTGCCCCATGCAGCCTACATTCTCACCAACCCGGCCTTGTCGGCACAGGGCTTTTGCCAGGCTGATCCTCATGGTAAGGGTGTTCGTAGAATTTTATCCGTTATTTGCTTGGAGTCTAGGTTTTTTGTTGCATTATGATGTTGATATGTTCTGACTTTTTCTTTTCTTGAATGTTCTTCAGGCCGGGAGCATTTGATCACTGTATCTTAACGCCAAGTACCTTCCTATTTCCAATATGCCTTCTAAGCTGGCCATGAAATTCATCTCCATCCCTGCTATCGGCAGGGGTGGCAAGCAGGGTCGCGGAAGTAGCGGCCGTGGTGATGGCGGTGCACAAAGAGTATCTGGGGTGGCCTCCGAGATAGATTCCATTAAGAAGCCGTTAAATATTCCTCAAAAGAGGAAGGCAACTTCTCAAGAGAAGAGTGTCGGGGAGAAGGAGCCCAAATGACCTTCAATCCCGGCCAAACAAAAGGAGACCTAGGTTGCTCCTCTACCCGAAGTGACGGCTTCAGATCCTACCCGAGTCATGGAGGTGGGGACCTCCTCCCTTCGCAACAAGATTTACAAGCAGCAAATGTCAGGTTCATTGAAGTTGATAGCGTCGATATCCTGGACACCCTCAAGAAGCAATGGGCTTGCTCGCCGGTAAGGGACATCGAGAAATTTCGGCCTCGGGTTAATATCCGGGATGATGAGTCCTTGTTGCGGGACCGCCCTCTTGAGGGTGGTAACCTAGGCTACCGACTACTTAAGTCCATTCAGCTAAAGTATGACATGCAGGTGGATATCGTTAAATTGGCGGCTGCTGTGCATGCACACAATCTGGTTGTGGTGAGCATTCTGCCGCCTTTAACTTTTTATACTGCTTTTATTCTTTATGCTCTTCTCAAGGTTTGTTCTCTTTTTTGCAGTCGGCACAATATGGGAATGAATTATGCGACCTCTTTGGGTTTTTCCAGGGCGCTTACTTCCATGATGTTTAGGAGAACGACCAGCTTGAGAAGAAGCTCCAGGGATCGGAAGATGAGCTCAAGGCGGTCAAGCTTGAGCGGGATGAGCTGAAGTCGGCTAAAGCTGATCTAGCCACTACCAAGGAGGAGCTGGTGACTCTGAAGAAGGACCTCAAAAATTAAGCCCTCTTGGAGTACCAGCTAACAGTTGATAGGGAACGGCTTCAGAAGGCTCGGCCGGAGCTCCAAGATGCTAAGGATCGAGAGGCATCCGTTGTGAAGGATTACCGACAATCCATGGACTTCGTCACTCGCCTAACCAATCGATACAATGGGGGCTAGTCTGAAATTATGAGGTGTGTGAAGCATGGCATCCCTAATATTAATTGGCTGACAGTTAAGGACGCTCACGGGGGCCGAGAGTTTGAGAACCCGGTCGAGGATGAAACACTCGATGAGGGGGGTAACTGAGGCAGATATTGCCAATGTCGACCCTCGCGTCGAGTTTGAGGAGCCTAAAGACTCGGCAATTAATACCGACGAGGCCATCAACACTGAGTTTATTGACCTCGAGGGTGGCAAGCGTCTTGACGGTGGGATGCTCCTAAGGTTGCTGCCAAGGACTCAGATGCCGCTAAGGATTCCGAGGCTGTCAACAACTAAGGTGGCCGAAGCTTCCCTGATGTTTCTCCCTGTTCCCGTGCCGGCCGAAGCCTCCCTTATGCTTCTCCCTGTTCTTATTGATTATGTACGGGTCATAAATAGTCTCAAAGCTTCTTTTTCCTTATGTTTCATCTTTTGTAATAATTAATCCCAACTTAAATTTTTTTGTAATGAATTATGCAATTAAATGAAATCATTTTCCTAAACTATTGTGTGGGTTTATTTGTTTCGCTTTACTACTTTCATCTTACTTTGTTCCTTGCCGGTTGATTTATAACCATGAAGATAGCAAAGATATAATACATAATAATAGTTATTATTAACGGAAGATCCACTTAGGTCGTAGACCGAGCTTAAAATTTTACGTCTATCTTACCGACATATATATCCCTTTAGGTCATTGACCGGTTAAACGTACTGTTCTCAATTTTATGCTTCTCTCCTGCCATCAGATCCTCTTAGGTCATGGACGAGCAGGAGAGAGTCCATTGGGAGGTGATGCTTTTTCCCTTAATCCACACAGGTCAATGATCAACAAGGGAGTCATTCAGGAATTCTCTTTCCTCTCTTGTCGGCAGATCCTTTTCGGTCGTAGACCGGCAAAATAGATAGTTTGGTGCATGCTTCCCTTTTATCAGCAGATCCGCTGAAGTCGTTGATCGACAAAAGGGATAGTCATTTTAGGGTGAGCCTCTCTTTGACGGCAGATCTGATTAGGTCATTGACCGTCAAGAGAGGCGTCTTCCATTTGCTTAGTTATCTTGTTATCCCAACATGAAGATGCTCATCTTATTATCATGGCTCTTCCCGGCACACTGATTTATTGTAACAAAGCTAAGTACTAAATGCTTAAATCTATAAACTGGGCAATAACGCCGCCTCATTAATAGAAATGTAAAATGGACAACAATGCCGATTTATCAACTGAGGCTACATACTAGAAAGCATATTAAATGAAGTATTTCTTTAGGACACTAGCATTCCAGCTGTTCTTGAGCAGCTTGCCTGACATATCTTCCAGTCGCTAGGAGCCTGGGACAATCTCTTCCTTCACCAAATAGGGTCCTTCCCAATTGGCCGTTAATTTTCCTTCATTATGGGCATTGCCGATGGCTGCAGTGCGTCTTAGGACTAGATCTCCCTTCTCAATAGGTCGGCTTCTGACCGTCTTGTAGTAGGCCTTGCTTATCCGATCTTTGTAAGCGGCTGATCCGAGTTCCGCGGCCATTTTTTCAATCTGACCTCAGGTAGCAGGTCGAGATCTTCCTTATGCAACTTACTGTTTAACCTCGGGGTCGAAGTTCAAGATTTGCCAGTTTGACAATCCTACCTCGACCAGTAACATAACTTCTTCCCCAAATGCTAGCCTGAAAGGGTTTCTTCGGTAGCTTCCTTCTCAGTGGTCCTGTTGGGCCATAGCACCGCTGGGACCATGTCTGCTTATTAATGGCCTCAGCCTGGCCGTTACTCTGGGGTTGGTACACTGACGAGTATGCGAACTTGATGCCGTATCGACTCAGGAAGCTTTTGATCGGACTGCAATCGAATTGGACGCCATGGTCCATGACAATTCCCATTGGGATGCCAAACCTTGTAATGGTATTCTGCCAGATAAACTTTTTTACCTAGTTGGCCGTGATCTTAGCAGTCGGTTCAGCTTCGATCCACTTTGTAAAGTAATTAATTCATACTATTAAGAACTTACTCCCGCCTGATGCCGGTGTAAATGGACCTATAATATCCATTCCTCATGAAGGAAAAGGGATTGGATTCAGTATAGGTTGCAAATCATTAGTCGGTTGATGGATTACCGGCGGGAACCTTTGGCACTTGTCACACTTCTTCACGTAAGCATGTGCATCTGCTAACATCGTCGGCCAGTAGAAGCCAACGTACAGAGCTTTGAGTGTCAGCGTTTTTCGTGCGATATGGTTCCCACACACTCGTTCCTGGAAATCTTCCATTATCTTCGTGGCTTCATGAGCCGTTACACACCTTACAAGTAGGAGTGAGAATCCTTTCTTATACAACTGTCCTTGAAAGATGCAATACCACATTGCTTCTCTCTTGAGCTTCTTGGCTGCCATCTTATCCCCCGGTAAGTCGTTAGTCAGTTTGTATGCCATTATTTCGTCATACCATTCTTTTCCCTGACTAATCATATTTACCTCGGATTGGGAGACGTCAACACTTCGTTCAGGCAACATCTCTATCATGACACTTCTTTTCAGATTGACAGTGCTCGAACTTGCCAGTTTGGATAAGGCATATGCTGCCAAATTCTCCATTCTTCGGACCAACACTACCTCGAAACTCTAATGTGGAGTCGTTATCTGTTTTACCTTACTCAGGTAATATTTCTACATTACCGGTTCTCTAACTTCGTATGTCCCCTCTATCTGACTGGCTATAAGTTAAGAGTCAGTTGTCATCTTTACCTTCTTGGCCCCCGCCGCGATGCTCATACTGATCCCAGCGATGGCCGCCTCATACTCTGCTTCGTTGTTGGATGCCTTGAACCCAAAACATACAACATATTAAAAAGTATCTCCATCGGGAGACGTCATAACAACACCGACTCCATCCCCAGTCTGAGCTGCCAAGCCGTCTACTGCAATTTGCCAAGTACCAGCGGGTTCCTCCGTATCCTCATAAGTTGTTTCAATGATGAAGTCGACTAATGCTTATGCCTTGATGGCAGTGCGAGGCCAGTATTCGATGTCGAACTCTGACAATTCGATTGCCCACTTGATAACTTACCAGTGGTGTCCAGCTTATGGAGAGCTTTCTCTTAAGGCTGATTCGTAAGCACTTGGACTGTGTGAGCGTCGAAGTATGGTCTCAGCTTTCTTGCCGCTATCAGGATGACATACACTATCTTCTCTAGTAACTCATACCTTTGTTCTTCTCCTGTTAGCACATGACTGACAAAGTATAGGGTGCTGCTGCTTGTGTTTCTCCACTAGTAGTACAACTGCTATCGTTTTCACATATACCGATACATAGAGTTAGAGCTTACCCCCCATTTCGGGTCTAGTGATAGTCGGCAACTTCTTGAAGTGTTCAACTAATAACATGATACTAAAAGGATGAGAGCTTTAGAGAAATTAACAATTAATAACATGATACTAAACATTAATCTAACATTAAACTAAACAAAACAAATCAACAAATAATTAAACTAAGCATAAACAACTAATCTAATGAAAACAATTAAAATAAAGCAATAAAAGAGGAGATAGAGTAAGAAATGCTCATTGATTAATTGTTGAAAGTTCCAATACAAGTTGTCACCCTTGAATCTTACAATTTTCAACTTCTCTTTGAGTTTTCTCCCTTTTTTTCTCCAAACTAACCTATGGAGGCTAATCCTCCTTCAAACCCAAAAAACTATTCTAAAATCTAAGAGTGGTGAATAATGAAAAACTTGTTACCTTAAAAAAGCGGGTTAAGGATATTAATACTACTCCTAACATTAAGAGAGAATGAGAAAAAGGAAAAGAAAATAGGAACAGGTAAAGAAAGGTAAAAGAAAAAAGGAAAAAGAAAATGAAAAAGGTAATGAAAAACAAAAAAAAAACGAGAATTGCAGACAAGGTGATAGGAAATAAAAACAAAACCCCACCAAACATTAGAGACTCATAGTATCAGACTATCTTTTTTCTTCCTTCTTCGCTACTTTCTTCAATTCGTCACACTACACCAGCCATTAGACCTGGGCATGGGCTGGATCATGCCTGTTCACGGGCTCGACCAACGGGCTTAGGGCAATGGCGGGTCGGGTCTAGCCTGTGTCCGTGCCAGGTCGGGCCTGAAATTTTCTACTTTTTTCCACGGGCTTGCGGGTCGGACTCGTGCCTCCTGCGGGCCTGGCTCGTGTTTTATGTTGTTTTTTGGATTCTTGGCAGTTTTAGACTAAAAAACAAAGAGAAGGGGCTTTCGACCCACGGGCCATATAGACGGGGTCGTGTCGGGCCGAGTCTGAAATAAAATTTCTTGACCGTGGCAGTCCCACGGCGCACGTAGCGGACAACGGGTCGGGCCAGGCCTTGAGCGGGCTCGGACCTGGTCGGGCTCGGACCGGGCCATGCCGGCCCGCGTGTTGGCCTGGCCCATGCCCACCTCTACCAACCATTAATTGTTGACGCATCTCACCAAATCAAGCCATTAAAACCCGCACCACCATCGTCAATCACTCGCTCAAGAAATCATGGCCATTTGATTATTTAATTCCATTCAAATTATAATCGGTTTAGAAGGCAAGATTTTTAAACGTTGGTGCAAGTTTATAGGTCTCTATCAATTGCTGGAAGTGTTCGAAGATCGTAAACGTTTAAAAATATTACCTTCTAAACCGGTCATAGGTAACTCAGGACCTATGAAAATCACAAGATAGTAAACTTGGGACCTGCAGGGAATAATCCATAGTTGGGACTTATAGAAGAAAATGAGTAATAGTTGATCCCCCTCTTGTGTTTTCCTTCATTTAATGAGGGTTTGTAGCACCTTTTTATTTGAGCGCCCGCTCCGAGGTCGCTCCTAGGTCGCTCATACATTCTGGAACTTCACTATTTTGCGGCGAATACAAGCGAAGGAGTTCCCGCTCCCTTTTTCCTTAGACAGACTCTAGAGGGAGAATGACGTTAATGGAGTGGAGGTGGTGATGGCTTTTAGTGCTCGTTGGAGGGGTTGTTTGGTGCTGCGAGGGAACTAAATGGTGGTGTTGTGGTGTTGATGTTGTGGCTCCTATAGGATGCTTGTGTATGGTGTAGGATAGGGGAAGATGTGGTGTAGGATAAGTGGAGTAGGTTGGGAAGGAGTTATGGGCTGCTTGTGATGTTGGTGTTGTGGGTTGTGTGGGTGGAGGGTAGAATTAGTGTGGAGTAGGTTAAATGGTGTGGTGTAGGTTAAATGGTGTGGTGTAGGATAAGTTTTGCAGTATACACTAGTGGAAAAAAGCCCATCTGATGCGGTCAAAACCGGGCTTACTGCTGCGGTTTTGGGCCGCATCAAGTGGGCTCGCAGCCGATGTCAATCATTTACCGATCCGGTCCTAAACCGATCTAAATGATTCACGTTTTTAGGAAACCGGATCGAATATAAACGATCCGGTTCCTAAGAAACCGGATCAGAAAATTGCCTTGGCGCCATCTTGGTGTATGCAAAGCACACAATCTGATCCGGTTATTTAAAAAAAACCGGATCAGATTGTTATATATATATTTATATATATATATATAATATTTATATATATTATTATATTTATATGAAGCTTATATTTAAACCTGTTATAATTGGCAAAAAGTATCACGCACGTGTCGTGTACAAGTCAAAATGATATTATATATATAATATTTTGAGAATTATAAATGTACTACAAATAAAGTTGAAATAAGTACTAAAATCAAAAATAAATATTTGGACCTATATAAGTAGCTAGTAACATAATAAGAACATAAAAACTCACAGCCGCGACATCATCTTCACATGCAAAAGTCGGTAAGGTAGCGTGCTAGCAAATCCCGAACCTCGTCTATCTCGGCCGTGGTGAAACAACCATCCCTTGGTTTGCCATCGAGGAATACCTTATAAAACAAACATAAGGAAATACACATATATGACTTTAGTTGACTCTAAAGAGATTGAGGAAACAATATAATGTAAGAAATTAAGGAAATCGAGCTTAAAATGTAAACATTGGCAAAAAATGACAATCATTTACCCATAATGGGTTTTAGAGCATGTGAGTGGACTTTTGTTGACTTTAATACTTACATATATACTTATTAGAACTATATATGAGCTTAAAATGAGAGTAAGTGCGGGAGATTAATTAAGGAAAGTTGAGCTAAGAAGGCCAAAATCGGGCCAAAATGACAATCATTTACCCAAAATGGGTTTCAAAAGCATATGAGTGGAAATTACTTGAATCTAATGGTTATAAATGTTGTTATTAGAACTATACATGTCCTAACATGTGGCTACAAGTAAGAAAATAAGAAAATAAGAAAAATGAGCTTAAAAGGCCAAAATCGTCCCATACTTGGCATTCATCTACCCAAAATGAGTTTCAAAGCATGTGAATGGATTTTACTTAACTCTTATGGTTGTATATGTTGTTATTAGAACTATACATGTCCTAACATGTGGTTAAATGTAAGGAAATAAGCAAAATGAGCTTAAAAGGCCAAAATCGTCCCGAAATGGCATTCATTTACCCAAATTAGGTTTCGAAGCATGAAAAATTATTTTGCTTGACTCTAATGGTTATATATGTTGCTATTAGAACTATATATGTCCTAAAATGTGGCTAAATGTAAGAAAATAAGTACAATGAACTTGAAAGGCCAAAATAGGCTCGAAATGGCATTCATTTACCCAAAATGGGTTTCAAAGCATGTGAATGTAGTTTACTTGACTCTAATAGTTCTATATGTACTTGTTATAAGTATATATGACCTAAAATGTGGCTAAATGCGGGAAAGTTAAAAAAAATTGAGCTTACGAGGCCAAAATTGGCCGTATATTGAGCTACTTATTATTTATGTATAATAATACCTTCTCAAGATCCCCGGCTTCCTTGCAACTTGAAAATATATCGAACATGAACCTCAACACATAGTAGCCACATTCGGTTCCCCCGGGTTGTTGAGCACACTAATTATAAAATTACATAAAAAAAAAATCATGTAAGAAACGTATATGTTTGTTTTTTATAAAAGAAAGAAGTAGCTTAAGTAATATCTATTACCTTCATTGCTTTCCACTTAGGAACCTGTCCTGTTCTCTCAACTTTCTTCATACAACTGAGTTATGTTAATTTCAGGTGAGAAGTGGGCAAAGGATGAAATTAGTGAAACATGTTATGCAAATAAGCATTTTAAGTAACAAAAATACCTATTTATGCATGATTTGAGGAGTAAGGATCGTGGTGGATCTTGAGCTGTAGAATCAAACTGATATACTGTGTTGTTTGAAGGACAAATCACAAGGAGCGACCAATAGAGACTAAAATCCCAAAAAAGCTAAGTTAGGAATCAATCATGTGAGTACTTGTATTATATAATAATAAAGTGACAAAAATGGATACAAAGTTAAGAACTATACTCTTCAAAACAAGGGGCAAATATGAACTTATGTTGTGCACGTTTAGCTGTTTTGAGACATAGCCAAATATACTCCTTAACCTCACTTGTGTTTTGCAAACAATTGTCAGCTCGAACAAAATTTGGACATAACCACCCAAACTGATTGCGTCCACGAGGATCATCTTGGAGTAATCTTCAAAGCACAACCACGTACATAACATATATATATTATTAGATATTGCAAAGAAAGTTCATATATTTAGTGGAAACAAACGCAAGGGCTGCATTGCAAGGGCTGCGGTTAATGCAAAAACCGCAGCCCTTAAATTAAGGGCTGCGTTTTTAGGTTAACCGCAGCCCTAATTGATAAAAGGGCTGCGGTTAATTCAAAAACCGCAGCCCTTAAATTACGGGCTGTGGTTTTTGGGCTAACCGCAGCCCTTCAACAACCCAAAAATGAAATAAAACCCCACCCATTCCCATTTTCCCCCGCGTTACTCCCTTGAGCACCGCTGAACCCTATTTCTCTCTCCTCCTAATTCCCCTTAACCCACCCCCCCTCTTCTCACAGCATCATCTCTTGCCTCTCACACTTCTTCGCCGGCGAGGGTTCACAGCGTTTGGTGGTTCGCCGGCGAGGGTTCACGACGTTTGGTGGTTCGCTGGCGAGGGGTCTTCTTCATTCTCTCTCTTCGTGAATCTTCACCAACAACCACACAAAACCAAACCAGCGGTGGTGGAGGTGTAGTGGTCGTGCCGTCGTTGTTAAAGATCTGCAAGAGTGGTGCGCGGTTCTAGTTGTGTTTAATTACGAAACTCTTACTTTTTATTGTGTTTAATTAATTGAGTTATTGAAACTTTGGAAATTCCGCATCTTCATAATAATGTTGGTTGAATTTCTGTTATCAAAAATTGGTTTATGTTCTTGATTTTTGGTTCTATTGTTTTTCTGATGAAGGATTACCATCCTTCAAGGGTACTTACACTTGTATATCAACCGTTTGCTGTTGGGACAACAGCTATACTTGCGTATAATGAATCGTGCATTGATACTAGATGGAGAAACATTGGTGGATTCATTCTTTACTTCATTAGTACTCTGGGTTGTTTATTGGTATGTCATCTTTTTTATGCCAATTTTATAAGTTCAGATTTTGAATTTGGAGTTTGCAGGGAGAAATTTTACTGAAAATTTTTGCTTTTATTTGATTCTAACAGTTAGATTTAGGAACATCTGGAGCATCAGGAGTTGGACCTTATGTAGGTTTATGCATCCTGGTTGCGGCTTTTGGTGTTGCTGATGGACATGTTCAGGGTGGAATGTGTGGAGATTTAGCTTTTATGTTGCCTGAGTTTATTCAAGTATGTCTGGGCTTATGGTTCAGTGTATTATGGTCTTCTTCATGACCAGGTAAAATGCTGGGCGTGAAAGTTATGCTTCATGGTCTGCTTAAGATCATTTGCAATTTTCTCGAATTATTGCTGATGATTAGCTTTAATGATGTATTTTCGATGAATCTTATAGGAGGTAGCAATCAAAAGAATGACCGCAACAAAAAATAAGGAATTCACAGCAGAGATGAAAGTCTTGTGCAAGGTTCACCATACAAATTTGGTAAGTTTTCTAAGTGATTAAAGCTGATTATTCCCTTTGCATGGAAAAAAAATCCTACTAAGAACCGGTTTAAAAATCATTTTATGACCTACTCATTTCCTCCCCCTCTCCTCTTAAGGTGGAGATGCTTGGTTTTGCCGCCACTGATGATGAGCTGTTTTGTTATTTATGAATATGCATTAAAAGGTTCACTAAAGAATCATTTGCATGATTCTCATAATAAAGGTGCGTTACTTGTATTTTCTTTCTTTGTATTATCTCTACATTTGCTGAAAGTTGTAAAGTTTTAGCATCTTCTAGTGGCTTTATATGGTTGATCCACCTAGCTAGCCAAGATAACTAGAAATGTTGACTAAAAGCACCTAATGGTTGTTGTGCAGGGCATACATCTCTCTCATGGATCATGAGGGTTCGACAGACTCTAGATGCTTGCTAGAGGTTTGGAGTATATTCATGAACACACAAAAAATCATTATGTTCATCGAGATATTAAATCAAGCAATATCTTGCTTGATGGAGCCTTTAGGGCAAAGGTTATTGTTGTGCTTATAGTACTTCTTACTTCTCTTGTAGGTCATGAGGGTGGAATGTCGTATTTAGTTTGTTTTTTTAAATTCAGATTTCAGACTTTGGGCTGTCAAAACTTGTCGGTACAGCAGCTGATGGAGAAGCTTCAGCAACAAGAGTGGTTGGAACTTATGGTTATTTGGCTCCTGAGTGAGCACACCAACCTGTCTATAGGTTTGCTTACTGTTTATTTGTATATAGTTTGCTTTACTAATCTTTCTTCTGTATAGGTACTTGAGCAACGGCCTTGCCACAAGCAAAAGTGATGTTCTTGCTTTTGGCGTGGTTCTTTTTGAATTGATAACTGGGAAGGAGGCTGTAATTAGAACTGAAGGCATGCCAAAAGGTCCAGAAAGACGTTCACTTGTTTCCACTGTGAGTATTCGCTGTCTGTTAGGAAAAAGAGATGAAAAACATTTTCACTTTAACCCTGTAATATCATATGAACTCATTAGCTCCTAATTGCATAAATATGCAGATGTTGGCAGCATTGAGGCATGTGCCTGATTCCATGAGCACGTCAAACTTCAGGGACTACATTGATCCAAATCTGATGGATTTGTATCCACATGATTGTGTATACAAGGTGAGATGCTTGTGGTCATAATCTTCGCTGAAGGTTATATCAAGTATATATCAACCCATCTTGTAGGAAATATTAGAAAATGCAGTCCCCAATAATATTATGTATGAATAGAACTCTAAAAAATCATCCCAACCGAACAACCTAAACCCAAATAAAGCGGATTGTCTGGAACAATTTGAAATACAGTTTTATCTGGTAGGAAATATTATAAATGCACTCTCCAATAGTATTATGTATTAATATAACTCTCAAAAATCATCCCAACTGAACAACCTAAATCCAAATAAAGCGGATTGTGTAGAACGATTTGAAATACGCTTCTTCCATTTCATTTCAGGGATTAATATTTGTCCAAAAAATAGAAATCCAAGCTCAAAGTTGACGTCTACTTTTACCCCAGTTTCCTCACTACTTTTCCGCCCTCGTTGGGACCCACATCCAACCAGGCATCGACCCACTATGTTCTCTGTACCCTTCCCCTCCTCAACCCTCCCTTGTTGGGACCCACATCCAACCAGGCACCAACCCACTTTGTTCTCTGTACCCCTGCCTCTTCCTCAACCCTGAGGTAGGACGGAGGGTGTAATAGAAAATGATGTGGTAATACTACTGGATGATTTACATATACAACGGGATAACAAAGCTGTAGTCTCCTCAAACCCATTTCTGAATCTTTGGTATAATAGCAAAATCAGTTTGTTGAGTTAAGTTAAATTATAAAATCCGATCACTTTCTATATAGTTAAGTTAAATTATAAAACCAGTTTGTTGAGTTGTTCTAAGTAACTAAATTGTTTTTGAACTTGGTCTTGTTTTGAAAACCCTTTGTGTGCCTACCGCTTGGTGTGCTTCATATCTGAATGAGCACTTGCTGCTTTACTGGTTGATGGAACCAAGCTGACATAAATTTGAGGTTATGTATGAGAAATAATTCGTAACTTATCAAATATATACAATTCAAAAGTTCCACAACCTATGCACTAATGGTTAATCATTGATTTTTGACTGAAATTGATCGATTCTCTGAACATGAGATGAGATGTGATTGATTTAAAAGCTGTGTGGAAATGGTTAATCAATGTAGTAATTGGTTCATATGATATTACAGCCCCTGCGCTCCCCCCTAACCAGCCCCTGCAGCCCTCCCCCCTGCTGCACTCCCCCCCTTCACCTTCCCCCTCCGCACCCCCGACTAGCCCCGTTGCCCCCCCGCCGCACTCCCCCGACTAGCCCCCGCAGCCCTCCCCCCTTGCACTCCCTCCGCACTCCTCCTCCCTGCTGCACTCCCCCTCACTGCTGCCCCCGCTGCACTCCCCCTGACCCGCCCCCCTCCCCTAGCCCTCCCCACGCACTCCCCTCACCGTTTTCCCCCTCTGCACTCCCCCGACGCCAGCCCCTGCGTCCTTCCCCCGCTTGCACTCCCCCTGCACTCCCCCGCTGCACTCCCCCCCCACCTGCCCCCTACTCGCACTCCCCTCCCCCTGCTCATTTAGGTGATAATGCTGCGCTGCCAAGACATTTCAGAAAATCCTAGAGTCATGGTATGCATATGGACTTTATGGTAGTTGCCATCTTTATGTTGTCAAACCTAGTCGGAGATGTTTTTTCTGACTTTCACTTCTCCAATTCTCCTTTATTACCTTGGTGGAGGATGTTAAACTGCTTATAGAGTTAAGCTCGAGGGTTAGGGCTTGACATGTATAATCGTGTGTTGGCCTAATATTGCACTATTATGTGCTCCTCTGAGATGATTGGACATTTCTTTATTTGAGCTAGTTGCTTTGGTCTATCTTACATTTCTTATATGTGAGTTCTAGAGTTCCACTGTTTTTTTTTTGGCGTATTAAAGATAGAATTAGTTTGATTTCTAATCATAGAAGAGCAACATTCTTTCGCTTTCTTTGAAATTTGACATAGTTACATACCGATCCGGATGTCTCATGCTTGAAGTGATACCGATATGGAATACGAGAGCGGACCCATGACAGTAGTAGCTCCAACTTGCCGGTTGATGCGGAGATTTTGGTTTTATTTGTCATCTAGAGAAGTTCTTTGTGTAATTCAGTTATTATTTTCTCTATATTTGTGTAAATAACATAATTTGTAATGAAAAATGATACTTTTATATATATATATATAACTGTTTGGGAACATTTAGGAGAAAAAATGCATAAAAAAAAAAAATGTGGTTCGGATAAAAACCGCATTATGTGAGTTAAGGGTCACAAGGGCTGCGGTTTTTATCCGAACCGCAGCCCTTAACCCACCAAGGACTGCGGTTTTGGCCCTTAACCGCAGCCCTTAACCCACCAAGGGCTGCGGTTTTTGCCCTGACCGCAGCCCTTAACGCGCTAACCGCAGCCCTTCTTAAATGCCAAGGGCTGCTAGTCCAATGGTTGCGGTCAAAAAACGTAGCCCTTGGGCCCTTTTTGACCGCAGCCCTTGGGCTTTTTTCCTCTAGTGAATTTGATAAGTACAACTATTATACCCGATGAAGGTTTGAATCAAGGAAACATTCAACATCTCTCCGCAAAGGAACTCCTTCACATCAACCTTAGACACCCATGTCGATGTTTCCTCGTGGTAGTTGAGTTCCGTGGTACCCAACTTCACCTCCACAGGTGTATCATCCGGCATATCACGCACATTTGCATGTAGCCATAAGCATGACTTAGTGAGACACTGAAGCGTTGGTTTCTCAATCCAAGTATATGTAGACGGGTTTAGTTCGCAACTTAAACCTTTGGAGTCTTGCATTCCTTTACCCGAAATGGCCTTCTTTGGCTTGCTTGTACCTTCCTTCTCCTTCGCCTTTTCCATAGGAGGTGAGTCCGCCTTGCTTTCCTTGGGCTTGCTTTCCTTGGGCTTGCTTATTCTCTCCAAAACCTATTAATTCAAATAGAAAAACATTCAACTTAGTTAGTTTATAGTTAATAGGCATGAAATATATCAATATGAATATGGATTTTAGTTTCTCATTTTACCTCGTCTGAAAACCTCACCCATGCCGATGGCCACAACACATAACCACCACGAGCGTCGATCAAGACATATATATCAACTGATGGTTTAGGCAACGGAAGAGCAAAGTCTTCGTAACCAGGAGTGATGGTGACTATACTAACCGCCAAGTGCTCATTGTCCACACACTTGTGATGGACTATTGGTCGTTCACTTCGTGGTTGTGCATTTCCTTCAGCCACCACAATCAAACCCTCATCTTTTACATCTAGTAAAAGCTGGCAAGGCGTTTCTTCCTTCCAAAAGTAAATGGATTGAGGTTAGTTTATATTACTTAGTTTTAAAAATTATAAGAAGGATAGTAGTTACCTCTAGCTCAAGTATAAATGGTGCTGATTTTTGTGTGTTAGGATGGCTACCTTTGTCCTCCAAAGGACGATCCAAAGGACATATCGCCGGTATACCAAACTATGAAAGGACCGCGTTGAAACTTTCCGTGATTTTAGCCGTCACTTTCTTGGTAATTTCCTCCGTAAGCTTCTCCCGCATAACTTGTGACATAGATTCGTTAGAGCGTGATCTTCTACCCACGGAGGAATCTTTAGCATAGGCTTTTTTCACACCGAGACGAATACCACCAAAACCCCTCAAACGTCCATTGTGGTCCTTTCCAAAAGTCTCGTAAAGAGCATCTTTGTTGCCTTCGGGAGTGAACTCGCCGCTAACCACTTTTTGCTTGATCCCCATCTACATAGATTATAGAAGTAGTAAGTATAAAAAAATTACAAATTAACAAGGGGGGTTGTGCAATGGGGGGGATTGTGCGGGGAGGGGGCAGGGGGGGGAAGGGGGTCTGCAGGGGGAGGGGGCAGCAGGGGAGGTGGGGCTGCGGGGGGGGGGCAAGATGGGAGGGGGCCATGGGGAGGGGAGGGGGCCAGGGGGGGGGGGCAGAGGGGAGGGGGTCGGGGTCGGGGGCAAGGGGGAGGGAGGCAGGGAGGGAGGGCAGCGGGGAGGGGGGGCAAGGGGGAAGGGGGCAAGGCAGGGGGTCTCAGAGGGGGAGGGGGTCGGGGGAGGGGGCAAGGGGGAAGGGGGCTCAGCAGGGGGCAAGAGGGAGGGGGGCCAGCAGGGAGGGGGAAGCGGTAGGGGAGGGGCCAGGCGGGGGGGGGGGCGGGGGGGGGGTCGGGGTGAGGGGGCAAGAGGGGGGCCAGCGGGAGAGAGGAGGAGCAGCGGGGGGGCGGAGGGGGAAGGGGGCAAGCGGGGGGTTCTGCGGGGGAGGGGGTCGGGGGGATGGGGGCAGCGGGGGAAGGGGGGCTCGCGGGGGGGCCAGCGGGGAGGGGGCCAACATGGGAGGGAGGCGGCAGGGGAGGGGGGCAAGAGGGGGAGGGGGTCTGCAGCGGGGAAGCAGGGGGAAGGGGGGTCGGGGGAGGGCGGCATGGGAGGGGGGCCATCAGGGAGCGGAGGGGAGGGGGCATGGGGGAGGGGGCCAAGGGGGGGGAGGGGATCGGCGGGGAGGGAGGCGGCGAGGGGGGGAGGGAAGGGGGTCGGCGGGGAGATGGGGCAGGGAGGGGAGGGGGGGTATGGGCAGGGGGGCAGGGGGGGGAAGAGGGGTCGGGGAGGGGGGCAGCAGGGGAGGGGGACCAGCAGGGGGAGGGGAGCAAAGGGGAGGGGGGGCAGCAGGGGAGGGGGGCCAGCAGGGGGAGGGGGCGTAGGGGGGAAGGGGGTCTGCAGGTGGGGGCAAAGCAGGGGGAAGGGGGGTCGGGGGGCCCGGCAAGCAGGGTGGGGGTCCGCGAGGGAGGCGACAAGGGGACGGGGTTCGGTAGCAAGGGGACGGCAAGCAAGCGGGGGAAAAACATGTGAATTCAATTACATACAACGACATTTGCTATCTTCAAGGTCCCCCGTATCTGAAATGGTCATTTTATTGTTTGAATCACGCCCATGCATGGAGCACCACCAATCAGCGACACGGTCAACTTTGACAGATGGGGCATTGGAGGTAGAAGATGTCGTTGTTGATGCATCGATAGAAGGGTAAAATTTATCGTCAATCCACACCTGTCTCGCCCTCGCATAAGTGTAGGAACCCATATGATGGTAGTGGTTCCTCTGTTTTGAACTGTGTGCATGTTTCTCACGCTTAGCCTATATAATCACATGGTTAGTTTGAAAACACATCTAATTGTATTAAAAGTAAATATACAAAGTCGAATATGCGATAAATAGCACAATACTTACCACCATCTCCGGCGTAGTATTTTGGGCAACAAATGCCTCCCAATCCTCTCGTTTTATATGGCCCCAAATCTCATAAGGCATGTTATCCGGTTGTCGTGGCTCTTCCTCTCCCCCGTCATTTTCTGTTTCTATAGCCTCATTTTGCTTTGATTTGACAATTTTCCTCCTCTTTACATTCTTCTTTTCATTCCTCTTTCTCCGTTTTGTGATCCACCCACTAACTAGTTTGCTTTTGAAAGCTCTAAATCTTTCGGCCACCGCGGATAGGAACAACGCCTTTTTGGCGTCATTAGGAGTAATATGGAACAAATTCTATAGAAACAAGAAACCAACAAATAGTTATTTCCATATAGATATATATCAATGAAAATATGTTGTTATTCGAGATATATATGTCCTAACATGTGGCTAAATGCAAGAAACTAAGTACTTTGAACATGAAAAGCAAAAACCGACTCGAAAATGCCTTCATTTACCCAAAATGGGTTTTAAAGCATAAGAAGTGATTTTTCTTGGCTCTAATGGTTGTATATGGTGTTATTACAACTATATATGTCCTAACATGTGGCAAAATGCGAGAAACTAATTACATTGAACATGAAAAGCAAAATCGGCCCGAAATGGCCTTCATTTACCCAAAATCGGTTTCATCTACCCAAAATGGGTTTGAAAGCATAAGAAGTGATTTTACTTAACTCTAATGGTTGTATATGTTGTTATTACAACTATATATGTCCTAATATGTGGCTAAATGCGAGAAAGTAAGTACTTTGAACATGAAAAGCAAAAACCGACCCGAAATAGCCTTCATTTACCCAAAATGGGTTTGAAAGCATAAGAAGTGATTTTTCTTGGCTCTAATGGTTGTATATGTTGTTATTACAACTATATAAGTCCTAACATGTGGCTAAATGCGAGAAACTAAGTACTTTGAACATGAAAAGCAAAAACCGACCCGAAATAGCCTTCATTTACCCAAAATGGGTTTCAAAGCATAAGAAGTGATTTTTCTTGGCTCTAATGGTTGTATATGTTGTTATTACAACTATATATGTCCTAACATGTGGCTAAATGCGAGAAACTAAGTACTTTGAACATGAAAAGCAAAACCGACCCGAAATAGCCTTCATTTACCCAAAATGGGTTTCAAAGCATAAGAAGTGATTTTTCTTGGCTCTAATGGTTGTATATGTTGTTATTACAACTATATATGTCCTAACATGTGGCTAAATGCGAGAAACTAAGTACTTTGAACATGAAAAGCAAAAACCGACCCGAAATAGCCTTCATTTACCTAAGATGGGTTTCAAAGCATAAGAAGTGATTTTTCTTGGCTCTAATGGTTGTATATGTTGTTATTACAACTATATATGTCCTAACATGTGGCTAAATGCGAGAAACTAAGTACATTGAACATGAAAAGCAAAATCGGCCCGAAATGGCCTTCATTTACCCAAAATCGGTTTCATCTACCCAAAATGGGTTTGAAAGCATAAGAAGTGATTTTACTTAACTCTAATGGTTGTATATGTTGTTATTACAACTATATATGCCCTAATATGTGGCTAAATGCGAGAAAGTAAGTACTTTGAACATGAAAAGCAAAAACCGACCCGAAATAGGCTTCATTTACCCAAAATGGGTTTCAAAGCATAAGAAGTGATATTTCTTGGCTCTAATGGTTGAGAAACTAAGTATGGATATTTCATTTAACCAAAATCGGTTTCATCTACCCAAAATGCGATAAACTAAACTAATTTAGTTCAAAAATAAACTTACACAAGTGTCTTCCCATAATGATTTCTTCATTCCCTCGGGCACATCTTTCCATTTGACCAAAATGTTGAGTTTGCGCATACAAAACCCAATATGCTGCCCATACTTTGCACGCCACTTACCACACGGTTGACCCAAATCATCATACTCGAGGGTCATATGGATATTTCTATCGACATTCAAAACCCTTAGTCGCACCCCTTCCTTTCCGTTTCTTTGTTGCAACGATGCTTGGAGTTTTGGTGGTCCTATGCAATTCTTTCCCCGCATTATTGTGTGGCACAACGATGGATGAAATAAATGGATAATCTTCCCTAGCATTGTCGTCAATAGGGGGAGCATTATCGGCTAGCACCTCATTTATCTCCACCAAGCGAATTTCCCTTTCATGCAAGCGCTTCTCCTCATCATCCGCTATGTCTTCCGGATCACCTTTATCCTCCTCCTTGTCCGCATTATACACATCATCATCATCCAATGACTTATCATAATCATCATCGGTTCCTTGCTCCACAATCACATCATCTCGGTCCATGTTTGAAAGTCCTGAAATAATGTAAAAAAATTAATTAGAGACGCGCAACAGTTAACAAAAAAACAATGGTATCAAACAAACAAACAAAATTTATCCTCCTCCCCGCTGCCCCCCCTTGCCGCCCCCCCCCCCCCCCCGCCGCCCCCCACCCCCCCCCCCCCCCCGCCGCCCCCACCCCCGCTCCCCCCCCGCTACCCCCGCTCCCCCCCCCCGCTCCCCCCCCCCGCCGCCCCCACCCCCGCTGCCCCCACCCCTTGCTCCCCCCCCCCCCCGCGCCCCCCCCCCGCCCCCCACCCCGTCGCCCCCCCCCCCGCCCCCCACCCCCCCCCCCCCCCCACCCCCTGCTCCCCCACCCGCCCCCACCCCCGCTACCCCCACCCTGCTACCCCACCCCCCCGCCCCCACCCCTGCCCCCACCCCCGCAACCCCCAACCCTCCACCCTGCCGCCCCCCCCCGCAACCCCCCATCCCGCTGCTCCCCCACCCCCGCTGCCCCCCTCCCCCACCCCCCGCCGCCCCCCTCCGCCCAACCCTACTGCCCCCCCCTTGCTGCTCCCCCACCCCCGCTGCCCCCCTTGCTGCCCCCCCACCCCTGCTGCCCCCTTCTCCCCCCACCATGCCGCTACCCCCACCCGTCGCCCACCCCCTTGCCGGCCCCCGTGCAAACCTCCCACCCGCACAAGCCATAATTCGATCGGAAATATCTTCAAAATCATGCGACCCAACTTTAAGTGACTCTAATGGTGATACATATACCAATAAGAACTATACATACCTAAAATGAGGTTAAAAGCTATAAATTAAAGAAATTGAGCTCGAAAAGCCGAAATCGTCCGGAAATGACATTCACTTACCCAAAATGGGTTTGAAAACATGTGAAGCGAGTTTAGTTGATTGTAATACATATATATATACCAATAAGAACTATACATGACTTAAAATGAGGCTAAAAGCGATAAATTAAAGAAATTGAGCTCGAAAAGCCAAAATCGGTCCGAAATGACATTCACTTACCCAAAATGGTTTTCAAAACATGTGAAGCGAGTTTAGTTGATTGTAATACATATATATATACCAATAAGAACTATACATGACTTAAAATGAGGCTAAAAGCGATAAATTAAAGAAATTGAGCTCGAAAAGCCGAAATCAACCCAAAATGACATTCACTTACCCAAAATGGGTTTCAAAACATGTGAAGCGAGTTTAGTTGATTGTAATACATATATACATACCAAATTAAACTATTCATGACATTACAAACGACAAAAAGTGAGAAATTCAGTCAAATGACCTTGAAAAGCCGAAAGCCAGAATTTGAACTTGAGAAGTCGAGCCTTTTGTTTACTTTTGCCACCTTCCTATGAAGTTTCAACCATTATCCCTTCTTCGTGATCTGCACGCATGTAATTTGTCGCTAACTCGACATCAGTGACATCGGACTTGGGAATGGTGAAAGGTGAGGTGTCTTCAAACGCATCATACTCCTCCTCATCCTCAACATCACCAACTCCAAGTATACTTCTTTTTCCAGGGACAACAATTGACCACTTTTTATCAGAAGGGTCAGTTACGTAGAATACTTGCTTAACTTGTGATGCAAGTACGAATGGCTCTTCACTATAACGCAACCGACCCAAGTCTACAAGAGTAAATCCACAAGGGTCATCTTTTCTTATGTAGCGCCGGTTATAATCAACCCACTTGCATCGAAATAAGCAGACCGTGAAACCAGAGTAGTCAAGCTCCCATATATCTTGAACCCGCCCATAGTATAACAATTTAGCATCAATAGGAGACTTGTCTTTGGCACTTGCATACTGTGTAGATGATGCCTTTACTGAAACGCCACTATTCTGCAGAGATCTCGACTTTTGATCTTGACGATCTGTCCAAAATGTAAATCCGTTAACATCATAACCCTCATAGGAGTGCACAGCTTCTCGAGGACCAAATGCTAGCCACTTCAGAGTTTCAGAAACATTGGAATCTACTTCACGCATTATTCGGTTATGGAACCAATCAATAAACGTCTTATTATGCAACTGCATCAATGCTCTAGTCCCTTTACCCGGATTCCCGATCGCGTAACTCCTCCATATGCTCATCCAAGTAAGGATGGACCTGTACCATATGCTGCAATACAAATAAGTGTGCTTGTATGCACCTTTCAACAGGAGGTACGATCATTTTGGAGCCAAGTGTACCTTTACCCTCGAGTCTGCCCTCGTGTCGAGATGTAGGAACTCTAATAGGATCAACATTAGGTAAGAACTCAGCCACAAAATTACTGACCTCTTCACTCACAATCCCCTGAATTATACTTCCTTCTGGTTGAGCAGGATTCCTTACCTTATCTTTCAAAGAGCCCATATGTCTCTCAAAGGCATAGCACCACCTCAAAAACACCGGACCACATAGCTTAATTTCTCAAACGAGATGTACAACCAAATGGACCATAATGTCGAAGAAAGCAGATGGGAAATACATCTCAAACTTGCACAAAGTCTCTATCACACCAGCCTGGAGAGCATCAAGCTTCAACGGTTGTAACTTTTTGCTACATATAGTATTGAAAAACGAACATAGCTCTGTTATGGTGTGTCTCACGTGTTTCGGCAATATCCCTCGAATTGCAATCGGTATGAATACTTGCATCATTACATGACAATCGTGAGACTTCATACTCGATAATTTCAACTCACCGTCTAAGGTAACAAATCTTTTCATGTTCGATGAGTACCCTGATGGAACCTTAATGCCGTACAAAGACTCGCAAAAAAGTCGCTTCTCAGCTCTAGATAGAGTGTAGCAAGCCGGAGGCAAATTGTTCCTATCATCATCCTTCACCGTTTTCTTTCCTTTTCCTTCAATTCCTGCAGGCGACCCGTCTTCTTTTCCCTTATCTTTTCCCTTTTCTTTTCCTTTACTAGGCACTTTTTCTTTTTTCTTTCTTTTCTTAGTGTCCCTCTTTTGAGCCCATAACTCTGGTCGAAGTCCCTCACTTTCCAGATACAGTCGCACCCCTTTGCTATCCTTTGTCTTATGTGGACTATTCATAAGTGTCCCCAGAATGGCGTCACATACATTTTTCTCTATGTGCATGACGTCGAGACAATGTCTAACCTCTAGATCTCTCCAATATGGAAGTTTCCACATAATAGACTCTTTTTTCCAAAGTCCCTTATCACCAACACTCGCTCCTTTGCCGAATATCGTTTCAATACCCTTGACTTGATCATAAACCTCAGTACCAGTCAATGGTCTACGAGCAACCCCTTCCTCAACTGTTCCATCGAATGCCTTCTTCTTATTACGATAAGGATGGTCGCGTCGAAGGAACCTTCGGGTGCGCATATAAACATCTTTGTGACAAGTACTAATGTATTTAGATGATGTGTCGTCCACGCAAATCGGGCATGCTTTCTTCCCTTTGTTCTTGTACCCAGATAAGTTCCCATAAGCAGGATAGTCATTAAGAGTGAATAAAAGCATGGCACGCAATGTGAATACCTCATCAGCATGTGCGTCATACACAGAAACCCCTTCATCCCACATTTTTCTCAAATCATCAACAAGTGGCTGGAGGTAGACATCTACGTCATTTCCAGTCAGTTTTTCGCCCCGAAATAAGAATCGACAACATGATGTATTTGCGTTTCATGCACAACCAAGGAGGCAAGTTGTATATAACTAGAAGAACCGGCCATGTACTATGTTGAGAACTAAGAGTGCCAAATGGGTTCATCCCATCCGTGCAAAGCCAAGCCTCAAATTTCTGGCCTCGAAACCAAAGGGCTTATGCACCTGATCGATACCTTTCCACTCAGGAGAATCAGCCGGATGTTTGATAAAACCGTCCTTCTTCCTTTGTTCTGCATGCCACCTCAAGTTCTTAGCATCTTTTTTAATTGAAAACATGCGCTTGAATCGTGGTATAATCGGAAGATACCACATCACCTTTGCTGGAGGCCCTTTCTTATCACTAACCCCTGCGCGCCTGTAACGCGACTTCCCACATCGAGGACACTCATCCATATTTTCATATTCATTTCGATATAGCACACAATCGTTTGGACAAGCATGTATCCTTTGGTACTCTAAACCGAAGGGACACATCAGTTTCTTAGCATAGTAGTTCGACTTCGGTAGTTCATGGTCGTCCGGCAACATATCACCAAAGGCTTGCAACAAGGAAGTGAAACAAGAGTCACTTATACCGGCTTTCGTCTTGATATTATAGAGTGTTATCACGGCCGTCAGCTTCGTGTACCTCGTACATCCGGGGTACAACGGTTTCCGAGATGCCTCGGTCATGCACTCAAAAACACGAGGCCGTTTGCCAGCATAATCCTCCACCCCCTCCATCATCTCCTCTATATAGTCCCCTTCATCATCATCATCCTCTACTTCATGATCCTCATATTCGTCCTCGATGTTCTTGTCATTCTCAATGACATCAAACTCACCTCCTTCACGCACATCGTTAACAATGGCATTCCCACCATCATATATACCCTCCTCACCGTGCCAAACCCATACATGGTAGTCTTGCCTAAACCCGCGACGAAAGATATGCTCCCTAAGCGGCCCAATGCTACTAACCATGCCCACATTACAACAATCAACACAAGGACAATAAAACCCCTCGGTTCTCGTTGCGGCGATGACTTAATGCAAGCATCACAAAATTCATAGACCCCATCCACGAATTCACACGTGTCGCGACTACCGTACATCCATGCACGATTCATTTCAATTAGACCTCTAATTAAACACAACCAACAAGTACCTCATGTCAATGACGAACTTCATTACATGATTAGAGTTTATGAACCATATATATTTAATGAAATTAGGCATGCTTTCCAAGGGTCCTTATCACTCCAACCTAACCCGTCCTTAGATGTCTAATCTCACTAGTGAATGTATGCCTTCTTTTCGATTCTACGGAAAATCCGGCAAAGATTTCCCTACAGATTCTCCAAGTACACGATGTAGATATATAGTTACTTATATCTACATATGTACCCAAAGAACAAAAGTAGGGAAACGACGAGCCAAGATTTTCCTCTAGAATCGAAATAAAGGCATACATTCACCACCTAAGTGAGATTAAACATCTAAGAACAGTCCCAAACCGGGGACTATTCAAGACTTACTCCTAATGAGTAAGTCTCGAACGGGTATCTAGGCATATGATATGATGATGCATACATAGGTTTTTAAACAACAAAACATTTTACATCTAATCTCAATTCAACGAAAAATATATACATTTTTTCACGTATAAACCAATTTACTATATATGAAAGCAAGAAAGTTGAATATGAATGATAACATACCAATATCAAGGTTGTAAATAGGAAAATCGAACTCAACACTCCGTCACTATATCTAGCTTCAATCAACAACAAAGTGAAAGTTAACATTAGTATAAATTAGCAAATCAAACAAAACAAAACAAAACAAAACAAAACAAAACTAAACTAAACCAAACCAAACTAAACTAAACAAAACTAAACTAAACAAAACTAATTAAATACAACAACCACTACAACAACCACAACAACAACAACAACAACCACAACAACAACAACCCCACCAAAGCCCTAGTTTTTTAACCTAAAAAGCACACTAACTACTTAAAATAAAATCAAATTAACTCAAATCAATCAACTTTGAACCACCCTTTAACTATTATACAACCTAATTTCACTAACAATTATTCATAAAACTACAATGAATTATAAACTTGAAGTTTCAAATATGAGATTAAAATAAAAGTTATGAACTTTTAGTTACCTAGGAAGAGGTGGAGGAGGAATGTAGTTGTTTAGGGTGGGGTAGAGGACGAATGTAGTTGTTTAGGAGGAGGAAGGTGGAGGTGCGCAAGCTAGGGCAGTGGTGCGCAACCTAGGGCGCCCAGCTTCGGGTGGAAATGAGTTAGACGAATGGTGGAAGCTTCGGGAGGCGCGGAATCAGGTGGTGGCGGCGGTTTGGTGGCGCGGAATCAGGTGGTGGCGGCGGAATCAGGTGGTGAAGGAGGAGGATTGAACTCGCTGAAGGAAGGTGGAGAACTGAAAATGGGTGGGAGCTGAAATTGTGTGAATTAGCGAGGGAAAAAAACACGGGAGTTTGGGCGGAAAAAAAAAACCAGAAAATCTGATGCGGTCTTTAGAACCGGATCAGATTTGTAAAAACCGCATCAGATTATAGAATCTGATCCGGTTCTATAAAAGACCGCATCAGATTCTTTGCCTAGACTTCCCTCCCATTTTTTCATTGATTTTCGGATGCGGTTTTCTAAAAACCGAATCTGTTACTAAGTGTCAGGTAAGGTTTTTTCCACTAGTGATAACTCCAAAACTAACTCTATCTTTGAAGCTCGCACCTCCAAAACGCACACATACAAGCAAAACCAATATACGAGGGAAGAAACGAGATATAGAAAATAAAGAAAATATAAAAAGAAATAATAAAAGTGACTATAAAATAGGAACTAGTTACAAAACACTAAACTAATCCTTCTTAAATTAATAAAACAAAGCAAATAAATAAACTATGAAATTAAGAGCTAAAAAATAATATAAATCACTAAATAAATAAATTAAGCTACAAAATATAAAAGGAAGAAATAAAGGCTAAAATAGATGAAATAGACGAGAATAAAATATAAAAATAATATTAAAACTACCACTAAAAGTGACATAAATGTCATTTATCAAACTCCCCCAAGCTAAGCTTTTGCTCGTCCTCGAGCAAAATAAGATGAAACACTAAGGAAGAGAATGAACTTATTTCAAGCAGAGCAAAAAAAAAAGACAAGAGATGAGAATATACACTAACTGACTTTCGTAGGAATCACGGTTACATTTAGCATATGTAACAAGCTCGTTAAACCCCTAAATCGCTTTAGAGAGTGAGTGAGATCTCGCGAGGGTTTCTCAAGAGTCTTAACCCACAACTCTAATTAAGCACAAATATAGATAATAAGCCCAAAGTCATCTTTTCAAACAAGGTTCACAAAGCAATGGACGATTTAAGCAAACTTTCAAAGCATAACCACTATCAAAGAGTATCCATAACTTAGGAATAGAAGGGATAGACTAATCTAAGGTGCAAAAATTGACATTATCAAAACCTTCAAACATCAATTAGAGTCTACTAAGGCATTCAAGAGTCACAAATCGTTCTCAAATGGATGAAGATGGTCCCAAGATTGATCATAATCACCTATAGTGTACATGAACTCCCCAAAACTTGACTTTTGCTAAGAGAAAACAATGATTGTAGGATTATAATGATTGAGCAATGGGTCTAGAGTCTCAATGATTAAGCCATAATGACATTCATCATTACTAGAGAAACACTACTTACAAATTTTCGAGCTCCCACTCAATCATTTCGACAACCCACTTTCTCAAGGATATGTGGATGTTACCACTTATTGAGTCTTTTTCGATTTTTTTTTGTTTTCATGGACCTTAGTAGGCTTATTATGCCATGTAGGCTCATTGGCTCCACTTATTGGACTCAAGCCATAAAACACATTTTTTAACAATCGATTTAACTCTTAGCATAGCTTATTCGGATGTAAAACTTGTGCACCAAAGAAGATTTCAAGATTCGACTAGGGTCACTACAACTTCCAAAAGAGAAACAATTCGACTCTTTTCAACACAAAGTTTGACAACATTTAGAATTATGAAATGCCTTTTCAAGTAGAAAATCAAGCAACAAAGATTAATCGATCCCTAATCACCCCAAATTACACATACAAGCATCCAACGGAAACACCTATATTCATCTACCCAAAAGATAAAAGCAAAGGAATCCACATAAATTTGCCATCAAAAATATTTCCTTGGACATAAAATGCTTTGTAGTTTTCTTTATTCCTCAATTTTTTGGATTTTCCAAACATTTTTTTCTTTCTTTTTATTAAATAAAGAGAAAATGAAAACTTAAAAGAAAAAGAAAAGAAAAGGAAGAGAAAGAAAGGAAATGAAAATATTATTTGATTTTGAAATTTAGTAAAAATTAGAAAATTAAAGAAATAAAGTATATACACCTCCCCCAAGCTAGCGAAAAGCTACTCCCACAAGCTAGAATAAAGCATTGTCCTTAATGCTTGAACAAGACGATCAAAGGGATGGGGGGAAAGAAACATCCAAACCAACAAGCACATGTTCCACAATCATAAAGCATTAGGGAAAGAGAAAAGGAAGGATGCTATCAGATAGTAGGTGGGTGTAAATACCCGCAAATGACCCAATTCCTTCATTTCTAGTCAACTTCCTCAAAACCATGATTTGCTTTCCATGTACTATTGTGAATGAGTGTTATTCCAATTATGTACCTAAACCTAAAATCAAGGACATAAAAGAAATTTAAGTAAAATAAAATAAAGAAAATGAAAGCAATAAATCATGGGTTACTTCCCGAGAAAGCCTTATCTAAGGTCTTAAGCTTGACCTTTCGAGTAAATAACAAGTCAATGATTGCAACAGTTTGTCATATGCCCTAGCACACATTTCAATTATTATTAAGTATGCAATAATAAAACGCAAAGTGTGCATAAAGTGCAAATTAGGAGAGGAATGCCAAAAAGAAGAAGGATTAAAAGGAAAAACAAAGAAGCAAGAAAAACAAGAATCAAAATAAGAAGAAAAATATGAATGAGAAGGCAAGCTCTCCTCAATTAAATCTCAACAATAAACGAATCAGGCACTTGAGGGTCAAAAGAGGCAAGAAGCTCATCTAGATTTGGAGTTTTGAGAGATGAGAATGGATATAAAATGGGAGTAGAGGGAATAAGGTCAATCCTTCTTGCAAATGGAATATGAGGGGAAGGGATAAAAACAAGGCTTTCACTAACCACTTCACTCACATCACAAGACTTAAGAGGGGAGACTTCTTCCATCAATGAATTCTCCTCAAGAACATCTTCATTATTCATCAAAATTTCAAAATCATCCTCAAGCTCTATGCTACTCTTTCCCAATTGATTTTCATTTTCAACATGTCTCAAATCAACATAATCAAACTCAATAATGTCATCATTACAATCCCATTCTTCCCTAAGCAATTTCAAAACCAATTTCCAATTGCAAAAGGGGGTCATCAATAGGTGGGGGAGCATTTTGAGAATCAAATCTGGTTTGGGGTTCACAATCAAGCATATGAGAATCAATCTCGGTAACGTGAGGCACTTGATTGAAATACATGCACAAATACGATGAATATTGAGAAGTAGCATGAATATTATCAACATCAGAATGCACTTCATTATTATAAGCATAGAAGGGAGGGGGATTATAAGATAGATCATAGGAATTCATGCAATAATTTTAGGACAATTCATGATGAGATGCATGAACATCATTAACATTAGAATATGCATTATCCAAATGAGAGCAAGATGGGGGAAGAATACAAGTCTCGGGTTCATGACTAGAGAAATTTTCAAGATTTTGATTAGTATGCATTGACATTTCCCATTCATATGTATCTCTAGCCAACCATTCAAATAGACTCCAAGCCTCATCCAAAGATTGAGCATGAAAATCACCATTAGACATAGCCTCTACTACCTTCTAGTTTCTTCATTTAGACACTCAAACATCACATAACAAATTTCCCATTTTTCAAAGCTATGGTCACAACCAAGATAATCTCCAAGCCTCCAATAGTATCTCCAAAATACTTCATGTTCGAAGGGAGAAGATTGCCATTTTTTTAATTTTTAAAAGGAAAAGAAAAGAAAAACAAATCAAATAAACCAAAGAAAAGAGAAATATTTACAAATGGCCTAACTCACCTAATCAACACAAATCAATGTTAGCCGAAGTTCCCGGCAACGGCGCCATTTTGACATAGGTAAATTAGGTCGTTACTAATCTCCTAGAGTCAAACTACCTAACTAAACCACTAAACTATGTAAAGTGGTAAGTAAGGGTCGAAATCCACAAGGAAAAGCAAGAAGAACACTAAGATTGCTAATTGTTGCAAGCTAAGTCAAAGATTCGGGCAAGAGGATTGTTTTACAAGGCTAAGAACCCAAATAACTAGTTAACTAAGCCCTTAGAAAGACGCACAACACGATTAATCAAGATATCAAATGAGAAAAACGTTAGGAGATGGGGTTAAACACCAACCAATCATGAAATTGGCATAAACGTAACAAATATGGAGATAAATGCATGAACACTACATGCATTAGCTAATTAACCTGACACATAATTCCCGTCCTACTCTCATAGGCGAAGAAATTCTCAAAGACATCAAAAAAGGACTCTCGTCCATTACTAACATATCCTGAAGTTCAAATAAGCCCAAATCAATAATAGAAATCAAAAGGTCGGTCACACTCTCATGCCAACCTAAATCAATCTACTCTAATCCAATACAACATTCAAATGATCAAGGAGAATGCAACATAGATTAGAAAAGCTAAACAAGTAATAATTTAATCACGCAAAACTCCAAATCTAATCTCCAATGCCCAAGTCAATCATGGATAGGTTTTCACCCCAAATCCCAACTAATTAACTACTCACTACTCATCATAGTAATGCCAATCAAAGGGGAAGATAAATCAAACATCATTACTTGACACAAGGATGAAAAAAGGAGAAGATTAAACAACTAAAACAACCAACACAAGATTAACCACAAGAATAAGCTAAGAAACTAAAGATTAATTAATAAGAGATTAAGCTAATGGAACCATGATCTAAACATGGGTTAAGCTAAGCAAACGAAAATTAATAAAACCGGAAAATAAAAGCATATAAAAGATAGAGAGAAGAATAGATATTGCTCAAACAAGGAAGAAGTAATGAAGATATTGCATAAAAGTCAGAAATTTTGCCATAATCCAATCTACAAAACCTTGAGAATCTACTTTCTCGCTCTAGGGTTTCACTTTCTCTCACTTGATTAAGCTAAAAACTCTCTAAAAATGATTTACTGGAATAAAAGTTAATTTATCATTAAGTGGACAGAGTATTTATATTATTACATAAACGTACTCAAAACAGCGTTTAATAGAAGGAAAAGTCGACAAAAATAACAAGGAGCGCCCGCTCCTTGTTAACTAGGAGCGCCTGTTCCTTGTTAATTAGGAGCGCCCGCTCCTTGTTAATTAGGAGCGCCCGCTCCTACCAAGAGTAGGCGATGGAGCGAGTGCTAGCTCATGGGTAGCTCCTGGGTCGCTCCATCCCTACTGCAAACAGGTTGGCTGCTCAACTCAAGAGGAGCACCCACTCGTCTGTTTAACGGGGCACCCGCTCCTAGCAAAGACGCGTCAGGAGCGCTTGCTCAATAGGATTTCCTAGGTCGCTCCAAGTTGCTGGTTCTTTTGATGGCCTTCAGCACATATAGAAGCACCCGCTCCTATTTCCTACGGAGCGCCCTCTCCTCTCTTCTCCATGCTAGGAGCGCAAGCTCATAGGTAGCTCCCTCCTCGCTCCAAACACCCTGCCATGGTCTAGAACTTGTAAGAGCGCCCGGTCCTATTTTACAAGGAGTGCCCGCTCCTCCCCTGTTTTGCTCTTTTCTTATCAAAAATCAACACTAAACAAGATGTTAGTGATCAAAGGGGAGGGGGAAAAATCAAGGAATCCTAACTACTTAGCATGCAACACTAGAGGATGAAAATGAGGAAATTGGAGGGAGAAAATGCACTTGAATGCAAAAATAGCATGCAAAAACTATCAAAATATGCCATTGCTTGTCTCCTCCGTCCTTCGATACACCCATCGACTCCTTGTTGGTTGTTTCTTTACTAAGCAAGAGCTTAGTAAGATGACCAAGGAAGACCTTGTTGTCCTCTACATGGCCACCGAGACCCCCGATCGTTTAGAGGGAATGCTAAACTCGGGATTTAACTTCCTAGAGAGGTGTGTGGAGATTAAAAAGGGGAACTCTTTAGAGGGGATATAAACATAGGTGGCATGATTTCTTTGATAGCCATACATAAGGGTTTTGGGGATCACCTTAAACAACTCAAGGCCATAGATAGCAACCTTTTCCTTGACCTTGATGCTTTGCGACGGATGCAATGGATCAGCCCTACCCTTTACCCCGAGCGGTGGAGTTAGCTTGTTAAGGGTCACCACCATTGTTTCATCCCTAACCTCGAGGCCACTAGGATTGATCAGGATGCGGAAAATATTTGGGATGTAGCTAGTAAGCCCGAAGATGAGGATCCCCATCCCCGTGCCAAAAATGTTGTCCCTTTCCCCAAGGTCGCTCTAGTAGGCAACCTCAATCTTCCTCCTCGTCCTCCTTTGATCTTGAGAATGCCATCACCTCCCTCTCCCTTACTCAAAATCATATGCTTTCTATGATGAAGGGCATGTGGAGTTATTATGATGGCATGATGTTGCAAACCAACGAAATCTACAACTACCATGTAAAAAGAGGTGATTTTGCACCATACATGAACTACCCCCATTAGCCCCCTCAACATCGGCCAGTTCACAGTTGGCAAAACAACCAACCCACCTACCCCTACCACCCCCACCGTGATCCACCCTATGATTATAGGGAACCCGGTGGCACAAACCCGATTGGTGATCCCAACTACCCTTTTATGCCACCCCGCGATGACGGTAGTGGTGGTAGTAGTAGTGGTATTCCCCCACCCCTTTATTATGGGTATTCCTCGGGATATTTCGGTGGTTGGAACCCTCATCCGATGCCTCCTTATGGCAACTATGGTGATCCTCGCCCATGGATGGACTAGACCCACGGTCTTGTCATTGCCCTTCCCCCCTTTTTCCCTCATTGTTTGCTCATGTTTCATGCACTAGGGACTATTGCATTTGCTAAGCTTAGAGGTGTGTTGAATTCTTACTTGAATTAAGGGCTTGTATGCATGAGGGGTGGTCGTGAATAGTTGGGGTAGTCAAGCTTTGAAGGGGTAGTCTTGTTTAGGAAATAGGAAGATTGGTGGTGGTGTTGTGGTGATTTATGCTTCTTGGTTTGTATCGATTTGTCCCATCAAGAGACAATGGATTGTTAATAATGATAACTACTTGTTTTTTCAAAGTAACAATTTCATGTCTCTTTGATCCTTCTAATGATGATTCAACAACAATCCCTTCATGGTGAGCTTCTCTCACCTTTATCTTGTAAATAGTTTAATTGCTTTCATAGACTAGTTGCATGTAGAGCATTTGCATACAAAATTTTTTCAAAAAAAAAGGGAAAAGAAAACAAAAAAAAGTGCTAGATTATGTTTTAATAAAAGCACTAAAAATGGGTTTTTTTGCCCAAGAATGGCACTTGGTAAAAAGTTATGTGGTTTCCTCTCTTTGAATCTAGAGTACATGAATAGAGGATCGTTTTGGAAGAATGTAGGCATGGGTTAGATCATCTAGCAATTTCTTAATCTTGATTGCATTAGAGTATGCTAAATGAAGCTAATGAATGCTCAATTGCACGCCTAGTCTTGAATTTTGACTAAGTTGCTCATGCTTGGGTATTCTTGCTTTCAATTTGCGGTCCCGTGTATCCTTAAATGTAATCCGTGTGTCCCAAAACAAAACTCTACAAGAAACTTAGGCTTTATTTTTTGTTATGTGTAATAAGTGGCACAAAAGCCACAAGTGCTCGTAATCTTCTAGTGCAAGTCAATCTCATACTTAGATAGTGAAGTCCCATAATAAGGGAACAAAAAGAAAAAGCCAAAAACAGTCAAAAAAGACGTGCAAAAGAAAAAAAATGAAAAATGAAAAGCACAAAAAGAATAGAAAAGTTCAATAAAAGGCGTCAATTTGTGGATGCCTCCCACACTTAGTGTTACTTTTGCCGCGGTTTCAAGTAGAGTGGAGTCTAGGGCCTAATTGTGTGTTTAAGGAAAGTGGACTAGATTTGGAACTTCTATGCCTTTTGAAGAGCCATTGTCGTTCGAATAGCTAGGAGTATCTCTAATGAGCTAGTAAAAAGCCTAAGAAAGTGTCCTGATTGCTAATATTGTTTAGTCTTTCTCTCTACCTTAACCTATGAACACATTTGGAAAGAATTTGTCTTGAAAAATTGCTCTTTGATCTTTGATTGTGAACCACTTCTTCATTAGTTGACTTGGGCAAAACCGTGAAAAGTGGTTTAGTTTTCGATAACTCTTTATAGTGTGTATATCACTTTCTTTTTGCATGTTTCCCATCCCTATTTGATTGCTTGAGGGCAAGCAATTGGCAAGCTTGGGGGAATTTTATGAGTGAGAATTTAGTCTCACTCATGTACATATTTTGATAGTGTTTGCATGCTATTTTTGCATTCAAGTGCATTTTCTACCTCCAATTTCCTCATTTTCATCCTCTAGTGGTGCATGCTAAGTAGTTAGGATTCCTTGATTTTTTTCCCCATCCCCTTTGATCACTAACATCTTGTCTAGTGTTGATGTTTGAGAAGAAAAGAGCAATACAGGGGAGGAGCGAGCACTCCTTGTAAAATAGGAGCAGACCATGGCAGATTGAGGCAAGGAGTTTGGAGCGAGGAAGGAGCTACCCATGAGCTGGCGCTCCTAGCATGGAGAATAGAGGAGCGGGCGCTCCTATATGTGCTGAAGGCCATTAAAAGAAGCAGTAGCTTGGAGCGACCTAGGAGCTCCCATTGAGCAAACGCTCCTGGTGTATCTTTGCTAGGAGCGGACGCTCCATTAAACAGAGGAGCGGACACTCCTCTTGAGCTGAGCAGCCAACTTGTTGGCTGTAGGGATGGAGCGACCCAAGGGCTACCCATGAGCACTCGCTCCATCGCCTATTTTTGTTAAGAGCGGGCGCTCCTAATTAACAAGGAGCAGGCACTCCTTGTTATTTTGTCTACTTTTCCTTCTATTAAACGCTGTTTTGAGTACGTTTATGTAATAATATAAATACTATGTCCACTTAATGACAGATTAACTTCTATACCAGTAAATCATTTATAGAGAGTTTTTAGCTTAATCTAGTGAGAGAAAGTGAAACCCTAGAGAGAGAAAGTAGATTCTCAAGGTTTTGTAGCTTGGATTATGGCAAAATTTCTGATTTTTATGCAAGATCTTCATTACTTCTTCCTTGTTTGAGTAATATCTCTTCTTCTCTCCATCTTTTATATGATTTTATTTTCTAGTTTTATTAATTTTCGTTTACTTAGCTTAACCCATGTTTAGATCTTGGTTGCATTAGCTTAATCTCTTGTTAATCTTTAGTTTCTTAGCTTATTCTTGTGGTTAATCTTGTGTTGGTTGTTTTACTTGTTTAATCTTCTCGTTTTTCATCTTTGTGTCATGTAATGATGTTTCATTTATCTTCCCCTTTGATTAGCATTACTATGATGAGTAGTGAGTAGTTAATTAGTTGGGATTTGGGGTGAAAACCTATCCATGATTGACTTGGGAATTGGAGAACAGATTTGGAGTTTTGCGTGATTAAATTATTATTTGTTTAGCTTTTCTAATCTATGTTGCATTCTACTTGATCACTTGAATGTTGTATTGGAATAGAGTAGATTGATTTAGGTTGGCATGAGAGTGTGACCTTTTAATTTCTATTATTGATTTAGGCTTATTTGAACTTCGAGATATGTTAGTAATGGACGAGAGTCCTTATTTGATGTTCATGAGAATTTCTTCGCCTATGAGAGTAGGACGGGAGTTATATGTCAAGTCAATTAGCTAATGCATGTAGTGTTCACGCATTTATCTCCATATTTGTTATGTTTATGCCTATTTCATGATTGGTTGGTGTTTAACCCCATCTCCTAACGTTTTTCTCATTTGATATCTTGTTTAATCGTGCTGTGCGTCTTTCTAAGGTCTTAGTTAATTAGTTATTTGGGTTCTTAGCCTAGTAAAACAATCCTCTTGCCCGAATCTTCGACTTAGCTTGCAACAATTAGCAATCTTAGTGCTCTTCTCGCTATTCCTTGTGGATTTCGACCCTTACTTACCAGTTTACATAGTTTAGTGGTTTAATTAGGTAGTTTGACTCTAGGAGATTAGTAACGACCTACTTTACCTATGTCAATAAACACTGGCATTTGTGATGAATGCAACTTTGTTTCTGTCAGCCTCCAAAAGACTGATCTGATGATATCTAGAGAAAACGTCCATGAAACTCAGCAATGCATGACCGCTAGTAGAGTCGACTAGCTGGCCGATTTTCGGCAAAGGGTAACATTACTGTTGACAAGCTTTGTTCAGATCTGTGAAGTCTATGCACATCCGCCATGCACCATTGGCCTTTTTAACGATCACCACATTTGCAAACCATTTAGGGTAATCACAGGGCTCGATGACATCTGCCGCTAGCAGTTTATCGACTTCCTCTTTGATCGCAGCATTCTTTTTTGAAGAGAAGTTTCACTTATTCTACTTTATCGGTCTGTCATCCTCATTGACATTTAACCGCTGAACCATAACCGTCGGGTCGATCCCCGACATCTCGTCCGCCGAGAATGCGAACACATAGCATTGTTTCTTAGTAAGCATATTAAGTTTACCTTGACATTCTCTCCTAGTTCAGCTCCAATTTTGACCGTTCTTTCCAGTCTATCCGTTTCGAGACTTATCTATTCAGTTTCTCCCTCGGGGCTAGGTCGTGGCAGATCTGCCGGCCTGGCCTCGAAAATTTCAAAGGATAAGTCCTTTCTAGCTTTGTTTGCTGCCCTTCACCTCATTGTCTTTGACGATCGGGAGTATGCCAGCTACTTGTGGGATGAAGTTTTTAGAGCCGTTAAATAGCATGCTCTAGCTGATTCCTGGCTTCCCCTCAATCTCTCCGGCTTACCGTTGTTTAACGTGTATATTATCGTCAGGTGGTATGTTGAGACTTGGCTTTAGCATCATGGATCAGTGGTCGCCGAATGATGACGTTTTATTTTGCTGGCACATCAACTACCAGGAATTTTACCAAGAGATCTCATGATTGGGATCCCTCTCCTTACTTAACCGATAGCCTGATGGTGCCTTATGGGATCACTGATTCCCCTGTGAATCCAATGACCGGGTAGAGACTGGTTTCAGGCATGATCTCCACAAACCCAACTTCTCGAACGTTAGCAGGAACAGAATATTGGCGGAACTATCGCCATCAACAAGGACACGATGGACCATCGCGTTGGAAACCTGCAAAGATACTACCAAAGAGTCATCATAGGGAAAGATAATCCCCTTGGCACCTCTGCTGTAAACGAGACAGACGACACCTGAGGTGGTGCCGGTCATTTTCCAGTGTCGTGGTTGTTGACTTGATGTATGATCTCCTTCAGACTGACTTTGGCTCCATGTATGCTACCGCCATGGACTAGGTCCCCCGAGATGACATGAATCTCGGTTAACCTTTCCTTCACCGATTGACGCTTACCGTCTTCATCCCCAGATAACCTATCTTGGTCGGTTTGAGCTTGATACTGCTTGAAGTATCCTCTACGGATCATATCTTCTATCCCGTCTTTTAAGTTTTTGTAGTCATTTGTGACATGGTTGTAATCCCTGTGGAAATCACACCACTTTGACTTGTCTCAGCCCTTATAGAACATTTTCTTAGGTCGCTGCCATTTATCATCCATTTTGTGCATCTCATAGATCTCGACTCTTGAGACCGCTAAAGGAGTGTAGTTGTGGTATCGTTCAAGCTTTCTCTCCTAGCCTTTTTTCATAGAGTTGCTTTCATCCCTTATGTCAGAATTGTCATGTCTACTGTCCTTCCGGCTTCTGTCTTTGTCGTTCTCCTTCTCTTTCTCTTTGCCATCTCCCTCAGATAGTTTAGACATTGTCACTTTATCGAACTTTTCTCCTCGGATAAACTCATTGGCTTTACCGAGAATATCTGTTAAGCTGGTCAACTTCTAACAGCCCAAGTAGCTTCTGAAGGCGGTGCCTTCCTTCAGTCCCGTCATTAGTGCTAAGACGACGACTTCTTGCTGGAGGCTGGGGATGGTCACGGCCTCATAGTTAAACCGGCCAATGTAATCCCTCATACTCTCCCTTTCTCCCTGCTTGATTGAGATCAACACTCCCATCGTCTTCTCCCTTCGCTTGTTGCTTACGAAGTAAGTGACAAACATAGCGGACAACTGTCGGAAGTCATAGACCATTCCGGCTGAATACTTTTGAAGCAGGTTTATGTCAAACCAAACAAATTCGAAGGGAACACTTTACACCAAACGGAGACATGGTCAGTGTACAACAGGATGTGTCCTTCATAGGCTGAGATGTGATCCTCAGGGTCCGTCTTGCCTTCATACTTGCATGTCGGCATCTTAATCTTCTCCATGGCTCTTGGAGTATGGTAGTAGAAATAGGAGAGGAGCAGAGTGACACCGGTGCTCAGCGGCAACCGACTTCGCTCTCTCTTCGGGGCTGGGATGACTCTAGGATCTCAGTATCGTTATGACCCTCTTCTCCATATCCCATCTACTCAGTGGCAGTTCTTGAATAATCCTCATGATCTGGATCATGCTGGCTTTGATCACCCTACCGCCACTAACTTAAGATCGGATCTTTCGGGATCGTGTGGCCTATTCAAGGGACGCTTGTTAGCATGACCAGCCTGAGGCGTTTGACTTGCCATGGCTTGAAACATGTCAGCAGCATTCTAGAGTTGTTCAGGACTGAACATGTGCTGGAGGGCTTCAAATATGTTAGGCTGAGGAGCCTCAGCGGCCTCCTTGCCTTTCTTTGTCGCTGTCTTGGAGGATCCAACCAACGGTTGTGGGGTGTTGAAGCCTAGAGGGCCTCCATCGTGGACATTGTTATTTTCATCAGTTGCCGGAATACCAAAAGGTTTTTTGGTGGTTGTTGCTGACTGCTTAGGATCCATGGGACTAGGACGGTTAGCAGGATTGTGGCTCGAACTTTTATGTATGGTATAGTTCACCCCTCCTTCTAGCGCCAATTATACCGGTATGGAATAAATGTTGTGGGAGTGAACCGGTACCTCCTTATCATGTGAGCCAGTTTGATGACCTGCAACACAGAACACGTAAACTAACTATAGGGGTTGATCCGAGGAACACCCCTTCGATGCCTATGTAAGTACGGATAAAGTCGGTAGCTCTCAAGTGCTGTGTAATTATGATTGTGAACGTAACTTTATGACTCAGATCAGGGGGTATTTATAGGAGCAGAGAGTGTCACAAGCTAGATAGGACACTTCTCCTATTGGCTTAATACAATTCTATCCTTTTTTCATACTTATCTTTAGACTCATAGGCCTTATTTAAATAGTAGTGGATCAGGCCTAGGATCATTAAGAATGGCCCAAACGGTGTTCACCTGTATGATGCCCTATAAGGACCAGTATATCAGGTATACCGGTATCATAAAGGATCTCTTCCTGATTCCTCGAAGATACCTTTGATGGTTTGACCATGACAGTCTTTGGCGATCCAGTTGGACCTGTATGGAACTTGGATATCCCCCATACAAATGATTTCCACTTCTTCCATATGTGTGAAAAACTCTGATCAAAAATTAAATTGACAATATAACTTGATTGACACAATCAGAATAAAAAATAAAAACATGAATTTTAAAACTTAAATTTTGATTATTATTCGATAATATCTATTATATAAATCAAAGTCTTCCACTTTATTAATATTCAATGATTAAACCTGATACACACATTCTGTCGCTTTATTTGACCACAAGCTTTCTTCTGTCATATATTTCCTTCTCTCAATACTATATTTGAATAATGATGAACAACTAACTAAAAAAAACCAACGAAACATTGATTTAAGAAAAATATATTAAAAAAATAAAAAAATTTATAAATGTATGCTCGAATCAAATTGTGAAAGGAAAACGTTAATATGACACGCACGCATAGCGTGCAAAAAATGCTATATATATTTTTTTGGGCCCCCTTTCGGGAACCCATGGTAAGAAAAATTTCCTCTAGGCTGCCCTCGCACAGGGTCACTCACACTAGAGGCCCAACAATCCCCAACCCCCTCCCTTTCTTATCATGAGAACCATATTAAGAACCATTAAATCAATAAGATCAATTATGCTCTTGGATCAATCTTTCCACTTTAGGGGTCATTTAATTTCTTTCCATTTTCTCATTCCTCCTTTCTCACTTCGATTTCACTCTGTCTTCCCTATTTCTTTCTCCTCTTTCACTGCTGAACATTGAGTTGTTTTCTAGGGACTTAAAATTAAAACCAAACGCACAGTAGTACCATTCATTGAGTGATTTCATCAAATATTATATGTGCATCCTTTCTAATCAAATTCCAAACACCAAACCTAGAAACTGAAATATTAGGAATTCATCTTCAATAAAATCAGACTTCATCTTCAAGAACTAGCATATTAGGAATACTCTTTACTAACATGGACAAAGTTCCTAAGTTCTTACTCAACGTATATGTGAGATAAGTAAAAATTCCGAATTTCTTACTCAATTTTCGGAAAATTCTTGGATGTGTTTTCGGTGAATCTACTTTTATATTTTCATGAAGTTCGAGTAGCAAAAATTTGATGCTGGAAGAATTTGTTTTTCGCAAGAATTTGATTTGACGAAGAAATGTGGGTTGATTTTCCAAGCGTCCAGAATTTCGAGCGCGTGAGTGAGGGAAGAAGAAGAGTGAGGGAAGAAGACGTGTGAGTGAGGTACAATTTCAAGCGTCAGATCGTTAATCATCCAATGGACACTAATAGGGGTTCTCATATTAAAGTGGTTCCCATTGGAACCCGACCCATATATGTATATATATATTACATATATATATGTATATTACACATATATATATATATATATATATATATATATATATATGTATATGTATATGTATATATATATGTATATGTATATGTATGTATGTATGAGAAAAGAAGGTTAGGAGACCCTCCGCACGAGGGGAGCTCCAACCTTATCGTTTACAAGGATAGAATGAAGAGCAGAATGAGTACAATCATCTATATAAAACTGAGAATCAACTAAATGACCGACATTGGCTATCCAATCTGCTGCTTTGTTTGCTTCCCGGTAGATATGACGAATAGCCCACGAGGAGAAAGAACGAAGAAGAGCTTGGATATCCTGGATGATATGAGCAATCTGCCAAGGAGGAGACCAGATACCTTTTACTTAGTTGATGACCATAAGATTATCACATTCAATTTGGAGTTGACGAAATATTGTTCCGGATAGCTAGGCGAATCCCTTGTTGAAGAGAAGTTGCCTCGGCAATGAACACGAAAGAAGATCCAAGGTTGAAAGTCGCAGCCTTTGTGGAGATGTCCATCAAAGATCTCTAATGATAATACCTCGCCGCCGCAGAAATACCGCGAACCGAGCCGTCGAAGTTGAGTTTGAAGAAGGAGGTGGGAGGTGGCTCCCAAGAAACGAGGATGGAGGAAGGATACACCATAGAGGATGGAGGAAGAGAAGAAGGGGAAAACGGGGAGCCAGAGGAGTTGCAGAAGTCTACTGCATTCCTTAGACTCCATTTTGTAAATAGAATTTTGCTTTATGCAGAATCCTGTGGACATTAAGAGAAGCATTATGAAAGATAATAGAATTTCTTTCCTTCCGTATACTCCACATAAGGAAAACAAATTTGATAGTGGAGGACCTATCATGTCTCGATTTTGTACAATGTAGTTAGAATAGTGGCCCGATGTAAGGTGTGAGGTAACCACTCTTTTTAGATCCTCGAAGCCGCCAAAGGGGAATGAGATGATGACATTCCCCAAAAAGATGATTTAAAGTTTCCTCGTGAGTGTTACAAATAGCACAATGGTTGAAATGGACTATGTTGCGCTTAGCAAGGATGGCTCTAACCCTAAGACTCGTTGTGAAAAATTTGCCACATAAAGATTTTCACTTTAGGTGGGATATCAAGTTTCCAAATCCAACGATGCGGCCATTTATCTAGACTTGGTGAGAGATTGTGAGCTAGCCGCTTAGCGGATTTAACCGTAAATAAGTATGAAGAGCTAGGACCCCAAATAGGCTCATCCCAAGGGGGTTTACCTAAGCAGAGGAATGCCTTTTAATGGAGTTAATAATGCAATCCGCAACAGGAGCTTTAGTTTGTCAATATCCCAAGTTTTATTAGGAAGAATGAACTCTTTTAGACGGATATTAAGATTGACCCGGTTTTCTGAAAATTTAAGTTTTTCTATTAAATTTTCATCAGCACACCAGTTGTGAAGCCAAAAAAGAATTTGGGAGCCATTACCTATTTTCCACTGAATACCTTTTTGCAGAAGAGATCTTTGGAGTAAGATTTTTTTCCATATTGGCGAATCGTGCGGTTTTGTTTTACAATTAAAGAAGGACTGACCCTTTAGATATTTTTGCGTTATTAGTTTCACCCATAAGTTGGTAGGTTCCGTAAGAATTTTCCAACCTAATTTTGCTATAAAAAAGCTTTATTCATAGGAAGCGTTTTTCTTAGGCCAAGGCCACCCTACGCTTTGGGAGTGCAGATTTTATCCCAAGCAATAAGAGGTGTTGCATTTTTATCTTTATTTTGTCGCCAAAAAAATTTCCTGTGAAGAGTATCAATGGATTTAGCTAAATTCGGGGGAAGCATGGTGAAGGCACGCGTATAAGACCCGTAAAGCTTCAAGATTACTCCGTATGAGGGCGAGCCTCCCAACTTTGGACAAAAAACCCCGATTCCCGTGAGGTTAATCCTTTGATCACCCTTTTGAACAATATGAGCAAGGTCGCTTTTAGAGGGATGATGGGAACCCAAGAAAATTCCCAAGTACCTTCCCCGAGAAGAATTAGGTAACATATTAAAATGACCGCTAGAGCCGTTTTCGGTTGGAGGAGACCTTTTAGAGAAAATAATAGTAGATTTATGAAAATTCACTAAATGACCTAAAGACTACAAAAGTCATCAAGAACAGCTTTTTAGATTTCTACAAGCCGAGGTAGTAGTTGCTTTGCAAAATAAGAGGGCTATCATCAAAGAAACATTAGGCGGGGTATATTGGCGCTCGGGATGCGCTTTAAAAATCGATACCGAGTCTCGAGATTGACTTTGGAGAGTTAGTTTTCGGATGAAAACTTCCATACATAAAATAAAAAGGTAAGGTGACAGGGGGTCACCTTGTCGCAGAACCCCTAGATGGTCTGAACCAAGGGGAGGATGGCCATTTACTTTGATTGAATAGGAAACATTACTAACACATTCCTTAATCCATGGGATCCAAGTGGGGGAAACCAAAAGCCTCGAGAGTTTGCCAAAGAAAATCCCACTCGATCCTGGCCATAAGCTTTTTCCATGTCTAACTTTAGTGCACACCACCCGTTTTGTTTCGAGACTTCGAAATGTGTCGAGAGCCTCTTGTGCAATCAAAGATTGTCATGAATAGAGCGTTCTTGAGTAAATGCATTTTGAAGGAGACTAATTTCCCGATGCAAAATAGGACGTAGGCGATTAACTAGGAGTTTTGAAATTGCTTTGTAAATAAGTGTTAATTAAACTAATTGGTCCGAAATGATCCGGAGATTCAGAGCCTCTTTTTTGGGAATGAGGGTTATCAAAGTGTGGTTCAAAGACGGGGGCAATTTACCATGATAAAAGAAACTTTGTACCAGCAATGACCAATTCTTTTTCGATGATGGGCCAATAAACCTCGGTAGAATTTTCCCGAAATCCATCGGATCCGGCGCTTTAAAGCTGGTTAATATCAAAGAAGACTTCTTTGATTTCTTCTCACGTGACAGAGCAAGTAAGGAATTCACATCACTGGAGATATAAAAGGGTCAAGAAAGCTCAAATCAATTTCCCCGATAGTTGAGTGGGCGAGCGAAAACGATTTCGAATGAATCGACAATAGATGAGTTAGGTCGTCATGGAGTCAACCCATTGTCCTACATCGTTTTTTAGTCTAAAAATAGTCATGTTAGCCATAGATTTTTTTCATTCTATTATGAAAGAAGCGAGAGTTGTGATCCCCTTAAGTTAACCATGTTTTTCTAGCAGAGCGTCCCCAAGCTTTCCGATTAAAGAGAAGAAGTTTCTCCCTTTGGATAATCAACCGATTAATATGCTTAATTAAAATGTCATTAAAAGGTTGTTGCGACAATTTTAGTTGTAACTCCTTTATTTTTTCCTCATTTGTAACCAGCCTTATTGGTCATATGTCTATAGTTGGTCTTAGCCCAAACTTTAAGATCGCTTTTATACGGATGAGTTTTTGTTGAATGCGAAAGAATCGAGAGCCCATAATTGGAATGCTCCAGCTTCTTTTAACAATAGAGTGTGAATGGTTATCTAAAGTCCAAAAATTTTGAAATCGAAATGGAGGTGGGCGATAGTAGTCTCCTTCATTGGAGGAGAAGATGATTGGGGCATGATCTCGAAATCGTGGAAAGGACCATAAAAAATGGTGCGTCCGTTAAACACGTCATAAAAGGAGTTGTGGCTAATAGCCCTATCAATTCGCTCGAAAATGAGATTATTATTACGTAAACCTCTCCAAGAGTAAACTTGTTGGAGGCACGGGATGTCAATGGCGTTAGAATCGTAGAGAGGAGGGAAGGTAGTCGATTAAGCCGATTTGATTTTAGCAGGATCCCCCCCAATTTGTCTCTGAGGAGAAAGCATTTCATTAAAGTCCCCAAGCAAAAGCCAGGGAAAGTGTAGAGAAGTAATATAGTTGTTCAAATAAGCCCGTAAAGCATCTTTTTCGACATTTTTGGTCGGGCAATATGTGCCCAAAACTCGAATACATTTTATTGTGTGGCTTGTATAGAACGTCGAGATGAACCAAACGGTCATGAGAATAGCGATTTTGAACTATAATATTGGAATTATTCCAACACACCCACATTCCACCCACATGATTAACGGGGTCAATAACTAATTTATTGTGAAAGTGAAGTGCTTTAAGAATTCGGTGGCTATTATTATTATTAGTTAAGGTCTCAATGATGAATACAATATTCGGATTGTTCTTTATGTAGAGTAGCTCACTCAAAGCTTGGGGTTTTTTACCCCTTGAATATTCCAACATAAGATCTTCATAGATAAACACAAATACAAAAAAAGGATATACAATTACAAAGATAAATCAATAGCGAGGGATGGAACACTTCGAGTCCAATGGGATTTTGAATCCCAATCCAGCTTTAGAAAGAACAAGTTTATATAACATTATAGATAAGCAACAGCAAAACAGAGTGCAATATGTAAAAGTTCAATAGCGAGTGATGGAGCACTCGAGTCCAATGGGTTTTTAAGCCCCAATCCAGCTTTAGAGAGTAGGAGTTTAAGAGATAACCTTTTTGGCTCCGAGGAGCTTTTGCATTGGCATAAAGAATCCGAGCTTTGCAAGCGTATTGGATACATTTAAGACGAAGATATAATGACTAATTTTTAACAGAAAATCATCTTTATTGAAGCACCTACTATAATAGCAAGGAAGAACCACATAGGTAGAGATGAAACTAACATAGTAGTCCTGAATTGGACACAACAAAGAAGAGCGAAGCAAAAAATATAATTCGCACACATAAGAGTTGAATTCATAGAACAAAAACTTGTCAAAGCCGAGGAAATATAATTATATAACATATAATAACTAGTTTTAAAAAGATGAAGATCCATGAAAGTAGTAACAAAGGATCGCAGGATATAGTGCATTAAAAGAAGGTTAGCAAAGCTGAACCAAATAGGTAGAAAATAAACGGCTTTAATAGCCTGGAATTGAACATAATAGCTACAACAAAACCAAAATATATAATTCACAATGCTAGAGGATGAAAACATAGCCAAACAACTTGCCAAATCAAAGGAAGTATAACCATATACCATATAAAAATTAGATTTTATCAATAGAGGAGGAGGAACTATAATATCAACGAAGAAACACATAACAAGAAAAGAGAATAATATAATATCAAAGACGAAACACATGGCTAAAAATGAGATCAAGAAAATAATCCCGGATAGGAGCATAAATGCTAGACCATATCCAACGAAAAAGTGCGGTCGGGCATTCTTTACCGTATAGAAGACTCAGTAGTAATTTGAAGTCCTACTATATACTTTTTAAGGTAAGAGAATTGGCAAAAAAGAGTCCGAATAAGACAGATTGATTCATAGCAATATGGTACCAATGCCTTAATTGAAATGATGAACCATCAATAGACGAGATAATTAAGGCATACCACAACCAGAAAAAAGCATTAGAACTGGGCAACTGGGCAGAAACTTTAGACCATGGCCACAGCATAACCTTTAGGAATAGATAATGTTTGACAAATAAAACTGAATAATGAGAATGCGAAATCACAATATGCATATTCTGATAAAAAGTATTCGAAATAGATGTGCCAAAGAAGACCGGCAAATATATATCAAAAAAGACCCAAACAACATATGAGATCTGGGTTCTTACGATTAAGAGGTTGATCATTATCAATAGAACAAGACCAATTAAAACCAAGAACACAAACAAGAGAAGTTACCCGGGAGAAAGCAAAGCGACCGTCTAACCTCCACGCATGACGGCGCGCTGAGGTCCAAGAGAACCGGGCCCATCATTATTCACGGCCGGGACGACAAAGGGGGCGATGGTGACGATAAGGACGCCCAAAGAACCGCCAAGGCTCAAGCTTCGGATCGATGGGTCGTTGAAGCAACCACAATGAAAAGGGGTTATCGCCGAAGAAAGGGCGCTTCGCGGTGCGTAAGTGTCGACCGAAGACTAAAATCGGAGGAGGGAAGGAGGCGTCTCGAATAACGAGGCAACGAGAGTGATGGCCTTTGAAGGCGAATTAGATCGCGAGTAAACCAAAGTCGTGCAAGATCCCGCAAGAAGTGGAGCATGAGCAGAGAAAGGGGTTTAAATTGCACCGAATGGCCTTGAGAAGCGGGTGATTCAGGGTGGAGTGAGGTGATTGCAATGGTGGAGGGGAAGCGTGTGAGGGAAGCAGTTTTAATGTTCATGAAAGAAGAGCGTTTCTTTTTCCTTTTTTTACGTTTCCTTAGTGGGGTTATTTTTCTCTCTCTAGAAATCCTTAGCATCTCATGTTTCTCTCTCATCTCATGATTTCCTCACTATACAATTATGTATATATATATGTGTATATATGTATATATATATATGTGTATATATGTATATATATATATATATATTCACACTAAAGCCCAAGGTAAAAAAAAATTGTCATAATCGTTACATGTATTCCCCCCCCTTCTCCACAATCAAATGACACAAATTAAACAAAGATAAAGTCTTAGATGTAATTGTTACACCATATTGATATTTCTACCCACTAGAAATAGACAATTAACTTTGATGTGTTGTACTAATTATTAATGTCTATTTCTACTGGGTGAATTACCAATTGGGTAGACAAAGTTTTTCCCTGTTACACCATAACTTATATTGTAACCAATGCTTCATACTTCTTCTGTTCCTAAATAAGTGTTAAACTCACTTTTTACGTAACTCTATACGCTTCATCATTAGAATTTTTAATTGCGCACAAGTAAAAATTATAAAAAGTTGATATTTTGAAAGTATATATTGAAATGAATCTAACAAGACCACTTGACTATTTTTTTATATAATAGCCATAAAATAGAGTCAAAGTTTGTTGATGAATAGTTTCAATTACTCAACATAACACTTACTTCGGAACAGAGGAAGCTAAATATCATTTCGTCATCTGTTTCATGCCATTTCACTTTCGTTTGATGTCATTTTGTCATTTATTTCATATCATTTGTTATCCGTTTTATGTCATTTTGTCATCTGTGGCACATTATTTTTGATTTGTTTCATATCAATCATTTCAGTTTTCATTTTTACACAATAAATTTATGGTGTAATGCTACACCCAACACGCTTTCATTATACAATAAAAATCAGTGTATTAAGACTCAAACCACAACATCTCATTTGAAATACAAATGCACTCACCAACTAATCTACAATCTCATATTGGTCTTTGTAGGGGAAAAATTATTTGAAGACAATATACTATTTTTATATAAAAAGAAAATGTATATAATTCACATATCTGGAAGCTTTATACCCTAATATCTCATAACTTAAACCTGCAAACTACATTGCTTCTGTTTTAAGAAGCGTAATAGCACACTCGCATGAATCGAGTTGTTGAAAGAACCACGCCAATTGACATACGAAGATTATTGTAAGATAAGCTGTTTCTCGGCTCTAAAGGCATATACATTCTAAATAAACGAATTATATAAAATGACCCGTGGCATCGCCTGGGCCAACAATTAGTTTATGGTTAATCCTATAATTAACAAATTGGGTCATAGAGACACAAGGCAAAGGACAATCAGTTGAAAACGCCAAAAACTCGTTAGGGTTCCAATCTTTTAACTCTAATTGGATTGAAAAGATATAAATACACTCATAACCATTAATAATATAATTAACAAAAAGGGTCCTAGAGTATCTACTTTAGGGTAGTCCACTTATAAACACCTAATAATAATTTATTAAACTTATTTAGTGGGCCTAACTTACAAATAACACCACAACTCCACAAGTGCAGTTCGATATTATCCGCCTATGCCTCGTGCCTAGTGGGACCACATAGACACAGAACATATGTTCGTGCCGAGAAGGCAACAACTAATTTTTTTTTTTAAGGTAAGATGAAGGGGATTCACTGAAGTGATATTGTATCAGGAAAATCCTCAAACGGTAATTTATGAGCTTTGATCCCTGCATCTAGGGATATGAGGTGGAAACCGATGACACTACTCCACCATCTCAACCTCAAAACAACTTAAGCTTGGGGTGAGAGAGGCAAGAAGGCAAGAACTAATTAAGTTGTCCATTTTGATCTTGTTCAACGCACTATTATTTTGAACATTATTTATATATTTTTTTTTTATCTTATTCTTAAAAAATTATTATTATGCAATATTAGCTTTAAATTTGTCTTAACGTGTATATTTTTATTTTACAATATCATAAATTTAGATGTTTAATAATCAAATGTCAAAGACATTATTTGTAAAAGTTGTATATTAGTAAATATAACAAGTCAAAGATTAACAATTACAAAAACCAAAGGGAATTCATGAAAAACACTAGATAGCTAATTCTTATTTTGACTTTTTTACATTTGTATAAAACTATTTTGATCCTTAGGTTCTCAAAAAAAAAAAAAATACTTCCTCTAGTTTTATATAAAAAAAATTTTACCCAAAAGCCTTCGCACGCGCTTGTCAACACAAAAAAATTGATGGTTAATTAATATATTAATTATGTATAAATAAATATTATAAAATTGAAATTATGATTATATATAGACAGTCAAATCTAAGAAGATTCCCAAATAACTATGTTTTTACCTAAGTATAAATAATGACAGATTATAACAATTATTCTCCTACCATATTTTTGTTAGTATCTTTGCGTATATATGCTATGTAAATCTCTTGTAATAAATTTAGGAACAGGGAATATTGAGTCAAACTCAAATATAGCATTAAAAATTAACTTAAATGTTGAAGGCAATCAAGTTATAATTGAGTCACCAAAAAAAGAAACATTGACTATAAGATTTAGTACATTTATGCTGAAAAAAGTAAAAAAGAATATTACATCAATCAAATATCTTATCAGTCAATCACAAACACAATCAAGTATTACATCCAAAACTCTATCAATTAACGAAGAGAAATGATTTATTTAATACAAAATACTATGTTAATACAACATAAGATATCCTAAATAAATTCACTTAACATTCTTTTATCGTTCATCAAGTTAAATTTTAAAATCCTAAAAGAAGGAATAATTAAAAAAAAATAATAAAAGAAGGGTGAAGTGATAGAGCCTTCACCTACGAAATTTAGCCAAAAAAAAAAGTCTAATGTTCAAATTTGCACCCCTGTTTAAGCCCAAAAAGACTAGAATTTATGTTTGAAAAAATAAAAAAAATCAAACACGCTTTACGTGCATAATTTGCTAGTAATCTTGTATTTGTAGCCTAGAGTTAGGATTGTAAACGTTATATATTTTAGCCAAATCAATGAGAATGAGAAAGATATTATCTTCTCACAAATAATAATAATAATAATAATAATAATAATAATAATAATACATGGTCAAAGTGAAATATGTGAATGGTGTCAAATTGTAATATGGTATAGCTAGAAAATGGAGGAATATATAACATTAAAACAAATAAAATACTAACGATATTATAATATATATTTTTATTAGCTGAAAATATGATGAAAGTAAACCATGTGAATAGTGCAAAGGCTACTAGCCTGCATGGTACACTAATTCAGACAACGGGCTGAAGGCCCACTGCCACCACAAGATTAATCTCCAACATATTGTTGGGATGAAGATTCGAACCCTGGGCAATGCCCTAGAATTTAGGGTGGTACTCCACTTAGCTACCACATCTTCCTCTAGAATTATATTAGCTTGTTCCACTTTGAGTTTACACATTACTCATATATCTCACTTTGATCATATTTTTTATTATTTAATATCTGTTGAGCAAATGTCATTATGTAAAAGATGATACAATTTGACTTCATATATGTTTTCAAAATATTTTTGTTAATTACTTTTTTGTAATAGATAATCATGAATATTATCAAAGTTGTAATCTGACCTCTGACAAGTTAAAGTGGAATAAGAGAATATTTTTTTTTAAGGAGGAAATAGCCACTAAAACAAAAGCCAAACTCGAATTTAATTATTCCTTCCAGATCCATAAAAAAAATCCCTCCTAAATTCACTATCATTTTGCGTTTATAAAAAAATCTAATAGGTATAATAATATGGATGTATAATTTTGCATTGAGGTAGATTTTTGCAGTATCCATCTCAATCAGAACAAGTATTGGTATGGTTTTGGTGCGTAGTGGACAAATACGGATATCAGAAAGTGTAGTCATTACATATATTTTTTTTTTTTTAAGATAAGATGAAATCCCTTGCAAGTAAGAGGGAAATTGGGGATCCTTCCTTATAAGAAATGAGACTCGATCCTAGGATCTCTGAGGGTGATGTCAATAGCACTAGGCTATCACCTGCTGGTCTAGTCATTACATATAATGGATAGCATAATAGGTGGTAAATTTAAAGTCTTACTCGCCCTATATCCCTCTACCCCAAAATCTTCTACTTATACCTCCCAAAAAAAAAAAATACAATGCTCAAGCCTCAACAATTTTTTTTTGCTGCAGGCGACTTTCAATTAATTTATGTTTTACGCCTTCTCCATGCTCAAGCCTCAACAATTCTTGCATTCCCTCCATTTTCTTATATTCTTTATATTTGGAATCTTCTTAGCAGCGCCGGATTTTGGCATGTGCATAAAGGTCTACAGCATAGGGCCACATTTTCTAGGGGCCCAATATCGAGGTTAAGCCCAGCTGGAAAAAATATGATATTTTTCTCAATTACAATGAATACTCCTTTCTCTCTCTTCTATTTTAGATACCTCTTTCCCAAAGTTTTCCGAGTCATGTTTCTACTTATAATGGGGGCCTCATTTTATTATAAGAACAGGGCCACAAGAATCTAAAAAACGGCCCTGCTTCTTAGAAGATTAGAAGATGAACAAAGAGAATATTCTTTATTTGTATTTTCTATTGCATTCTTAGCATTGCTAAGTTTGTATTGCAATATTGTGTTTAAATAGGTATAGATCCAAACTCCCGGTTAATCCAGGGGTAACAAACCATGCTTATGAGGAGACATCTATACTAATATATTAAAAGGCGTGCGTGACAACGTATACACGCCACGTGGCACCTCTGTTACTCTACTAGAATTGTCCAATGTGTACGTATATCCAGGGCCGTCTTAAACAATTTAGAGGCCCTGTTCTAATGGTAAAATTGGGCCCTAATTTTTTAAAGTCTAATTTTAGTCAATATCTTACCAAAATTTTATTAAAATTGACTGCTTCCCAACCAAGCTCCAATTAAAATGTTAATAATATTTAACTAAAATTTTAATCAGTATAGCTTTTGTGTTCTTCTACAAAAGAATAATTAATAATATTTAACAAAGACAAATTATTGTATTGTTGAAATTGTAATGGCTGAAACCAGGTTGACGGTTGTTTAGTAATCAATATCAAAGAAAGAAGTCAATAGAACATAGTATTAAAGCTAATCTAAGAACAATATTTCGGGTGATCAGTGAATATATGTAATTTACAACTTAAAATAATAATTGATTTATACTCTTTAAGTTTTATGTACAGATCAATACCTCTGTGCCTTACCTACCTAAAGAACTCTGAGAGCCTCTTCACAAATCAAAACCACCACACATCTTCTCCATTTGCAGCAAATACACCACACATCTTCTCCATTTGCAGCAAATCCACCTTCTCTGACCTTTCTATCATTCTAAAATTATTAGTTGCGTATGTTGTTAGTATGTTTACAATCAGATTGTATGTTTCACAACCAGCAAGATATACCAATATTAGCATAATACCAAAAACTATTTCCACTCAAAATCAGATTCGAATAAGGATATTATTAGTCTTTGAAGAAAATATTGAGATTGGGTGAAAATATATAGGGCTGAAAATTTGGCCATTTCATAGTTTTCAAGGATGACCCTTTTTGATGGATATGAACTTTAAATTGTATCTTCCATTGACAGTTTTCAAGGGTTGATGGAGAGAGGGGGGGAAGGTGAGAGAGTTTAATGGAAATATTGTTGAAACAAGAAAATTAGGGATTCGAGGAGAATGGAATATGGAAAGTTTCATTTTTTATGGGAATTGCAAGAGTAATTAGAGAAAGAGATCCGCGCGTGAAAATTTGTTGTTCTTTGAATTGAAGTTCTTCAGCGTGATTAGGGGACGTAGAGAGAAACAGTGAAACACTGTTAAGAGCAGATTTAATTAAAAAAAATTGGAAAATTGGGCCCTTGCATTTTCGGGGCCCTGTGCAATAGGGTTGTTTGCACACCCTATTCACCGGGCCTGCGTATATCATGTCAATTAATAAAAATAAAACTAGCTTGCAATTAGATTTGAACACGTGACCTCTAGCTATTATACATAGCACAATTACCATCTCAACCAACTTTTAATCATGCTTTAAATGTCCATAATATTATATTTGTACCTTTTAAATGTTGAGTTTTCTTTAATATATTTTTATGCGAATGGAAAAAAAATGCATATCAAGTTTGGAAAAAATACCACCCGGGGCAACGCCTGGGCCCAAATACTAGTTTACGTACAAAATCGGAATAATGTACAGTCAAAATGATTAAATATTACGTCTATAATCTAGAAATTTCCCTTATTATTTGTCATTGAAAACTATTAAATGTATATATTGTTGTCGTAGTTGCTTTAACATATACTCGTAGATATTAATTATATAATGGCTAATTCGAGCTATGATTTAGGCTATGTTCAATTCACCTTACTTTTGCTTATTTCAGATTAGATCAGATCAAATCAGATCAGATCTGAACAGATCAGATCAATTCAGATCATGCTTATATTTAAAAACTTATTATTATTGTTATTATTGTTGTTGTTATTATTGTTATTGGTATCATGATTATTATGATGATTATTATGAATATTAGTATAACTAACTCTATTATTATTATTATTATTGTTGTTGTTGTTGTTGTTGTTGTTGTTGTTGTTGTTGTTGTTGTTGTTGTTATTATTATTATTATTATTATTATTATTATCTCTATTATATATGGTAACTCTTGAAGACTTTGGTGTCCACCTGAGTTTCCTAAAATACCCTTTATGTTATTATTTTTCCAAGATAACTAATGAGGGCAAAAAAATCATATAACTTTTTTTTAAAAAAAAGCTCTAATGTAACTGCCATATTTTTCCCCTACAAAAACTACCACATTTTTTTTAGTGAAAGTAATTTCCTGATTTTTGAAAACAAAAGAAACATGTACAATATCACCGCGATGTTCGCGCACGCATCGCGTGCAAAAAATACTAGTTATTATTATTATTACTATTATTATTAGTATTACTTTAGACGATTACTATTATTATTAATACTGCTACTATTTACTAGTACATTTGTTCAAAAGGATTATTATTATTATTATTATTATTATTATTATTATTATTATTATTATTATTATTATTGTCGTTGTTGTACTTATTAATTTTTAATATTGGTAATTATTATTAATATCGTTGCTATTATTATAGTCATTGATATCACTATTTCAAGCTATTTGTGTTCAAGAAGAAGAATGTTATGTTGGCATTTGTACGTGTTCTTTTTTATATTTGTTCAAATTAACAAGTTTGATGTGCGATGTTCTTTTTGATGTTGTACATGTAAAGAACATGATAATAGTACATGATGGTTATTTTTTTTAACAATTTCGGCAGAATAATATAATTTTATGTTGCTAGTTTATATAAAACCTGAGTAGCAAGGGATAACCTAATGGTGTTGGCATCACCTTCAAATTTCCCCCTACACGGAATTTCAACTTATCTTTAAAAACAATGTTTATTTAGAACAGGACAACGACATAAGAAGAATATTTAACAATTTTGTTCAAAATCCATATGATTGTATATAGTTATAGGTTTATTTATATTGAAAAAAGAACAATTGATCGATATAACAAAAAAAAAAAATATTTTTAGTTAAATCCAAACATGTCATCAATATAAAAATAACATCTATCTTTTTTTTTTTAGGGGACATCTATCTTTTTTTTAGAATGTGTTCTTTAAATATATTTTGTATGATCTTTCAATATATATGTTTTATTATCATTATATGTTCTTCATTACTACCTAAATTCTTATTATAAACGGAGATTAGGCATGAACAATATGTTCTTTTTACCATAGATAATATATTTTTTTTTAATTTAAAATATGTGTTCCTCTATTTTTAATTGTATGTTCATATACTATGAGTTCTTTTCCAAAGAAAAAACTAATTATGCTATTATTATTTTATTTTCTTGGTAAATAGAGAAAATTTTATACCAAAAATGGCCATAAACGCCCAAACTTCATACAACCTAAGTAAAGCCATAAGGCCTTAGCATCTAAGAAAACAGCAAAGAAACACAGAAAAGACAGAAAGCCTCAAAAAAAACCAACCTACAAAATTACAGAGGCTAATTTAGGAAACTGAATACATCTAGAATAAGCCAAAAATTGGATTAATCTACTAAGCTCAGGAACCTCCCTTATAGTGTGATTGAATTTCCTAAGATTTCTCTCTTGCCATAAACAATAAACGGTGATGGATAACACCATTCTAACAATCTGCTGTTTCTTTGAATTGGACTTCAACATGTGGGAAAACTGTAGGGAATCCCAACTCAAAATAGTTCTATCAACATTCAACCAAAAAAGCATATTACTCCAAACAGACTTGGAATAGCACAAGTAAAGAAGAGATGATTGATGGTTTCATCTTCATTACCACAAAGATCACACAAGGAATTTACCTGGATTCCTATCTTGCCGAGGTTATCACAAGTACATAGTCTTCCAAGGAAAGCCAGCCAAGAAACAAAAATGAATTTAGGAGGAGCAGGATTATTGCATAGCATTTTCTTCCAATCCACATTTGTTCCCTACATTCTAAATTTCTAGTACATTTTCCCAATTGAAAAATAAGGCTGCTGTAAAACTGACAAATCACCATTACAACCATGCAAGGCGAGTCGAATCTTTCTTACTATCCATAAAGCGTGTTGAGGCACTTCCATGGTAGTAAGATTTGGGTTTTTAACATAATAAATGTGAACCCATTTCACCCAAACCTTGTCTTTTTTCTGAGCTAAATTCCACAGAAGCTTGCAAATAGCTATCTGTCCAGATCTCAATATTAATAACATTTAAACCACCAGCACTTTTAGGCAAACAAACTTTATCCCATGCCACTAGATTCCTCTTAGTAATACCAGTCTTCCCAGAACATAAAAAGTTCCTACAAGCAGCTTGAATCATCTTGAAAACTTCTTGGGTAATACAAAGATCTGACACCAATATGTCTGAACTCCAAACAACACAGACTTAATGAGTTGGAGTCTACCAGCATAAGATAAGAGTTTGGAAGACCAACAGTCAATCCTAGCAAGAATCTTCTTGATAAGAGGCTGGCATTGCATGATAGATAACTTCTTTGAAGAAAGAAGAACCCCTAAGTATCTGAAGGGGAGATCAGCTTTTGAAATATGAAATTCAGCAAGAATGTTATCTTGAATATCAGGCTTCACACCACCAAAATAGATGGAAGTTTTAGCTTGATTAACTTTCAAACCAGAGACAGCAGAAAATTGCTGAAAAGCATTAAAAAGCTGTATGACAGAACTTATATCACCTCTAGCAAAGAGGAGAAGGTCATCGGCAAAGCAAACATGGTGAAGATGGAGCTTCTTGCATTTAGGATGGTACTTATAGTCTTTGTTTGTGCTCAAAGACATAAGACATCTATTTAAGTACTCCATACATAAGACAAAAAGGTAAGGTGATATGGGATCACCTTGCCTAAGTCCTTTTTTTCCATCAATAGGTAAAGTCATTTCACCATTGACATTGAAAGAATAAGAGACAGTGGATAGACAAGACATAATCCATTCAACAAACTTGTGAGGAAAGCCAAGTTGTAACATGAGATGCTTATAAAAGGCCATTCCACAGAGTCATAAGCTTTTTGTATATCAACTTTGAGCATACATCTAGGAGATATGTGCTTCCTGTTATAACTTTTCACAATTTCATGACTCAGAATAATATTGTCAAAGATTACTCTCCCCTTGATAAAAGCAGGTTGGCTCTCCCCAACTAAATCAGACAAAATATATTGCATTCTGTTTGTCAAAACCTTGGAAATGATTTTGTACAAAACAGAGCAGCAGGCAATAGGTCTATATTCTTTCATCGAGCAAGCGGTTGGCACTTTAGGAATAAGAGAGACATAAGTACAGTCAATACTTCTAGGCATGAAATTTCTCTGAAAGAAGTGTTGAACTGCATTTATCACATTAGAACCAATAATACTCCAGGCAAATTTATAGAAGTGGACATTGAAGCCATCCATACCTGGAGCCTTATTTTCATCCATAGCAAAAAGAGCATTATGTATATCAACAGGAGTAATTTCAGCACAAAGCACCACTTGTTGTTGATGATTAAGAACAGCCCCTCTTTTTACAACTTGCTCATCAACCATAGGAATAGTGTGAGCAGTTGTACCCATAAGCTTCTGGTAGAAATTTATAACTTCCTCTTTGAGCATAGGCTGAGTATTGCACCTCACACCATATCCTCCCTGATAATCACTTTCATAGAATTCTGATCCTTCCTTTCCTTTGCATACGCATGAAAAAATTTGGTATTAGAGTCGCCAAGTGCAATCTAAGTAGCTCTGGATTTTTGCTGCCAAATTCGCTCCTCTATGCCACTCCACTTCTCTAGCTCAGTGAACATCTTTTTTTCTTCCTCAATGAGCACAGTATCCAACTGATCAGCACTCAAAGATTTTTGAACAACCTGCAGTTGCTCTATTAGGAAATTCACCTTATCGGTTGTGCCTTTGAAGCATTGAGTGTTGATAGTTTTCAAAGGATTTTTCAGAGCCTTAAGTTTCTTCCAAATCTGCAATAAAGTAGTAGGAGCCTCATGAGTCCAAACTTCTCTCAACACCTTATAGAAATCCTTATGTTCAGTGAGAACATTAAAGAATCTAAAAGGCAAAGTATAATTGACATTTGGGATGATAAAGTCAAGAAGTAGAGGACAATGATCAGAAATACCCTTCTCCAACACCTCAACAGAAAGCTGAGAGTAACAAGTTAACCATTCCCTATTACCAATCCCTATGTCAATCCTAGAACAAATTCTATTATCACCACTTTGATTATTACACCAAATGTAATATGATCCAGTGGTTCTAATGACAGTAAGCTCATTAGACTGAAGACAATCTTCAAAATCCCTCACTTCAGCTTTAGAAACAGGGACACCTTGAAATCTATCCTCAGTTAAGAACACACTATTAAAATCACCACATAAATAAACAGGTCCATTCACACTACCAAGGACATTGCCCATAAATTGCCATAAATCTTTCCTCAACTCAATTGTGTTAAAACCATATACAGCAACAAAGAAAAAACATGAGCCATCCAGTAAGTGAGTGACTTTGCAACAAACTCCCTGAGCACAGCTCATAATTTGAACAACACCAAACTTTCTTGAGTTCCACCCAATCCAGATCCTACCATTCTCAGCATGAGAATAGTTGTTTAACACCTCCCAATTCCTGAAGATGTTCTTGGAAGCTTTTTCAAAATTATTGGCCTTTACTCTAGTCTCAAGTAAAGCACAAATATCAACTCTATATTTTTTCAGAAAGATTCTAGCCTCTTTCTGCTTGAAGGGTTTATTACACCCCCTTATATTCCAAGAAATCAATCTCATAATGAACCAAAGGGGATAGAGTCCCCGCCTCTTAAGTTCAAAGCAGCCATCAATGAAGATTCACCAGTTTCAATCACAATGTCAGTAGCAGGTAACACTGTATACAAATTTTCAACCACAACTTGTTTTGCTGGATCATTCATCTGCCTAGTAGCAGTTTTCCTAGGCATTGTCCATTCAGTATCTTCACTAGTTTGTGTAGTTTCAGGGTTACCCTAAGCATCAACCATGAGTGCCACCAACATGAGTGTCAATCTGTTCAAGTGGCTTCTATTTAGGAACCCATTGTTTTTTAGGCTTTGGTTTAGGTGGTATATTACCCTTACCTGCACAATTATGTCCAATAATCTAACATTTGCTACAAAATTCAGTTCCCATTCATAATTAACCTTCTGTTCATACACAGTTCCATCAGGATTACCAATCTGAACTACATGAACCAGAGGTTTAGTCATATCCACTTCTATAAGGAGTCTAGCATAAGAAATTCGAGTCTAAGTAGATGTACACTCATCAACAAAAATTGGTGTATTAATTGTGCTACCAATCCTACTAAGAGAGTCATTGCTCCAAAAACTAAGAGGTAAGCTAGGCAATTGAATCCAAAGTGGAATGACCTTCAAATTTCATCCTGAAAACAAAACCCAGCTTCCCAGGCTTTTACAATTACTGGGAGATGAGCAATTGTGTAAGGCCCCGAATACAAGATTTCATTTCTTTCCGCCATAGTCTTGAATCTAATCACAAAATAACCCTCACTATGGTAAAAAATCTCAGGGTCCTTTACAGACAACCATTGCTTGCTTAATTAAGTAGAGAGGTAATTAATGGAAGGTGCATCACCAACAACATACAGAATTATAGCAGATTTCCATTTCTTAATCTCATAATCTAGTTGAGCCAGGTCTAAGCAAGCTACTGGATTACCTTGTTTTAATGTTGGCGCAACAAAAGAAAGTGTCATACCTTGAGAAGCAGCGCGATTTTGCGGGTGTGGTGGAACTGAAGCAGCACCATCTAGGACAGGTGTAGCCAACTCTAATCGTCGATGAACATCAGTGCGTTCATTGACAACCGGAGTTGTAGCTATACTCGCCGACGGCACCATCTCAGATGATACATCCTGAACATTCACTGTAACTGATGAATCGCCTTGACTCCTACCCATCGATGCCACATTTGTCACCGTCGGCGGAGTCTTTTGAGTGATTTGTGGCAGAAGCTCGCTTAGCCATTACGCTGAGGAAGGAATCCTTGAGAGAGAAGCTCTGCTCTTAGAGAGAGAAGCTCTTTTATTATTATTATTATTATTATTATTATTATTATTATTATTATTATTATTATTATTATTATTATTATTATTATTATTATGTTGTTGTTGTTGTTGTTGTTGTTGTTGTTGTTGTTGTTGTTGTTATTATTGTTGTTGTTGTTGTTGTTGTTATTATTATTATTATTAAAAGTTGTGCATAGTAATAAAATGATAGTAATAGTAATACTATTAATGAAATACAAAGTAGTAATAATATTAGTAATAATATGTTTTATAAAAGATAAGTTCAGATCAGATCAGATAAGTTCAGAACAGTAAAAATAAGGTGAACTAAACATATCCTTACTTTGTACTTCTTCCTTTTCTTTTAGTTGCACAATTTGTTTTTTCACATTTTCCAACACGCTTCTTTAACTAGATTATTATCTCCAATTGTATATAATCAAATATTATGAAAAAGTTGATATTTTGATTCCTTACATCGAGACAAAACTAATAAGATTTTATGTAAATGGTACCTAAATATCAAATGCTGCAACTAAAACAATGAAGAATATTACTATTGTATTATAGGCACAATTTTCATAATACATGGAGATGGGACTTGGGAGTGTGAAAGTGAAGTGTTTGTCAAATATGGGCTCGCATTAATGGTTGACTTTAAGAGAAGCCATCAAGGACAAAAGTATTGGACGGCAGAGTAATAGGAAATGGTTGTCACCTTGGTACTGAAAGTGACTGTCGGCGTACGCAGAATGAGCCACGTTTACAACCCTACCTAGCCTGTGTCGCATCACCCAAATTTAACGCTCAAAATCACGTAACGGTAAATCGGTAGGTACTACGCATGGCAGCAAAATAAGGAGTAAATTTCAATGGAGTACTTGTTATCGAATTTGGGAAGGTGTAAGCCCTGTTCTTTTAGATTTGTTTCCAGCAAAAATAACTAAAAATAAATTCAGTTCAGCAAAAATAAGTTCAATTAAGAAAAATAAGTTTAATTCAAAAAAAATAAGAAAAAATAAGTTCGGTTCAAAGAAAAATAAGTTCGACTATCTAATGTTGTAATTATTATTTTTGTTTTCAATATTACTACTTCCTCCGTTTCAAATTACTCAACTTTCCATATATTATTATATTACTACACTTCCTTTTTGGGCAATAAGATAAATCTCTCTATCTCTCCTCCTATCACATATCCTCCTTTCCTATTTACTCTCTACCTCTCTTCTCCAAAAATTCTAGTATTTAGTGAATTGTAAAAGAAAGTAAAGATAAATAATAATATTATTATTATTAATATTATAATTATAATAACGATGAATTTATATTTTTTATATTTTATTTATTATTTATTATTTATTTTTATTATTATTTATTATTTATTATTATTTATTATTTGATTATTATTATTATTATTTATTATTTATTATTTATTATTTATTTATTTATTATTATTATAATTATTATTATTTTTTTTTTTATTATTTATTATTTATTATTTATTATGATTATTATTTTTTATTATTTTTTATTTATTATTATTATTTATTATTATTATTTATTATTATTATTTATTATTATTATTTATTATTATTATTTATTATTTATTATTTATAATTATTATATTTATTTATTATTTATTATTTATTATTTATTATTTATTATTTATTATTTATTATTTATTATTTATTATTTATTATTTATTATTTATTATTATAAAATAATAAAATAATAATAATAAGTATTGATAATATTATGTTAATACAGTTTAGTTCAGCCAAAATAAGTTCAGTTCAGCAAAAATAAGTTCAGTTCAGTTAAGCCAAAATAAGTACAAAAGAACGGGGCCTTAGTATCCAAAAATTTGACACCGAAAAAAAAGGTATCCAAAAATTTGAGGCATTTAAATATTTGTGTACCCGAATTTGAGTATTCAATAAGTAATAAAGTTCAAGTACATGTTTCTAAGGGGGAACTTTAGTTAGTATACTGTGCGTATTATGGAAGAAAGTGTTGGTAACTCATAGTGAGATGTTAAGATGGCATCTCACAAAACATTTGGTACCAAAGCTAAGTCAAAGTGGTACCAAAATAGAGCCATTTGGTACCAAAATGTAACTTTGGTACCAAACTTACACTTTGGTGCCAAGTAAGAGTTACTTTGCTATTCATATCATAAAGACTCTATTTTGGTACCAAGTTGACTTAGCTTTGGTGCCAAAAATTTTGTGAGATGCCATTTTGGGATCTCACTATGAGACGTCAATCCGAGCTCGCGTATTATGGGGTTGTGAAAGTCGAAAGGCGTGTATTTTAGCTTAATTAACCCATAGATCAATCACCCATCACATAGTTGAGAACAATAACCACAATCGATATAGAAGTTTCTAAATTAAGGTTATTCATCATGGTTGACATGAAGGTACAAGATGTCCGTGTAGGAACTAAAACTGGTAGAACAAATCTAATAAACTTATCTTAAAGTCATGGCGTGAATTAACACTACACTAAAGTTGAATTTGCCTCGTTACGTACACACGGACTCTCGACAACCAACCTCCAAGGATACACAACTACTACTCCTCCGGTGTAGTACAAAGTTACAGTTTGAGAGCACTTCGAACAATGCCCACAAAGAGAAGAATAAGACAGAGTTTTGAGAGGAGTCGTATTTTTTTGTGTGCCAAAGAATACTAAAGAGACTCTTATAAATAGAGGAAGGTCAAAAACCAAAACAGGCAAGGCAATCAATTAGACATATATTAAGGCATAACGGAAAAAATAATGAAGGCAAGAATCAGCAAGGATAACGATTACGAAATCAGCAAAGATATGAATGATGATTTCCGAAATCATATGTCTTAATTTTTCAATCAAGAACCCTAACCTAGAAACCTTATATTACAATCCTATCTTTAGCATCTACAACAATTTGTAATTTCTTCCCTATACAGGGTCAAATAGGGCTGAGAATAAGTGCAAACTCTAAATTTATCTGGGTTTGGATGAAAGAATTTTTTATTTAGAGATTAAAAACTATTGTAATATGAGCTGAAACTTTGATTTATAAAGACAAATTAGGGAGAGAGAGAGAGAGTGCGCGGAAAGGAGGCGGGGTGAAATAACCAGCCATGAGGGCCTCACGTGTCGAAAGTTCACCTAAGGATAAGTTAATGTGATGATTTGTAACGATACATTATTGTAGACATATGACCGTGCCTCCCCATTGAACACCCAATGATGAAACATACTGTCGTCCTAATTGGTACGGTCCAAAGGAAGAATAATCTGAAAAACTAAGCCAAAATCGTTTTAAGAGACTAAAGTCTATTTATTGGTTTAAAATAATTTCGAACCCATTTTTAGGAGCCCAATTAATTATTCATAATAATTAGTTGTATTTGCGAGCCCATTTTCATAAAGCCCAATTAATTATTCTTGATAATTAATTGTATTTTCAATAAATATTAAATATTCTTGATAATTACTAAATATTTTCCAAATTCAGAGATATTATGAAAATCATATTTTGTTCCTAAAGACAACTGATTTCGAACCTTAAAAGATAATATTTCATCAAAGATAAAAGAAATCTTTTAATTTCGGAAAACCGATCAGATCTGCGTTGCATCACGCGCATCGGGATATGCGCGCGCAACACAAAGATAGTTTGCAAAAGCCAGGAACGCAACTAGGGGCTGCGTTTGACGCAGTTGCGGTGCGTGGAGAACAACCTGGCTGCGGAAGACGCACGGCGGTTGCGCGGCGCGCAACTGCCGTGCGCCTGGCGCACCACAGCTTCACCTCATCCGCGTGATATTTAGGCTCGTTTCTCCTATAAATAGCCTTGTTTTGGCGAACATTTTAGACACACTTATACGCACTTTCATACGACTTTCCATACACTTACATACTACAAATACATTCAAACACATTCAAAAAATATTCAAACTCCATTGATTTACATTCAAACACATTCAAAAACATATTCAAACTCCATTGATTTACATTCAAACTCCACTCAGGCTTCAAGATTGATACTCTTGCGGATCGTTAAGTAAGACTCAGGCGACAAAGGTATAATTCCTTAGGGTCAATTCCCATTTAATTTCTTATTTTACCAACAATCTGCTTGTCATAATATAGATCATTATAGGAATTAATGCTTTCTTGTACATTCTCCTCTAAAATCTAATCTCTTCTTTTTTTATTCTTATATTTCTTTATATTATTCATATCCGTGTTGTATGCTTAATTATTTCATCACCACACATGTTTATTTCTGCTAATTAAAAGACCTAGATAAATGTTCTAAGGCTAAATTCAGATAATTTGGACATTTGGATTAGGTTCCAAGTAATTTGATTTCATAATAACATGTCACCAAAAATTAGTCTTTTGCGTTTTTAATAAACCGACATAGATTACTTTTTAAATTGCATAAACATATTACATGGTTGTTTAATTGCATAACACTCAAAAAGAATCGTATTAAGCAGAGGCCAACAATGGGCGAATTGGATATCTGATCATATTCGTACCATCATCCCCAAACTCAATCTTTGGTTCATTGATCAATTATGGAGTCATGATGGGAATATGTACTTCCTTTATTGGCGACTTCTTCATTTCAAAACTAAAACCTTTACAATGAGTTAGTCAAATACGCGCTCATCCCGCGTAGGCAATAGAAACACACCTACAATTATACTTAAGGTAGTGAAATGTAAAGACAAAAAAAGGAATGCAAGGTTATAATGAGAGAAATGTTGTCAGGAAGAGATAAAGAACAATAAGTATGTCATATTATGTTTGTGGTTTAGTTGATGCAAATGTATGTTTCTAGAAAAATGTATTGACTTACAATTGACAACTGAAGGAAATACAAAGTGTTAATCATGGGAAAATCTCTTCGACTTTATATAATTCCTCTTTTTTCTTTTAGGCTCCGTTTGATTGGGTGTAAAACATTTTCAGTGTAAAATGATTTTCATAGAAAACAATTTACAATGGGAAACACAATTCCAAAATTAGTTTTCCATTGTTTGGTTCCATGTAAGAAAAAGGATTTTTTTGGTTAAAACACCCTTATGTTTGCTGATTTTTAAAACAATCCCCCTTTTGTTTTTTTTTTTGAAATGAACCCCCAAACGTTTTATAAAAATTTTGGTTGCACCCCCAAAACCTAACTTCCGTCAAATCCAGACGTTTGTGGGGCCCTTTTTTCCATTTTCCCTCCTAAATGTTGCGTGAAATGACATTTGTATCCTTGGGTAATAAAACCCTTCAACTAACCTCTTCATCTCTCTCATTCAATTCCTTCTTTTCTGATTTCATCTCTCTCACTTGCTTCAGTCAGAAATTCAGCATCTCTCTCTTGTCATCATCTACACCTTTTCATCTTCTCTTTCAGTCTCTCTCATCCAGCACTCTCTCTCTCTCTCGTCATCATGGAGAATTCTGCAATGACAGAAAAGGGAGAATTCTGCATTTTGCCTTTTTGATGCTCCTGATTTTTTGTTCAACACCACCAAATTTTCCACCTTTGGCTTAGTGTCTTGAATCCTTGCGATTTCACTCTTTAAAAACATTATTTCATGTGTCAACAACCTCTTCTCCAGCACCAGTTCATTAATGACCACCTTCTGCCACTCCTCCTGATTCTTGTCAACCCATCCAAAGAATCCACACCCTTCTCTTCCAGTATGAACATCTGAGAATTTGCAGGCATAGAAACTCCTCCCAGGATTGTCATGCGTCCATGACCTCAAAATCTTAGCAGGAATTCGACAATTGCATTTGGTTGCCATAACCCTAATCGAACAATTAACCCAAATTAAAATAAGCAAATAAACCCTAGAATCGCAAAATTACCCAAAATTTAATGCCTAGAAATGAATGTAACACTTACTTGATTTGAAGGATGTCAGGAATTCTCAATTGAGAGTGGAATTGCAAATTTCCGTTCGAAATTTTGGATTAGCAGCTTCAATTTGGGGGTGTCGGAAAATGACCGTTGTGAGAGAGGGAATACCCTGATTTGGGGATGAAGTGGTTGTTATATAATAGCATAGGTGGGCCCCACAACGTATGGATTTGACGGAAGTTAGGTTTTGGGGGTGCAACCAATATTTTATAAAACGTTTGGGGGTTCATTTCAAAAAAAAAAAAACAAAAGGGGGATTGTTTTAAAAATCAACAAACATAAGGGTGTTTTAACCAAAAAATCCTAAGAAAAATGATGAAAAGAAAGGAAAATAATAGGGAAAGTAAAGAGGTAGTGAGAGGAGTGTACAAGAGAGATAAGGAAAAGGAAGGAAAACAGTTTTCCCTTCATTTTGAAGGGAAAATGATTTTCCATTATTGGGAGAGCAATATTACTCCTAGGGAAAAAAGTTTTACACTCCTTTGCAAACCAAACAATGTAAAATTGAAAATAGAGGAAAACAGTTTTCCAGGAAAATATTTTACGCCCTACCAAACGAACCCTTAGTTCCAACACTTACTATTTTTGGGTGTTCCAATTTAGCTCAAACATTCAATTATTTCTTCTCTTTTCATCACATGAGTACCTTTATCTCTCTCTCTCTCTATTTTCCCCCTCACCTTAGTTCATGTGCTTCCACCAATCTTGCAACTAAATCAGAACACAGGATAACTTCCACCATTTCTTTTTAAGTGACTAAGGGTTTGTGCTGGATCACCTTAGTTTTGCTTAACGGTTAGAGATGTTAGAGATATGAAATAATATCTTTATGATTTGATAAATTATATTGATATGATTTAGATATATCATATCTTTAGGATTATGGTAATATTATCTTTTAAGAGATAGTTTCTATTTTATGTTATCTTAGCTCTTGTATAAATATCCTCGATTGATGAATGATCTTTCAATTCTAAACACATATTAGCCTAAACACTTTCTTAACATGGTATCAAGAGCAGATTAGGTCTTGGGAACCCCTATCGAAAAAATCCCCCCTGCCGGTGGATTGTCGAAACATACCTACTGGCGGGATTCATCAAGAACTTTACAAAAACCAAAGTTTTCTTTTCCCTTGATCAATTGTCAGCTTCCGCTAACGTTTGTGATGTAGTTTCAATGAACATGTTAAAATGATTGATGTTATTGATATGGAGGTCACGTGAGACCTGATTCCATTAAAAAAAGACAAGAAAGAGAAAGAAAAGAATAGAGTTTGGTGTTGATGTTGCTGACGGTTTGTGGATTGTCTTGTACGTACTTTCCTCACAAGAATTCTAGACATTTATTTACTCTTAACTATTGATTTCATGTGTTGACCCTTTTGGTTGTCTTGTGATCTCACGTGAGACCTTCATAATTGTTGGTGTAAAATCAGTTGGTTGACTTTGCAAACAAGTCACTGCACACCCAGTAGTTTGATACTGAATGTCTTGGGAGACTTAGCCCCAGGGGTTACCAGCTTTAATTAGATAAAACCTTGCTAACGTACTTTGTTGCAATTTAAGTAAGGATTAAACTACAACGCCTAATAAATTCAGGCGAAATGCAATAAATAGAGCAAGCAATAATTAATCTATTAATTAAAGCACAACATTTCCATACACGCCACAAACTTTAAGAAAGATTTTACAACACATAGGGGGATAAGCCAGGCTGGACAACTAAAGGGAAGACACGAAGGCTGTTACCTCCATGGTTCCGTACTTCAATCGGAGAATTACAGAACCGGTCGCCAGAATATGTTCTACGTCTAAGGAACTAACTATAACCCAGAAGGGGGTTGGCTAAGCTAAGGCTAGGCTACGCTAAGAAAAGAGTAAATGCAAGTTGTTGTGTGTTTGTCTGTGTTTTGCTTGATGATCATTCTTCTATTATAGAGAAACATGGTGTGTAACTTCCGTGCTTGCTTGGAGGGAAAACATTTGAATCATCTTTGATTCAAATCTCAACCGTCTTCTGGCGTTGAGTAACCTTAGCCTTGCATGTTCTTCCTTATGTGGATCCGTCTAATGATTGCTCTTTAACCGTCTGTGCGTTTATCATTCTTGACTTTCATCTTCTGATGATCTTGACGGTCTTCTCCTATCGACTTTGACTTGTATTGACTTTGTCCAATGGGCTTTATGCTCTTGTTGGGCCTTCATATTAAGACGAAATTAAACCTTTTGAAGTCTAATACAATGTACCATAATAAATGCTACTGGACATCTAAAAATGGTGGTAACAATAATTAATTCTCTTCATGATTTTTCGGCTCTCCCTGTGTCGTGAGACAAGAATTATTGGTTCTCCTTGTACCGTGAGACAAGATATATTGGTTCTCCAGTACAGTGAGACAATGTTTGGTTCTCCTTGTGCCATGAGACGAGGGTTTAATGTGTTGTGAGCTCGGTTTTGCTCGAAAAAGCCAATATTTGAAGAGAGCTTGACTTTGCTCAAGAAAATCCATATATGCTTGCGAGCGTGATCCGCTTCAAGAAAAACATAAACACTACGGGTTCGAAGACATTGACGTTCCCGTTTGTTAAAATATTTGGTGTGTTCGAATAGAATGGGGTTCTCATCAAGAAGAAGAAGAAATTCACGGGTTCGAAAAGAATGATGTTCCCGTTTCATCTTGATTTTAATGTTTTTTATTTCTCCAATCGTAACATACGTGTTACTGCCAGTTACTGATCATGGGAAAGGTGTTAGAGATGTTAGAGATATGAAATAATATCTTTATGATTTGATAAATAATATTGATATGATTTAGATATATCATATCTTTAGGATTATGGTAATATTATCTTTTAGGAGATAATTTCTATTTTATGTTATCTAAGCTCTTGTATAAATATCCTTGATTAATGAATGATAAAGAGAAGCCTTTCAAGTCTAAACACATATTAGCCTAAACACTTTCTTAACATAAAGTACCACAATATAAGCTAGATGAGCTACTCCTACTATTGTCAATTGGTTTTAGTATGGAAACTCCTTTGGGCTTGTATGTGGACCAAACTATCCTCCTTATTGGGTTGCCCATGCTCATTTTCAGTCATATCAAATTTATCATGGTATCAGAGCCCAGGTTGTTGGACCTTTCATATTGGGCATTTGTCATTTTCAATGAGCATTATTATACCTTACCAGTATGCTATAATTCTAAGGACACTCACATGTGAGCGAGAGTGTTGAACCCCATGTATGTTGTGCACATATGAGTTGTCCCACATTGGAGAAAGAGTAGAGAAAATACCACAATATAAGCTAGAGAAGCTACTTCTACTATTGCCAATTGGTTTTAGTATGGAACCTCCTTTGGCCAGAGTGGGTGGAACTCTCCTCCCCTCTTATTGGGTTTCTCAAGCCCATTTTCAGTCATATCAAATTTATCATTAACTCATCTTATATTATTTAATTTGAACTTTTCTTACTTTCCGTTAACATTTATTTTTCCTTATATGCTAGAAGTACTTCTTTTTATGAACTTTTCTTATTTATTCTATTTTTTATTTTTATTTTCTGATATATGCAAAAATAAGGTGAAGAGAATAAACCGTGAGAGAGAAAGTGGGTCAATATTAAGAAACCTTGAGAGAAAAGGTTAGGACCGGCCACATGACTAAGGGGAAAGTAAATGAGTAAAGTAAAAGTGAGTGACAATTCTATAAATAAGTGAAAAATTTCTTATCATTTTGAGCTATAAATCACTTATTGTGATATTTTTAAATAAATTTAGTCCAAGCGAATAAACCTAAAAAAGAAACGGATGAATGGAGCTATTTAGAATCTTAGGTTAGACTGATAGTGTACTCCCAACCTTACGTTAATAAAGCCTATGAGGCTAGAAGATGGAGTATGTTGGAGGTCACTCTCAAAACAGATGCTAAACCAGCTGGCACAGGTCCTAAATATAGTACAAGAACATCTTAGCAGCCGTTGGATCATCTGATATTGTAAAATAAATAACCCATACCAATAATAGTAACAATCTTCGAGTGACATCGATAAAGTATCTATTACCGTACCCTTCATATGATTTTGCCTAAGTCAGATGACCTTACAACATGGGCCAGAAAGGACGGACTACCACTCATTTGCGGCGTCAGTAAAATTGCAAAATCAGCTCAGATATGGCCATTATCTTGCCTTTTGGCCATAAAAAAAAATCATTCTTTCGTGGATGATTTATAAAATAGGTGGTCATAATAAATATTTCATCCGTTTCTTTATTAGCAACAATACTGAAGCGTGTCATTTCCTAAAAAAAAAAAAAAAAAAATTGGAACATGTCTTGACAATTAAAAAACGGTTTTTTCACCAAGACTTCGCGTGGTTTTCAAAATTCATGGGGATCCCTACTTTTTAAAAAAACGCACTGCGCACTCTTACTATTTCAATAAAATTCACGAAATGCCCTTAATGACTAACGGTGTTAAGTTTCCGTTAGTCATTAACCCTAATTCACCCCCTCTAAACCTACTTAAACCCTAATTAACCCTAATTAACTAACTAAACCCCAACTTATAACCATACCCCAACCCCTAACTTCAAACCCTAACCCCACCCTCCCACCACCCCTAGCCGCCCCCTCCTTCACACTCCACAACCCACTCCCCTTCCCCACCCTCCCACCACCCTCAACGCCCCCTCCCCCACTCCCCCGCAACCCTCCCCCCCCACCCCCCGCAAGCGGCCCCCCCCACCCCCGCCCTCTCTTCTCCCCCACCCCCGATGATTTCCCCCACCCCCAGTCGATTTTTCCCCACCCCTATCGATTTCCTTCTAATTCCCCCACCTCCGTCGATTTCCCCCACCCCCATCGATTTCCTTCGAATTTGCCCTCCCCCATCGATTTCCTTCGAATTTCCGCCCACCTCATCTATTTCCATGTGTTGTGGTCTGCGCCGTGTCTTGCGGGGGATGGGGGGTCTGGCTGTGTGTCTTTGCGGGTGATGGGGGTCATGGCTGGTGGTTGCTTGTGCGAAGAGAGAGAGGGGGAAACCGTGTGTTGTGCGGTGGTCCGCTCTATGCGGTGGGCGAGAGGGAGGATGGAGGGGAGAGGGGTCATGCGGGCTGCGGGGAAGGGGGGATGGGAGCAGATGAGCGTGGAGGAAGGGGGGAGGGGGCTGCGAGGGGGGGGGGAAGGGGGAGGGATTGTTGGGGTGGTGAGGGAGGGAGGCTGGGGTGGTGGGGGAGTGTTAGGGTTAGGGTTAAGGTTAGGAGGTTGGGGGGTTAGGGTTAGGAGGTTAGGGTTAAGGTTTAGGGTTTAGGGTTAGAGGGGTGAATTAGGGTTAATGACTAACGGAAACTTGACGCCGTTAGTCATTAAGGGCATTTAGTGAATTTTATTGAAATAGTAAAGTGCGAGTGCATTTTTTAAAAAGCAAGGGTACCCCATGAATTTTGAAAAGCACAGGGGCACTTGGTGAAAAAACGTTTAAAAAAGGAAAGAGATAGTGTTGAAGCTATGATGTATAGCACACAACACATGTGGGTGTCCAACATTAATAAAACAAGATAGATGAGTTAACTTTATAAGACAAAAGGGTTATTCCACTTATTGCCATATGGTTTGAAGATGGAACATCATTTGTCTTGTGAAGTGGAATATTTAGTGCTAGGTATGAGGGCAACATGTGCTGCATCCACACTTCAAGCCCTCCTTTCTAACTAGAATTAGTTATTAGGCCCGGGCTATTCCCCGGGTAATTATATCTTTCATTTATTAATATTTTACTTAAAAATGATAACATCAAATATCATTATTTGGTTTAGTGGTTAAGACTTTAGTATATATGCTTGTGGTCACGGGGTCGAATCTTATACTGCATTTTCTAATTTTTTTTGTTGTACATGGATTATATGGAGTTAAACACTCTAAGGGAAGCGCTACGTGGCATCGTTGCATCTACACTTCAAGCCCAATGGTTCTCGCGTGAGGGGGCTTGATAGAGTATAAAACTATTCTTAGGACTCCAAACCACCAACTTAAGCTTTTGGTAGCGCATAACACATGTGAATGTCCCACATTAATTTTGTAAGGCAAAGGGGCTACTCCTCTTATTGCCATATGGTTTTAAGGTGGAATCTCCTTTGTCTTATGAAGTGGACTCTCTCTCTCTCTCTATGGTAAAGAAAAAAGAAGAGATTTTATGTGCTAGGAGAGAAAGAAAGTATATATAACTAAAAATATTATTGTTACAGGTAATATATATTTTCCTAAAATGAAAAACATTGCAAGTGAATAAAAAAGGAAGTATGATCATATAAATTTAATTGTTTATTATGATATTGTGCTCATATTTTAATACCTAAACTATCCTACAAAACAAAAAGAAATTAATAAAAGGGATTATTTCATTAAAAGATTGACCATTGAAACTAGCCTGCGATAGAGGAGTAAAAAGAAAATGTTTTATGGATAATGTGACTTACATATGAGATATCTAATATTTTCACTCGCTAATTATCTATAACACTTTCATATGACTTCCAGTTAATGAATAAAAATTATATGTTATGGACTTTAATTTCTTCCTATTCTATTTATTCTCCAACTTTCCCCAAAATATAATTTTCAAGGCATATTCAGCTTATTGTTATGCATGATCTTTCAATATATTTGTTGACCATTGAGAAAAATGGATTTTTTTTGTTTATTCATAAGAATTGAGGGAAATTGTTAGGATAGATTTAGGAGTATCCTAAATCTATCCTAACAGATCGAAATGGATCGGTTGTACCTTGTGTGAAAGTTGTTCTTCAAAATTAGCCCCCCTACTTCTTTGGACCCTTATCGCTCTCTTTTTACTTTCTTCCTCAATTTATTTTTGGTACTCTCTTTTTCTTATTACAATAAAACAACGAAGTGAAATTTTCATTTGTAATTTTAGACAAAAGGCATATTGTGAAGGATTGCATATTTGCATCTTGCACCTTGCATCGTGTATCTTGATGGGTTCTCTATGCATAGTGATGTTCTTTATGTAATTCAAAAGACAACTCTTCAGAAAAAAAACAATGTAATTCAAAAGACAAACATACTATTTAACCATGCATTACCACTGATTTCATATGTTTAAAAACCTATAACTTACACATGTAAAATTTCAACAGTATAATGTGTTGCAAATAATACAATAAAACAATGATACTTATCTCGTTGAAGCGTGAACGAAAACAGCTTTGTCGTGACGTGGAAGACCACCGTCCTAAAAGACGATTTCGCGTTACCCCGGTGCAGTAGAAATCAGGCGATCGTCCTCCAGGATTAGCACGACTCCAAGATATGTGTGCACTCACACACCTCGGATGGAGACCAGAATATTGCCCAAAACCAGAGAGTTTTTGTGGAGAAGAGAAGAGGAGAGTAATTGTTGTATGTAATATTTTCTGAAGAAAACAACCCTTTTTAATTGGCTTCAAAGAGAAAAAACGGAAGGCTGCAAATAAGGGATGGAAATCAATTTGGCTCCGGAAATCTTGCTAGCAACGGTTCTGAGAATAAAATCCGAGATTTACGCCAAAAATAAATGAAGGAGATTTAAAACGGACCGCAGGCCCACAGCCCATGCCCGCGCCGCGCTCGCCACGAGCCCGGCCGGCGCGCGCGTGTGGTGCATCCATCCATCTAGCACTCTATCAAACAAGAAGTGCTAAGGAGCTCCTACTAATAAACAAGGTGAAGCAATGTTATTTTTCCAATGTGGGACAATAGCCTTTTACTTGTTTTTCCACTCCTCTCTTTGAGGTTAACTTTTAGAGTATTGTTGAACTTCCAACAATCCCCACGGGTCAACAAACGAGAAAAGAAAAGGAATGAGAATTGGCTTTGGGCAAAACAAAACAATTGCATAAGTGTCAATGTCTTGCAACTTGAATTAACACTTAGTGCTTTTAAGCTAGTATCTCTTTCCTATCAAGTGACTTGAGTCTTGAACTTAATGGGGAGGAAAAGATACATCACTTAGAGCACACAATTGAACATGTATAATATTCTGATTCTCCGCGAATAATAGTGACGCCTTATACTGGCCATACGTCCAGACCTGGATGCTCATAGGTGCTCTAGAGAATTAGCCCATGCAATTCTCATAGGAAGCGGCCACATTTCCACACCTAAGTAGGTGAATCCATCAAGTGTGAGCTACATCACACCTCCAAACATATGGATATGGGTTCATTAAGAGCCTTGGCTCACCCTAAAATAGTTCAATTTGTAGCAAGCACATTACATCATAAACATCTAGGGATGGAAAAGATAAAAGTTTGTGCTTCTGAATTATTCATAATGTTCTCCTTTGAACTCATAGTGAGTAGGAGTTCATTAGTTACAATTCATCCAATGGGCCTTAAGCCCATCCCTTCCGATGTTTCCAAAACTAGTTTTCTACACAGGCCTTTGGTGAGCGGATCCGCAATGTTCTTTTCTGATTTAACATAATCCAGTGATATCACTCCATTTGACAACAGATCTTTGACAGCCTTATGCCTCAAACGAATGTGTCTCTTTTTCCCATTGTAGGCGTGGTTATTTGCAACAGCTATGGCAGCTTGCGAATCACAGTGGAGAGCAACAGAAGGAGCTGGCTTCCCCCACATTGGAATATCTCGCAAGCGGATTTCTCAACCATTCAACCTCATGACCTGCCAATTCAAGAGCAATAAATTCGAGATTCCATAGTAGACATAGCAGTACAAGATTGCTTGCAAGATTTCCAAGACACAGCTCCACCCCCTAGGGTGAAAACATAGCCACTGGTGGAGTTTACTTCATCATTGTCAGATACCCAATTGGCATCACAGAAACCTTCTAGCACTCCTGGAGATTTGGAGTAGTGCAAACTCCAATCCATGGTACCTTTCAAATACTTAAGCAATCGCCTTAGAGCATCCCAATGATCTTTGTTTGGGTTACGAGTGTACCTGCTTAGTCTACTTACAGAATAAGCCATGTCAGGTCTAGTGTAATTCATAAGAAACATCACACTACCAATGATTTTAGCATATTCAGATTGACAAACTGGATCACCTTTATTTTTCTTTAAGTGGACACTTGAATCATAAGGGGTTCTAACTAGATCGACGTTAAATGAGTTAAACTTTTTCAAGAGTTTTTCAACATAATGAGATTGGCTAAGACAGATGCCATTTTGATTTCTTATAATTTTGACTCCCAAAATCACATCTGCCTCACCCATATCTTTCATTTCGAATTTGGAACTTAGAAATTTCTTTGTCTCATTTACTCGATCAAACTAGTACCAAAAATTAGCATATCATCCACATAAAGACAAATAATCACACAACCATTTGAATCATGCTTAAAATAAACACAGGAGTCTCCTTCATTGACATGAAACCCATTTCCTGTCATAGTCTTGTCAAACTTGTCATGCCATTGTTTTGGAGCTTGCTTGAGTCCATACAATGACTTGACCCGGTTACAAACTTTGTTTTCTTGACCCAGAATTGCACAACCTTCCCGGTTGAACCATATAAATCTCTTCTTCCGGATCTCCATTAAGAAAAGCAGTTTTTACATCCATTTGATGTACAATGAGATCATGTATACAAGCAAGAGCAATTAAGGTCCTAATGGTTGCAATTTTGGTGACAGGGGGAGTAGGTATCAAAATAGTCAATTCCCTGTTTTTGAGTAAAACCCCCTCACTACTATTCTAGCCTTATACTTGTTAATGGATCCATCGGGTTTCAATTTTTTCTTAAAGATCCATTTACAAGTAATGGGCTTGCAACCTCTAGGCAAGTCAACCAATTCCCAAGTGTTATTGTTGAGAATTGATTCTAGTTCACTGTTAATTGCCTCTTTCCAAAAAATTGCATCAATTGACCTCATGGCCTCATCATAAGTTTTGGGATCATTTTCTAAAATGAACACACTTACAAAATCATCGTCAATCAAGAGTGGTTCAGATAGAAAGGCAGTAATGAAATCAGACCCAAAACTATTTTCCTTTCGTGCCCTTTTGCTTCTCCTTGGTTCCAAAACAAAATCATTGTTAGTTAAAGAAGAAGCAACAGACAAAACAGGTGCAGTACTAGAGGATGGTAAATCATTACTACAACAAGAAGAATTCAAAGGAAAAATATTTTCAAAGAATTCTGCATCCCTCGATTCAACAATAGTACCACCTGCATAAGAGTTGTTAGCACCTTTCACTAGAAAGCGATAAGCAGCACTTTGATAAGCATAGCCAATAAAAATGGAATCAACAGTCTTAAGGCCTATCTTATCTCTCTTAAAACTAGGTATCCCAGCTTTTGCCAAACACCCCCACACTTTCAAATATTTCAGGTTTGCCGTTCGACCTTTCCACAGTTCATAAGGGGTCTTATCAAATTTCTTATGAGGTACTCTATTTAAAACATGACAAGCAGAAAGAATAGCCTCCCCCCCCATGTTATCAGGAAGTCCAGAACTAATAAGCATAGAGTTCATCATATTTTTTAGAGTTCTGTTCTTCCTTTCAGCAATACCGTTTTGTTCGGGTGTATAGGGAGCAATTACCTCATGGACTATTCCATTCTGTTCACAGAAAGCCTTAAGAGTGTTAGGGTCATACTCACCACCCCTATCACTCCTAAGTCTCTTGATTTTCTTGTCCAGTTGATTTTCTACCTCAGCTTTGTATTTGAGGAACATCTCTTCTGCTTCATCTTTTGATCTGAGAAGATAAATCATAGTGAAACGAGAACAGTCATCAACAAAGGTAATGTAATATCTTTTCCCACCTTTGCTCTCATGATTTTTAAAATCTCCCAAATCACTATGAACAAGTTCTAGTACTTCGGTTTGCCTATCTATTGATTTAAATGGTTTCTTTGCAAACTTGGCTTCAATACACACTTCACATTTTGAAAATTCAGTTTTAGAAAAACTTGGAATCAAATTCAAATGTTTAAGCCTTTTGATTGAAGCAATGTTAATATGACCCAATCTAGAATGCCATAAATCAATAGACTCAGCGATATAAACAGAAGAAGTACTAGTACTTTTATTCATAATTTCAACTTTTGCATCAAGAGTAAAAAGCCCCCCATTACAAAACCCCTTCCCTACAAACTCCCCATTACGAGTAAGAACAAGTCTATCAGAATCAAAAGAGAGTTTGAGTCCAGCTTTCATGAGTAGACTTCCAGAAATTAAGTTCCTGCGCATTTCTGGAACATGCAAAACATTAGTAAGAGTAAGCAACTTTCCAGAAGTAAGAGTTAGAACAATCTTCCCTTTGCCTTGAACATTTGCGAGATCTTTGAATTACCCATGAAGACATTTTCACCATCAACCTTATCATAACTTGTGAACATGTCTTTGTTGGTGCAGATGTGTCTGGTTGCCCCAGTATCAACAATCCATTCAGCAACATTACCAGCTAAGTTTACTTCTGACACAACAGCAACGATGTTATCATTAGCTTCAGCAAGGTTGGCGTGATTCTGCTTCTTGCTTCTACAGAACTTAGCCTTAGGGGTGTTCGAGGTTTGGGTTGGTGCGGTTTGGGATGTAACCCAACCCAAACCGCAAATAAACGGTTTGACATTTCCCAAACCGCACCGCACTTTTGCTCAAACCAACCCAAACCAAACCGCGCAAAACGGTTTGGTGCGGTTTGGTTTGCGGTTTAACCATTTTTCCCTCCACGACATTAATTTTGTAATCTAAGAGTAAAAAAAAATTTTGTTAATAAATATAAAGAGTTCAAATAAATATGAAGTTGACTTTATAATTAAACATAAATAATAATTTATCAAAATTGTCCAAGCTCTTTACCTCAAACTTCTTTTTTCAGTTGTATGCTTATATGCCACCCTATCAAGTTTATTTTAAAAAAAATAAAATAGATAAAAATATATTTTTGAAAAAAATTATATAAAATTGCGGTTTGCGGTGCGGTTTTGGTTTACAAAAACTAAAACCCAACCCAAACCGCAAACCGCGGTTTGCTTGAATTCATAACCCAAACCGCAAACCAACCCAAACCGCGAAAAAACGGTTTGGGTTGCGGTTTGGTGCGGTCCAGACCGCACTCTGAACAGCCCTACTTAGCCTTATGACCAGGTTTCCCACAGTTGTTACAGTTTCCCTTAAACCTGTACTTCTGAACTCCTCCTTGAGGTCTATGGAAATTGTTAGGGCCCTTATTTTTCCCAGAGTTATTTGGTTCTACCAGATTTGCTTTAGAGGAAACAGGAAAAATAGACTGATCACGAATAACAGACTGACCTTTGTCCTTAATTCGGTTCTCTTCCTCAATCTTAAGGTGACCTATCAGTTCCTCTAAAGTTAGGTCGGTCTTATTGTGTATTAACTGGTTGCGAAAATTTTTCCAGGAAGGTGGCAGTTTTTCAATCAACACAATAGCAAGGGTAATATCACAAATGCACAATCCCTCGGCAGCCATAGCAAGACAAATATTCTCATAGGCATGGATTTGATCAATTATAGGTTTTTCATCATCAACTTGAAAGCCTAACCACTTACTAACACAATAACGTTTTGTTCCAGCATCATCAGTCCCATATTTCTTTTCTAAAGCTTCCCAAATAGTCTTAGCATGATTAAACAAACATGTAAATATCCAAGAAAGCATTTGACATATGATGCGATGCATACCCTTACAAGTTCTATCATCCTTAGCAAACTTTGATTCAAAGGCGACCAAATCAGATTCATCAATAGGTTTAACGACATCATCAAGAACATATGCAACATCAATTTGTTCCAAATAAAAACGCATCCTAACACCCAACGTTTATAGTTTTTCCCATCTAGGGGTTCCATCTTAGACATATCGGGAATCATAAGTTTGGAAGCCATAAAATCGTCTTTTAGATTGTTGCAAATAATACAATAAAACAATGATACTTATCGTGTGAAGCGTGAACGAAAACAGTTTGCCGTGACATGGAAGACCACCTGTCCTAAAAAAGACAATTCCGCGCTACCCCGGTGCAAGTAGAAATCGGGCGATCGTCCTCCAGGGATTAGAGCGACTCCAAGATATGTGTGCACTCACACACCTCGGATGGAGACCAGAATATTGCCCAAAACCGTAGAGTTTTTGTGGAGAAGAGAAGAGGAGAGTAATTGTTGTATGTAATATTTTCCGAAGAAAACAACCCTTTTTAATTGGCTTCAAAGAGAAAAAACGGAAGGCTGCAAATAAGGGATGGAAATCAATTTGGCTCCGGAAATCTTGCTAGCAACTGTTCTGAGAATAAAATCCGAGATTTACGCCAAAAATAAATGAAGGAGATTTAAAACGGACCGCAGCCCACGGCCCCACGCCCGCGCAGCGCTCGCCACGAGCCCGAGCCCGAGCCCGGCCGGCGCGCGTGCACGTGTGGTGCATCCATCCATCTAGCACTCTATCAAACAAGAAGTGCTAAGGAGCTCCTACTAATAAACAAGGTGAAGCAATGTTATTTTTCCAATGTGGGACAATAGCCTTTTACTTGTTTTTCCACTCCTCTCTTTGAGGTTAACTTTTAGAGTATTGTTGAACTTCCAACATAATGTTATAATTGGCCGAAAAAAGCTATGACTTACGCATGTGATAAATGTAAAAATATATATACTTAAGAGCATGTTATTTTATATACTCGCAGAAGCACCTAAGAATTTACGTTACAAAACCAACATGACTAACTAATTTTCTCATTTCGAAAAAATCAAACTCACTTCATCGCCAACTAAAATTAACCAGTAGTAAATGGTATGTTCTTTTTGGGTGCACAATGAGCATTGTGCACCCTAGTGTATAATCCACGCTTTGCATCAAGGGGAGATGAAATTAGCAAGGACATTAATGTAGATATACTATCATTAATTCACCAAACAAAACTAAAAATACATAGTCAATGACAAGAAGTGGTCCAAAACTCCAAATCACTGTCAAGTACGTAGGACAGAGAGGATTAATTAGTCCTCTCCTGGCCTCCTCGGCAAGGGCGGATCTTCACTAGGGCAGGACTGGGCCTGGCCCCTAGTAAATTTTGGGAGAAAAATTTATTACAGAGAAGCCCAAATTAAATTAAAGAGAAGCCTAAAGTAACTGTCCACCTGTGCCCATGAAGAGGAAACAGGAAATAGGGAAAGGGGAAAGCGGGACCCATATATTGGGATAAGACGTTTCAGGAGTGATGTACTGATGTTGATGAATTTCTTTTTTCTTGAAAAAAAAATTTATTTGTAGTCATCATGCTGCGAACTTGGGACACGCATGATGTTAATGATTTTTTTTTCTGGCTTTTCAATAATTACTATAAATTAATTTTTAATCTTTCTCCAATTTTTCTTAGACATGTTTTACTTTTTCTTTTTAAAATAATACATGTTTTACTTTATGCTATTAAAGATCTAAACTTTTGAATTTTTTATTTCGCCTTTTTACAAAGTTGAAAATTATTTCAAAATTAAATAAATATAATAAATCTATAAAGACAAGTGGTATCCTCCCCGTATCCGTATATTATTGTGAAATTTTTTTGGCCCCCAGTAACAAAAAATTCCAAGATTCGCCACTGCTCCACGGCAACACCACCTAATTAATTAGCAAAAAAAAATTTGTACAACAAAAAGAGGCAGAAGCATTAATAATAAATAAGACAAATAAAGGTACTCGACCTTATCATTTTCCCAAACAATTTTGGCTTGAATTGATGAGAAATCAATGAGTAGACTAAATAATGCCTCGTGTTGTTGTATGTTTTATGTTTGGTGAATGATGAACACTACTAATGTGATGTCAATTAGCCGTGGAAGTATAATAATATGTACAAGGGAATAGATCATATCATTTTATCTATATCATGTATTCAAATCTTTGTAATATAAACACTTAATCACCATTTAACGTTAATAATATCATTGTAAATTTTGACAGAAGGAGCAATGAGACTGTGGTAGATTGGTGCGTAAGTTTCTTTCATCGATACTTGAGGTCTCTTTTATTTGTATGAGGTTGGTGCGGAGAGAGACCAATTGCAGGAGCTGCGTAATATACCATGTGTATGATAGGATATAATCATGTATTGTCCACACTCTTCAATAATACTAAAACGCTAGATGAATAATCTTCATAGAGTATTTTAAATTAATAAAATAATGCACCTAAAGTTAGTCATATTATATAGCGCCTCAAAATTTTAGCCACTAAGGATAACGATGTAAACGAGATTTGATCTTGGTGTGTTAGTACTACCTTTTAAAATTTTAATCAACTTAGTCCGTCAGCATGTGAAGTTTTATTTCGACCATCTCTAATTTGTTAAAATAGAAAATGATAGTAGAATTATTGTGCTTGAATTTTATAGATAAGCCACGAGGATAATCAACTACTTCTATAGCATATAATTTACTAACAAGTAACCCACCTACAAGAGGTGAGTTCCTAAAATTTTGATAATATGGTTGTATATTAATGTCTACAATAATTAATTTTATGTATTGTTTGATTAGCAATTAAATCTAGAAAGTGGATTTTACTAAAAAGAGTAAATTTTGTCAAGTTGTTTGGTTGTCAAAAGTGTAGGAATGAGAACTTTCTAGGAATTTCTATTGCCTACAAAATAGTGGAAGTTACTTAATTAGGGGGACTTAGGTAAGTGGAATTTTCCATGAGGAGTTCTAATTTCGGCTTTGTTCTCCTCAACTTATTAAAATAAGTTTCAGTAAAAAACAAGTTACGTTCAAATTAAAAATAAGTTCGAGAAAGATAATTTAAGTTCGAAGCAAAAACAAGCTAAGGAGAATAGACCCTTCATATAATTGTTTAACCAAACAAAAATTACTATTTTCCATATTTTCTAAATTCTTAGGAAGTACTAAATCATAGTAAGCTGGACTTTTCATGGGTAACCAAACAAGCACTTGTTATCATTAAGTTCATCATCATGGTAGAGAATTATTACAACCATCATTAGTAATACTATTCCCCTCATCATACAAAATTTTCCATACTTCTTTATATTTTGAACTAGATGTATCAAACTTCCTTTATCCTTACGAAGAAAGAGCATAGCATGATATGGTGGAGAAAAATATTTGAAGAAAATTGCAAGAATTTTCAGAGACTACTAGAATTCAAAGTATAAGAGATCCTTTGATTAGTGAATAAAGGCCTCCGAATAAAGGAGATCCTTTTTATTGAATTTTGAGACAACCAAATTGCAATTGTCAACGTATTAGATTGGATTGAACTTAAACTTTCTTCCCTTTCTCTCTCTAAAACTTCATTTCTCTCCAAGCCTTAAAAACACTTCGCCGCACACCTCAACCCTAGCGGGCTCGGCGTCGCGTGAGCCACCTCGGGCCCCTCACGCCGCAATCGAGCCCTCCCTATTTCCCTTTCCGTTTGTTGTTTCCCTGTGCTTTCTATCGCTGGTGTTTGATGCTTTCCTCCACCCCCGAAATAGCGTTGGTTCCCCTCCCCCGCCGTGTCGCTGGTGTTTTCCCCACCCCCGCAGTGTCGTTCGCGCAGCTGCTTGGTAGTATCCCCCCCTCCGTGTCGGTGTTTGTGCTAGTGTTCCCCTCCCTGTGTTCTTTCCTGTTCCCTTTCCCCTGTTCTGTCGGTTCCCTCCCCTTTCTAGTGGGTCGCGTCGTCCTCCACCTATCCCCACCCCGAGTTGATTCCCAGATTAAGTTCTCCACCAAGCCTATCCCCTCTCATGTTACTGTTGTGAGTTGAGTCCTCCCCTCCCCCTTCCCCCAAAGTAGTGTTAGCATTAGGTTTCCCCTTCTCCTTCCCCGGTTAAGTGTGTTTGGTTTAGTTTCGGGCTCCCCTTTCCCCTTCCCCCCGATCGCTTGCGGGCATCCCTTTTCCCTCCCCCTGGTTGTTGAACTAGCCAACTAGTTATGTTGGTTGTTAGTAAGTTTGGTTTTATTGTAATATGTGTGTTAAACCTCCAAATAATAGGAGTGCGTTGTTTTCAAGTTGCTAAAGATATTGTTTGTGGTCGGTTGTGGCCTTCGACAAGTGTTTGTAAGTTAGGTTGGGATTGGTGGTTCAAAGTTGTAACAGTTGCCTATGTCATTTTTTGGGAATATGTGCTGAGGGAAATAGTGACTCACAAAGTTTGTGAGTATGGACGAGGCGATGAAAATTATTCATGGTTGGGACGTATGTTTTCCGGTTTTCCAAACCGGAGGTGTGTTCGAGAGCTCAACTCGTTTGGCTCTCTTTTTAGCTTGGCACTGATCTTAATGGTCTTTCCCTTGAAAAATTCAAATCTGCAGGCGCCACCCCAGTTTTATCTGGTGGATTTCAGCACGCCCCGTTTCTCCTACTTTTTGGAGAAACTTGAAATACTCTCGAGTGAGAGTCATGAGTCACTTAGAAATGTGACTCTTCCACAGATCATGAGCCAACAATCCCACACGTTAGAAGTTCGTTGGGATTGCTCATGCGGCGAGATGCGAATCTTTCCTTTGGTTGTTCGTTGTCCAGATCGTGAACGTCATCAGTTTCTTCTACCACCTCCATCAGCCATACGAGGTCTGACTCCACCATCATCAGATCTAACCAGCGACGCTCCCTTTTCTAAGCAAGTTTTTCTCAGTTTTATGTATTTTCGTTTTAGATGGAATGTACGAGCTCATAAAGCTCATTTAGGTTTGGTTGTTTGTTTTAGGTTTGGTTGTATTAGCATTAGGCTGTACTTCCTCTTTTAAGCAATGCACGATTTCTCTTTGTCAAAAAAAAAAAAAAAAACGAATGGATTGAACTTGATAGATATTCAGGTGTTGTGTGGTTGATATTGTAATTCATGGGTAGTATAATTTTCTAGAAAGTTATTAGAGCTAGAGATGTTGTTTGGTTGACATGAGCATAGAAAGTGAAACTTCCGAGGAATTTTTACTTCCCACAAAAACAAAATGAAAGAAGTTGCTTACCTAGTCTCCCCTAGGTACTAAGTAGAACTTTCCATGGATATTCCAACTTCATATACTCAACCAAATGTCCAAACACTATTTACTCAATTTCTACGAATCGAAAGTGCATAGAAATTGAAAATACAAGGGTAGTGTAACTTCCCAAGCGAAACCAAACACCACCTTAGATTATATCTCAAAGCACTGAGACTTTAACCGCTCAATCATCCCTGAAACCCTCATTCTCTAACCTCTTAGATTAACGCTTGGAAAAAATAACTCATATAATCTACTCTATTTCGTACAAACTAAAGTCCTCCATTTAAAAAAACAAAAATTATGTAAGAGACTACTTTAAGAAAAATGTTTCTTTTTTCTGCTACAAGGTCTTAATCTACTTTTACAAGTACCGAGTTAGCATATCATAATAATAGACTTCGTCGGCACTATATGATTGATATCATGACTGTTGACCAATTTAATTTTTTTTAGCCCCCGATTGATGATTTTAATGGTCCTTGTTGAATAACTGTTACTGTTTACATATACTAAATGATGGGTGCCAGTTTGCATGAAAATCCATCAACTGGCCAGTAGCCCAGTACTATGAGGAGAACAAAAAATCTTTGAAACCACCATGCAAGCATTGTGTACGAACAAAGGAACAGAAAAAAAATGATGGAAGAGATCAATAATTGGAAAGATAAGGTTGAAATAATAAATTGGATAAATTTACTGTATAACTTATGATGACTAGACTGATGACATTTATATATCAATCAATATCAAGTATGGATACTTGATAGGTAAATGTTTGTATCTCATAATCTTGTGATTATGGAATCGTATTCCACTATTAAAAGCATTTTAGGGTTTGAATTTTTCCTTATCCATTCCCCTGCTCATATAATCATATGGGACTTTTCTTGTATAACTGTTGGGTTGGATTGACTCGTGTTGAATTCTGATTTAATAGTTCTTTGCATTAAGGAAAAAGATCTAGTACTACATCCGTTTCAAATTCGTTGTGACACTTTCATTTTTCACGCATGCCAATGTAAAACTTTGAGGACATATACCTCTAATTTTGTCTTTGTAATAATTATAAAAGTACATATTAAGATGAATTTAACAAGATCCCACATGACTATATTTTTATTCACGTATAAATCACAAATGATGGTCAAAGTGAAATTTGTGAATAATGTAAAATGTCAAAGTGTCGCATTTAATTTGAAACGGAGAGAGTAGTTAGTTTTTTCTGACCAACTCAAATAGGGTTGTGTTAAATACATCAAGGGCTTGTGCTTTTTATCAATACTGATCCCTGAAAATAAAAATGTCATGCATTATTCTTCGATATAAGAACAAATGTTTTGTGAATAAATTATATTAAGATTAGCTTTTGCAAAATAAAGACCCTAAATTGTAGGAATTAGCACAATGTTATTAAAACAACCAATGAACACACCTTCTTAGTCAACCATAAAAGTTAGTAAAATATTGTCTTTATAAATTGTAAGTAGTCTTGTCCAATGACGTACAATATAAAGGCTTTATGAGCTATAATGTTTTGCCCTATTAAAGATGAATATAGGATTTTAAAAGTACTCTGGTCGTTCTTTTTTAAATGCAATCGGTTGACTTTTGCACTATTCACAGTATTTCATTTTGACTATCATTATGTGATTAATACGTAAGAAAAAACAATAGTTTTTTGAAATCTTATTAGATTTGTTTCGTCGTATTCATAATAACAACTTTTAATAATTTTTATTTATGGATAATTAAGGATATTTCAACATATTGAATCGGCAAGTGTAGAAATTAAATTGTTACCATCAATAAAAAAGGGACAAAGTATTTTAGTGGCAAAAAGATTTGCATTTTGTCAGTTAGCTTTTGCTTGCATTATTTAGCTCGTTCCCTTTAGAGTTGATTTTTTCTTGCCTTCCAAAAAGATTTTCATTAAAGGGGGAAAAAAAAAAGAGGAGACAAAAACCGGTTGCGATGGTGCCTTTTTTTTTATCACTGATGAGTGATAAAAGTAACTGTTTGATGGATAAGTTAGTGGCTGAGCAGGTTACTACGATGCAATACAAAAACATCATCGATCATACTATATGTAACTATGTAAGGGTCAGGGGAAAAAGTAGGACAGTATACGGAATCACCCTGTCATTCTCCTTTATATACGCATATATCTGCGTTTTCAAAAAAATTCATGGTACTCAATCAAGCAAAAGAACCAAGGTCGGTGATTTAACAGTCTAATAATTGTTGGATGAACTATTTATCCAGTTCTTAGTTTTAGAGGATTTAACGTTACAATCCTGTTTAACGTAGTAGTCAGTGGCAAATTCAGAAAGTATGTTTTTTATTTTTATTAGATTTTTTTTGTCAAAAACAGCCTTTATAGTCACTTTTTTGCGAAAAACAACCTTTTAAATTTTTTTTGCAACTTACAACCTTAAACGATTTTTTTTTTTGCGAGATGAAACCTTTTCCATTTTCCCGTCATTGATCGTTAAGTTTCTGCCTTTGACCGTGGGTTGGTTTATGTCCAACTTTCTTACAATTTATTTCCCTCCATTTCTCTTCCTTTTCATTGATTCATTTCCCTCCCTTTCCCTCCCTTTCCCTCCAATTCTTAAAATTCTTTCTCTCTCCTATCCTTTTCTCTCTACACTGTCATCACTCATCACATAGTCAAGAATGTCATGGAGCACGTCAGTCTCCAAATAACTTCCTCCCCTTGTGCGACTGATTTTAATTAGCAAATCAAGAAGACAAATTACTCCTCTGATCTGAGAATAGAGGAAACAAGAACCCCACTAGAAGCTTCAGGGTGTGTGAGGAAACCATGAAGCACGCATTCAGAAAATATAACACCCAGTAAGTGCGAAGCTCTCTTGCTTATTATTACAGTGTCAATCTTTGTAATGAGGTCATAAACAAACTCTAATCCCACTTGAACAAGCCCATTCTTCACCAGGACCACCAATTTCTTTATCTTCTTCCCCAAAAACAAAATTAGGGTTCTTGCTCACCAAAATCTGAAATTTCTCTTTCCCTTCAACAATGGTGAAATGTGAGTGAAAACACCAATTCAATTGGAAACACCCTCTTATTATTCCCAGCAAAAACGCAACAAAAAAAGGCGATGGTGCGTATTTGCAGCTCATTTGCAAGAAGAATGATGTCAACCCATCAAAATCCAGCACTTCCAATTTCTTTATCATCATCATCATCAATGGCGTCTTCTTCATCATCATTTTCAGATGCAATAGTGTGTGGAAGAAGGAACAAGAAGACCAAAAGAGGGAAGAGATTCAAAGGTCCATGTTCTACTCCATGGACTCTACGTTTCAAGCTCATTTGATTTTCTCTCTCCTCATTTTTTTTCGTTTAAGTTCAGCTGGTAGTTGCTGAAATGGATGTTTTTGGGTTTTTGGGAGATGAGATAGAGAGAGAGAGAGAGGGAGATGAGAAGACAAAAGGGTTTTTGGGTTGATTTTAGGGGGGAAAAAAGGAGGGAACGAAAATGTCAAAGAAAAAAAATACAACCAACTGACGGTCAACGGACTATAATTAACAGTTAATGACGGAATTTCAGAAAGCTTTCATTTCGCATAAAAAATTTGGTTTAAGGTTGTAAGTTGCAAAAAAAACTTTTAAAAGGTTGTTTTTCGCAAAAAAGTGATTATAAAAGGTTGTTGCTGACAAAAAACTCTTTTTATTAAGATAGTTTAAGTTTCGATTGAAATAAAAAAAAGAATTATAATATGAATGAATATTTCGTAGCGAGTAATCAACAATGTTATGTAGGGGTGTTAATAACCGGGTACCCGGATATGCGGGTACTTGAAAATAAGGCCCATGACCCGACCCGGAAAACCGGGCACCCGATTTTTTCGAGTCGGGTCATAAGGTACCCGACTTCGTATACTTTTTAAAAAGTTGTTCACAAACCACAAGTTGACAGTGTTTCGTGAAGGCTGTGTAGCGTGATCATGGTAAACCCAAGGCTATTTTTTTGCTCATATTTCAAATGAGCAAAATGTACTAAAGTTGAGAGTTTCAAATGTGCAAAAATTAGTCTTGGCATGGTACACCCGGGTGTATCATGAATGAACTCCATATAAAGTAGAATATAAACAAATGTTGCTTTCTTTCAATGTTATACCTCCTCAAGGCTCCTCTATTTATTTTTGGGTTTTTCTACACGATGTTTGTGTTTAATTAGTTTCTATATTATAACCTAATCTTTTTCAAATTCCACATAATACTCTTAAATTCACCTTTTTTCTAATGCATGACTCCCGGCCATTAACCCTGCGTTATTGATTTGGTTTATATTTTGTAATTTGATGTAACTAATTTAACCTATAATTATACGCTCTTAGAGTTAAAATATGTATAAGTTAAATTAGTTCCACTTACAAAAAGTAAACAAAATAATGAGTCTAGTTGACGTCGTGTGCATTATGCATTACAAAGGTAAGTTTAAAAGTACAATGTGGAATTTGAAAATGTTAGAGTACAATGTAGAAATTGAAAACATAGGGGTACAACATAGAAATATTTTCTTTTTCACTTGCAACATTGGAGATTGACACAAGAATTTATAAGAAAAAAGAGATATAGGGAGATTAAAAAAAATGACACCATGTGCTAAGAGAGAGAAAGATAATACATTACCAACAATATTGTCTTAATATGCAACTTTTTAAAATGAGAACTAGTATTTGGGCCCGGGCGTTGCCCCGGGTGGTATATTTTCCAAACTTGATATGCATTTTTTTTCCATTCGCATTAAAATATATTAAAGAAAACTCAACATTTAAATTGTACAAATATAATACTATGGACATTTAAAGCATGATTAAAAGTTGGTTGGGATGTTAATTGTGCTATGTATAATAGCAAGAGGTCACGTGTTCAAATCTTGTTGCAAGCCAATTTAATTTTGTTAATTGACATGACATACGTACACATTGGACAATTTCTAGTAGAGTAACAGAGGTGCCACGTGGCGTCTATACGTTGTCACGCACGTCTTTTAATATATTAGTATAGATTGTTGGAAGTTAAAGAAAATAACAAAGGAAAAATTACAAGGAGAATAACTATATAAGCGCCTTCTTATTCTTTGTTAAAAAAAAAAAAATTTCAGCTCTAAGATGTAGCTCTAGTGCTCTACTCTATAAAGTATATACTATGAACTAGTACTACTTTAGATAGTGGTTGACAATTATATTGCCCTTGTTCTCCAAGTTATTCCTTATTAATGTTCCAGTACTAAGACAAGGGGGAAGGAATCTGTGAAAGTGATTGTAGATACTAATCTATCTATCTATCTATTTATCTATCAAACCTAATATATTAAAGGACGTTCCTAAACAAAGAAATGTGCCACGTGGAGCTATCTCTTCAAGTGTTTGCTTCATATACTCCACATACAATTAAAAAAAAAGAAAAATACATGGTATGAGATTTGATCCCATGACTTCAAGCATATATATTTACTAAGTCTTAACCACTAAACAAAGTAATATTTGATGTTATCATTTTAAAGTAGAATATAATATATGAAAATTATAATTACCCGGGGGATAGCCCGGGCTTAAAAACTAGATTGAAATTAGATGGGTTTAATAAGGTAGATAAGGTAAGGTATATAAAAATAATATATATGGGATTAGAACTTAAACAAGGGAAAATTCCAACATTCATATTATGTTTTATAATGATTTAGTACAACGAGAACATGATTTTACCACATTAAAATTTGAATTGTTCATGTGGCCTTAATGAAAATTTAATATCATGAACCTTTAGCCACTAAAGTTGGATTATTCTGTAACCTCAAGCTACTTATAAATATGGGATATGAAATTTCCTCTTAAACATCTGGGTTAATTGATCCTCAAAACGATGTATACTCCATTCAAATATACTAGTAGTATACCAGGAGAAATTCAACCCTACCTAATACTATAAACTATTGATACCACAAATGAAAGTAAAAAGCCAGATTCCTGACATCGTATTTTGAAAATATTAGTATGCACGAGTAAACTAGAATACCATTTCATATTATGAACCTATAATCCGCTCAAAAGAGTTGAGAAAAATTCAAAGTTAACGCAAACTAGAATATCCAAATTTAGCTTGATTTGACCCAATTTATATGTTTTTTTGTGAAATACATTCCATTCTACTTCTTCTGTAACAAAATAGATGTTACACTTTCTAAATATGGTTGTAATAAAATAGATGTTACACTTCCTTTTTAGGCAACAATCTCTCTCTATCTCTCTCCTATCACATTGGTCCCCTTTTTTCTTTCTCTCTATCTCCTCTTCAAAAAATTGCCTAAAAAAGTATTTTTTTAAGAGTGTAATATCTATTTTATTACGGAGGAAGTATATACTTTGCTAATCAATTTCAACTGAAAACCAAACATGGACGCATTTTATTTCCTCGGGTTGGCAGCTTAACATTGCTCTAGCCTCTACAACAGAACTTCTATCCCAATAGGCCAATACCATGCTAGCCTGAAAGCACAATTTAGTTTCCAAGCCTAACGAGGGTTATCTATGGGCCTATAGTAATAAGTTTTAAGATCAGCCCAGAGCTATACGTCTATATTTAAACCTACACAAAGTCTTTTAACTTTTATTTTAATAGATCAATCACGAAATTAGCGACGTAAACTATATTCTATGACAGGTATTGAATACCATCTTTCAGAACTCATCAATTAAATTAGCTGAAAATCACTGATTTAATCAACGTTAACTATGTAAGAGCATATGGTAACAAAATGATCTAAAAAGAGTATATTAGATAGCTCGACTAATAATCCCTTTGTCTAAAGATAATTATCTGCTTTAGTTTGTGTTTTTTGCTCCTGTGCCCACCTTAGAGAAGGTTTTTAGACATTTTAAGTAGTTTATTGCAAGTGCATAGAAATTTCCAGAACACCTAAAAACATATCTTAGGTGAAATTGTTCGTCTAAGATTGACCATTCTTTTTGTCTATCCCGTTCCGTTGTTGGTAAAAAACCATCAGGGATGATGGCAGACACTAAAGGATGATGGTGGGCGACGATAGCGAGGGGCGTCTGGGGCAGCAGGGTGGGGGTTGTGCGAGGGGGCTGCGGGTGGGGCTGGGGCGGGGGGCTGGGAGGGTGGGGTGGACTGGGGCAAGGTGGGGGATGGGATGGGGCTGCGGGTGGTGGAAGTGGTGGCTGGGTGGTGGTTGGTATGGAGGAAGAAGTAGAGGATATCGTATAAATAGGAGCGGTATACGATATATGCTGGCGGCAAATAGCATGGATGTAACTAAATGCCACTAAAAATAAGGCTATATAATATGACACTATGGGGTGTAATAAACTAGACAAAGGCATCAAGTACAACCTGAAAATAAAGTTTCTTTATTTTTTATTTTTATTAGGAAATATAATTGGTCCGAAAACCAACCTCTGCTAGGCTACCAGCCTGCAGGGCACACAACTCACAGGCTGTGTACAAGGCTAAACAGTCCAGAAGACAACAGACCTAAAGATCCATGCCACCACAAGTGAATGCCCCGACATATTGTTGGGATGAGGACTCGAACCTTGGGCAATGCCCTGGAATTTGGAGTAGTACTTCACTGAGCTACCACCTCTCCCTCCCGGTTTCTTTATGTATGAAAAAGGGTATGTCCACTCTTAAGGATAGGTTTACTCTAATTCAACATTTTGCTCTACTTATACCGTTAACTTTTTTTTTTTTTTGAAAGAACCCAAGCAGGGAACTAATTTATCATATCAGAAAAAGTCAAAGCATCAACGAACTCAGGAAAATCATCAACCCAACTACGTTTTCCAAATTCCCAAGGTTGGAAATGGACTAAGCTATGAGCAACTTTGTTACCTGTTCTCTTAACAAAACACCAAACAACAAAACTAAAATATCTTCTATAAGAAGGTGAAATTCACTAGCACCCTTGGACTTATTTTGCAAAGCTTGAATCAGCATCAAGCAATCACTTTCCACCATGATCTTTGAGAGGCCCAACTCCTTTGCAAAACGTAGACCCACCATCACGGCTTTTGCCTCAGCTACACGAACTTCCCAACTCACGGGCATATACCGTTAGTTTTAGTTCTATTCAACTTATTTTTAATTATATTTATAAATGTTTAGAATAGTATAAAAATGTAAGAGTAAAATAAAATAGAGGGTACTTTTAAAAAGTTAAAAAAATTCAGATTAGTTCAGAAGATTTTAAAAAAATTAAGAAAGTTCAAAAAAAATTAAGAATTGTTCAAAAAAGTTTGGAAAAAATAAGTTAAAGAGTATAAACCCTTAGTCCCAATCTAATTTCATATGCTTCGAGCTGATCTGAAAATAAAAGGCATCAAGGAAACATATGATGTAAACTGAAGAGAGTTGGGATGTGACCAATTCCTTCTTCAATTGAAGCAAGTGAAGCTCATATAGAAGTTAGTACTTACATACATACGCTTCATGGAGGCAAAATTACAACAGGCATTTTAACCTGAAGAATAGATTGCTAAACTGCAGAAGATGCAAAAAATGTCGCATTACCCTCTATATTAAGTTTACAGGCCTAAACTTTGCTTGATGCCAAAATTAGCTCTCCTCTTAATTGTACCTTATACAGATATATCTTTACCAAAAAGATTAGCAATCCCCTTGGCAGGGTCAGGTTGCTTAATGAGGGACTCGCCAACCAAAACCTGCATTTCAATTACTGGCATCAAATTTGAGAGCATTTTTTTGGTGAACTATTCGAGAGCAAATATACACAATAATACATCACATATGCAAAGAATATGACACAGTAAAAGATTATAGAGCACAGCAAAAGATTAGATTAATGGCAAAACAAGGAAAGTTATGGTCATGAGGATTTCGTGGCTTGCAAAATGCTGAAAAACTCTTATTAAAAGGTTGTGCTTGGAAAATAGGTAATGGGAGATATATTAGGCCTTTAGCAGATGTCGAAAACCAAACTTGGAAGGTTGCTCAAATTCGAAATTTTTTTGAACATCAAGATGCACAAAGTATTCTAGCCACTGAGTTTGCAAATACCTCAAGAGAAGATTTTATGCATTGGAAAGGGCTAGGTCAGTGGAATTCAATTCTAAATCAGGATATGCTTTCATCATCCAACAAAGTTTACAACAAGACCAAGATTATCAAAGTAGCAAAGTGTTTCAGATTCTATGGCATCTTCCCATCCTTCCAAAGTGGAAGTTCTTTCTATGGAAGCTACTATATTAGCCATTAGATTGTCAACAACGTGGTATCCAAGTTTCTCCATTTTGTGATACGAGTCCACTGAATAATGAGAACTCCAAGCACATTTTCTGGTCGTGCCATATTGCAAACTAACACAAACCAAAATGACCAACTCTCATGCCAAGAGTTGATCATTAAATATATCCTGCTCTTTCAGAGCAAAGATGGACAAGATAGTGTTTGCTTAAAGAAGTTCATTTGGATATTATGGAGTTTATGGACTCAATAGAAATGAATATATCTTTCATAATGCTACAGCTGATGCTTCAAGGGTCTTTCATAAAATAATAGAAGTTCAAAACACCAAGATACTTTTGCTTCTATGATTTTCTTGCCAAACCTTCGTTTTCTTCATCCACCAGAACAAGAAGTCGTTTTTCCTCCTGGCTATCTAATGGCTAATATAGGAAGGAGTAGAAATGGATCTTCTCAGCACATCATTCAAACAGATGGCCCATGGTTTAAGTCAACAAAAGTAATGGGTGTTGCATGGAATCCAAGAAAGCAAAATATGCCGACAATAGGGAGGAGGAAACTATGGGGCTTTGGGCTTGCTACGTCAGCTCTCCACACTGAAGCTCTAACATGCTTACAAGGCATCAAATGAGCAATTGATATGTGATATGTCCATTACTCAAGTTATGTTTTACACCAACTCGACTAATCTTGTTCTTCTGTTACAGGATAACGCTCAGGAAGACATCCACCTAACCTGGACTTTTCAACAAATCAAAACTTTGGCAAGACAGTTAGGATGTACAATTCATAAAGTGAATGGTTAACAAGTTTCAAAAGCACACAAAATAGCAAAATAATGTGCTACAACTTGTTCAAGATTCACTTCTCCTATGTAATCTACCTATTCTGCTTAAATCCAAAAAAAAAAAAAGGATTTTCACTTTTACATCTAAACTCCAGAATAGTTACTACAGGGGAACCGACTAGATTTGATCTGCTTCTTGGGTCAAAGTCAAACATTCAAGGTCATATGGTAACGGCTACAGTTAGAAGTAGGAATAAGTAAAAACTCAAATACCCAAACCTAAAGGCTAAAACTCCAATCAACCTTTGTCAGTTGATGAAAAAACATTTTTGACGGGAAACGATTTCCACGAAAAAGAACATTTCCAGGGAAAAACACAATTGTAAATTAGTTTTCTTTTGAGGGGTTCCTCATAATAAAGGTTAAGGAGAAAAGGGAAAATGGAAATGTTTTCCTTCCAACCAGACACTCTTATAAGAGCATGTTTGGTTCATTATTTTTGGACTCCAAGAAAAAGAATCAATTACCGATTCCCTTTCTTCGTGTTTGGTTCAATCCTCATCAATCCATTTCCATTACTTGGTGGTAATGGATTCCACCAATTTGTTACCTTTCCCTCCCCCTCAAGTAACAATATCCATTACTTTGTGGTCATGGTTACCATTCCCTTTCCATTCCATCACTCGATGGCTTGAACCAAACACCAAATAAAAGTAGTCATTTTTGTTACCATTCCCCTCTATTTGGTTCCATTCCCTTTCTATTCCATATCTTGAACCAAACGACCCCTTAATGTATTTGGAGTTATTCTACCGCACTGGTTGAGCAGGCAAACATAGGCCCAACCCCAAAAAAAGACCCGAAAAATGTGGTATTCAGCCGGATTCTTTAATAAAAATGATATTGACCTAACCTAAATGCAACCCCCTGGCACAGTATATGTGAGCCAAAAGTTAACAAGAAATTTCTGAGTTATCAATACAAATTTATCACTCGTAACTAACTTGACCAACATGTTAATAAACATACCCATGAGACCATAAACTCAACCATCCCATTCCTGTGTATAGCTTTCCTTCCCTCACTTTATTTTCTTTTAGTTTCTCACTTTTTTTCCGTTCTCGCTTTTCAGCTTTCTTTTGAGGGGAAAGGAAAAGTATGCCAGAGACATCCCAATCTAGGGAAGAAGTAAAATTAACCTCACATCCTTCTCCACCAAAGAGGGCACGTGGATAATAAAAATAATAAAAAAAAAAAACACACACACACACAAAAACAAAAGCTAACATTATGATGTTTATATCAATGACATTCCAAGTTGAATGTGACACATTTGTGGAACTCACCGCTTTGACACCAGCTTCTTGCACATAAGCAATATCAGCAGGCGTGAAAAGTCCAGACTCCCCAACCACCTAAATAGTGGAAGAAATAGATTTGTTTTGTTAAGAAACTTATTACTCTTGTAAAAGTAAAAACTTTACAGACTAAACAAAAAGGAAGTTCAAAGAATGATTAAGAGATAAACTCACAATGATGCCCTTCTCACGAATAATTTCTGTTCGTCTTGCATCAAGTAGTTTTCTTGTATTGCTAATATCAACAGTAAATGTCTCTGTTGATGAGCAAAGTAGTCTTAACCTCTAATGGTGATTAAAGGAATCAGATGATATATGCATTATGCAACTATTCTCTGCACTCTGCAGCCTGTGTTTTATCCAACCAAACAATAAATTTAAAGAGACAAAAAGGTTCATGTTGGTCTGTCTTTTCTGAGGTCTAGAAAACCTTACCAAGATCACGATTATTGATTCCCACCAGTTCAATCCCTTCGATTCCAAGCACACGATCCATTTCCCTTTCATTATGCACCTGACACGAAAAAGATATAAAAGCCCATGTGATTGACCTGATAGACAACATTATAAGCAAACAAGTAAATCTAGTCATAATACAATTGCATAAGCAAGTGCTTTCCATTTCCTAAAGGTTAAACTACTAAGAGTCTCGATCAAGTTGGATCAAGAGTTATTTGAGCGTGATTTGACAAGGCTTCTACAATAGCTCAATGACCAGGCGAGCTAGTTAAGTTCAAGATATCTCCATACTCAAAGATAAAAATTAGCTCCTCAGACACATTTGCCTCTAAAAAAGACTAATCCTGGCCGAACAGTTGATTCATAGGTAGACCAACTGGCAAGCCTTCTTATGGCATTGCATAAACAATCAGGATCAATATATAGCCTACTATAGGATTGCTCATACATCATTTCACGCATAATCTAACCGAATAGTGTTGCAAATTCTTCAGCCAAAGAAAAAATTACAAAGATATTCTCAAACACACCTCAACTAGTGCTGTTAATCCCAGCATTTTGCATATCTTGGTCATGTATTTAATATCTAGATCAGACAGAACACCAGCAATCAAGAGAACTGCATCTGCTCCTTTAGTCCTTGCATAGAATAATTGCCAAGCTTCCACTATAAATTCTTTGCATAATAAAGGACACTGCATTCACGAAAATCTATTACAACAATTTGTTACAAATGTAGCAAATACATGATAAGAACTTTAAATTAAAATAGATTAAACAATCTCACAAACTCAGACCTTGACTCCTGCTTTACGTATAGCCTCCAAATTCTCAAAGCTTCCCTGTCTCCATGATATCCCGTAATCAATATTTGTGCAACATATGAGGATTTTCATATATTTAAAATAGAACTTAAAGTGGTGACATTACCTGAAAGTACTTCTCATCTGTCAAAACACTTAGACATGCAGCTCCACCTTTCTCATAAGCTTTGGCTATTTCAACCTGTACAAAAAAGTATCGACTTTTTAACTTTATCAATGTTTGTATTTGCTCATCTGACTAATATTGACCATCACAGCAAATTGGTGTATCATTTTAGTCCCCTAGAAATTAGAGCTGGAAGATTTTCCCATTAAAAGACCTATCAGATATAGGGGAGTAAAAGGGGGGGGAGATTAAGAATCCAAACAATGTTAAAACTATAAATCAACCAAAGGTACTAAACCAAGTAAAGAAGCTAGTCAAGGACATCTAGGAGCACACAATTTGCAGGTACCTATAGTAAAGACAAAATACGGCCTTCCTCTATCATAATGACTATAAAACCAAAATATTTAACCAAAGACTACTCCAACCAAATGCTTTCATAATCAACGCCGCATATTAGGGCATGATCAATGTGAGGTTGGACGCGGAAGCACAAACAAGATATGAACAAGTTTTATGTGCGAAAAACGATATACATGGAAGACACCCCTCACTACCAAGTAGGGGAAAATCCAACTTTATTACTAATCAATTCAACGAATAATAGCAACCTGCACAGCACCCCGTGAATAACAACTCACCTGTCAAAAAAAATTAACAGTGTCATCTGTCATGCCCTGTTAAACAATGATCCCAGGCCCCATTTATATAAAAATTGGAATCTTAGCCCTAGTCAAGCGATCAACGACTAAGAGTTTCATATTGTTGTAAGGGTGACGACTAACGACATACTGTTGTCTCCACTCAAAGACGACCTCTTTGTGCTTGATGTCACACTGTTAGGATAACAAAATAAAGTTTGAGTTACCTTAGTATGTTTGAAAAACCAAAAACTTGGGAATTTTACAGGCCCACATCAAACACAACCCTTGTAACTTGAGGGAAGATAAGCGGTTCCGAACTCACATAAATTCCTGACTTAAGTTGGGGATGATAAGGCTCGACCCCAAACTTGGGGTGGGAGGTGAAAGCTCTTGAGTCTTACCACTGAAGCTCCCACTTGATCCTTAATATAGAAAACAAAGTAGTGACTGGGTAGATCTCACATATGCAAAAGCAACAAAGAAAAGCTTAAAGTTTAGCAAATGATCAGATTTATAGTAGAAGTTGTGTAAAATATAAGGATTCCAAAGGAATATAAAAATCCCCAAAGTCAAAATTTCATATAATTATCATGTCCAATGACTACTATGTCGATTCAACTAGCTTATTCAAAAAGTTATATGTGACATGTTTGACAATCTTAGAAATGACCACTTCACAAGTTCATATTGGGTCAAGAAAAAAGAATAGCAATGTTCATAAAAAATGTCGTACATGAGCAGGTATACATAAGTCTATAAAGGAACCTTTAAATTTTTTAAATATATAGGAGCATGAAACGATTGGGACAGAAAATCATATTGCAATGGATAGGAATGTACGAGGACAAGGATCCATGTCAGAGACTCAAAAAGGACGACATCTTGTTTCATGTAGACGACAGCCCGACACCACCATCCATTTGGCGTGAAGACTTTGATATTGTTATTGTTGTTTACGTATAGGTATATGGCTTTCTTCTTTTTTCAAAACTCTTCTATCTTGTAGGATTTTAGGCAAATACCTTAACTACCTAAATTTGCTAAATATTTCACCAGCTAGATATCAACACATGATACTATATCCAATAATAGGTTCATGCACATATGTGCTCATGACTCTCGCCAAATTGGAGACCCACCACTAAAAGGAAAAAAGAAAACAAATGTGTGAAGACAATAATTGTCATCATAATCATAAGCTAATAAGGTCATAAAATTAATCGCTAAAATATAGAAGACAATTATGGATGTCTGAAAACTGAGGTTAAGTTTCAGACTTCAATATTATATTAAGGCAACAAGAAAATAAACAGAAGTATACCGGATTAAAGTCCTCTCTCAAAACACCTCTACTTGGTGAAGCCTTTTTAACCTCCGCAATTAAACCAGGCAATCCCGTGCGCTGATGAGCTGCTCTTAGAGCACCAATGAAATCCCTTGCTGGAGGAGCACTGCCCAGAGCCTTCTTCAAAACAACAAGGGGCTTCTTCGCTTTCCACTAATGAAAGTTGGAAAGGCTAATGTTTAAAGGATGCCTATACAAACTGAAGCACTAAGGTAAACTAAGATAAAGGGGAGGGGGGTGGCAATCATAAGTACCTGTGAGACTTCCACGTCCTTGTGCCATATGATTTCCTCCAAGATATTTCGTGGAGTATTGCCTTCATTATTAAGTCGAAACTCAAAAGGACCCACATAGTGCAAAGCGGGCCCTGTTGGTGGCCGTCTTCGGATTGTTATTCCTTGTCTAGCAGCTACTTCTTCTTGTACCTCCCATTCTTTCATTTTAGGAGTATTCTCCTGGGAATCACTCACAAGTGACAAATCTGAAGCGGATGCTTCCGTGGAGTCAAGCTGCAAAAAACAATAATTAAGCCTCAATTGGAATGAAACAGAACCGTGTAACGAATTAACAGATAACTTCATGTAGAATTATCAACAAAACCTCTGTTTATTCCTCCACCCACTTAAGGCCTCAAAGCAACCACAACTATATCAAGAAAGATAACCTACTACTCCACTAGTCATAATTCTTCTGGTATTCTTCAACTAAAATTACTAAACCTATCACGGAAACTTGTAGTACAACATGAATTCGAAATGGTCTAAGCTCAAACGAATGCAAAGGATCCTAAAAAGCAAACATGAAGACCATGAAGGAATTAGGTCCAAGATATACAAAAAGGACCTGTTGAGCTCGAATCAAGCACACATTACGTTTACCAAAGCCAGTTGAAATGCATGGAGTAGATTTTCTGACAGAAAGTCGAGGTAACGTAGCTCCAGGCTTTGTGGATCCAGGCATTGGCCGCATCAATGCTATAACACCCTCCATTGGTGAATTCTGCAATACTTTCTCAATCAATTAATCTTTATGACATAGATAATTCACTGAAGAGATAAATGAACAAAATGAAATCACATGCTGATTATAGCCTAATGCTGATAGTCCATAAACATAACCTAACCAAGCAACCAAATCTGTTACATTTGTGGCCCAAATTCCCTAAGCTCATTTCCTAAGTCCATATGGTGCATATCAATCTCTAGGCTGCACTCTTAACTCATGTTCATATTCCAGAAATAACTACAAAGATCTCGCATGAAACCATGATTTCTAGAGATATGATTTGGAGCAACGTGGCATATCACTTTCTGGGAGCATACAATTTGAGTGAAAGTTCCCAATGTTCTGGAACTTTGAATAACTTTGCATCAATTTGCTGACTTATGTACACTGCCACCATAAATCACCTATATATATAGGCTATGCTGGGCAACATTTGGAAGGTGTTTCAATCGTAAGATGCCTCGGATCATCTGAGGTTGCATTCCTGAAACACACTCCTTGAGTGTTCCTCCTACCCACTATCTCTCTAATTAGTCTAATCCACTAATCCATTTGATTACTCCTTCGTGAGATTTATTAGTAATAGTGAGAATTGTAATAAGGTTCTTTTACTCTCCTATTTTCCCTATAGTGGATTTTCCGGTGCTGGTCGTCCGTGGGGTTTTTCTTTTTTACTCCATTTAAAGATTTTTTTCCCACCTAAAATTGTGTGTCCATATACATTATCTTTTTTGCCATCTTTTCATCTCTATTTATTTTAATCAAATCTCTACATCTCTAAATCCCCTTGCACTCATAACCCTAACACCACACATGTTTAAAATTTAAAAACAAGCACACCTGAACCATATTACTACATATTCTTATTCAACTTATTTGATGTGCTTATTGTACTCATCAAAACAACTTGGGTGGACCGGATTCACAATAATAGTCGCCTGACTATTTCAGGACATCTGAAAAAAGTTGTTGCGGTCCAGAAGAGTTCACCCTATTGTGTGTACTATGGAAATGGTCCAACGTTTATAAATGGCGTATCGAGGAATATTAGCAAGTGAGTTCGAACATAAGACCAACCAAAGTATATACACGTAACTGAATCCAATACTCCGAGCAGCAAAATTACCTCCAATATCTTACATCAACCATTATACTTCATATAAAATCTGAATTTCGATGAACAAATTACTTCTTACAATTCAAAATTCTAACTCTTAACAAAAAGTGTGTCACATAACAGCTATAATTGCAATTCAAAAAAATTCAAAGCAATAACGATAAAAAAAAAAAAATTGCAAGTATTAAGTTCACCTTTGATATTGAAAATTGAACCAATTTTGCAATTATTGTGCCGCGCCAGCGACCAGTAACCGCCTTAACCGGTTCCTCGGTAGTAGAGATTGTTCGCCGATTGGTCAAATAGTGACCGCGGTGGACGGTGGTAGGGAACGGTTGGAAATCGAAGGATATTATTTTTTTGAAGTAGGACTGCGGGTTGTAAATTAATATCCCATTGAAAAACAAAATCCTGTTTTTCCATATATATCTTGCGCAGATTTGAAGATGTGGTATAGAGCTTGGTGGTAAGCCAAGTAATTTAGTTGGGCCCTAAGATTGGTTAGAGGGGTTTTTAATACTCACTCCGTCCCAAAATATAGTTCCTATTTTCCTTTTTTCACGGTAATTTATGCAAGTAGAATCTAAGAGGGATAGTAAAAAAATTTTGTTTATTTAAATAAATGTTGTATGGGAAAAGATGATTTTATGAGAGAGAATTGAGAATAATTGGTGAAAGAGCATTAATTGTAACACTTGGGTTGAATAAACAAAGCAAAAAATAAAATTCAAGAAGCAAATAAATGATGGGACACGGTTTTTCTAGACAAATTACGGAAAAATGTGAAACTAAATATGGAAATGGGAACTATATTTTGGGACACCCAAATTGGAAATGAGAACTGTATTTTGGGACGGAGGGAGTACTTCATCTGGTTTTAAATAAGTGTAACAGTTTGACTTTTACGTTTATCAATGTAAAATTTTGATCATTAATATCTCTAATTATATGATTAATACACTAGTCTTATATACATTGCGTGCAAAAGCATATTGAAAATCAAATTAATTGTGTAGAAGGATTGTCTTTGCATTTTTTTTTTCAAAAGATTGTTCTTTAGTTTAAATTTGGTATTTTTTTTCTTTTTTTCGTCTTAATGAAGTACTCCCTCTGTTTTTTTTATCCTTCTCACTTTCTTGTGCGCGTCTCCCAATGCACATCTTTGAACTTAAATATCTTTCATTATACATTAGTAAAAATTATAACAATTGAATATTAATAACGTACTAATTGAGACGAATCAAACAAAACCCCACATGACTATATTTTTTCTTATAAATTGAAAAAAATTGAGAAGATTATCTCTAAGTATGAATAATGCCAAGATTCCAAGTGAGAAAGATAAAAAAAAAACAGAGGGAGTATGTAGTTATCCTTTTTTTCCTTTTTCTATTTCTTGGTGTCCCTCATATGTTGCCATATTGCATACTAGTCTTACATGCACGCAATGCGTGCGAAAGCATATAAATTCTTCATATATAATAGAGATTGAAATTTTGTTATCTTGCTTTTTTTTATTAAAGCAGTTAGTTAACCTCCATTTTTTTTCTTTTTTTTTTCCTTTTTCTATTTTTTGGTGTCCTCTATGTGTTGTCTTATATAATAGAGATTCAATGAAATAAATTCAACAACATTATATATGATTATTATTTTTTATATAGTAGTATAAAAATAAGGTAAAAGTGAAGTGTGTGAATAGTACACAAGTCAAAGTGGTGCACTTAAAAAGAAATTGAGGAAGTATCAATCAATCATGAGTAAATTTTAAAGTTCAGCACAATATTTGAGTTATACTACTTCAAAATATTTAAATTATCGGTGAACTATAGAAACGGATGTGTGAATTGTGATTTATGGCTATATGGATGTGCAATCTTGTTTCATCTTTCTATCAATTTGGGTTTGAGATTCGTCATCATTTTAACGACTTTTAGATTAAAGAGGGCAATTCTAAGTCCCCGGGGCTCGATGGCTCCTCTGCTGAACTTTTAAAATTACATTATATTGGTCAGTACTTGGTTCCAACGTGGTGCAAGCAGTAAGACACTTTCTCTCATCTGGATTCATGGAACCAATCGCTCATTGTGCTCATTCCTAAAGTTGCAGCTCCGGAAGATGTTACTCAATTCCGGCCGATTAGTCTCTGTAATACCATTTTATAAATGTGCCTCTAAATGCATGGTTAATAGGTTGAAGCCAATTCTGCCGCACCTTATTGCTAACTACCAGAATGCCTTTATTCCGGGTCGGCATATGAATGATAATATCCTTCTCAGTCATGAGCTTACTCACATCATTAACAAGCAATGGCATAATCAAAGGCTTCTTGCAGCTCTTAAGATTGATATGATCAAAGCCTACGACCGGGTCAGTTGGTTGTTCATTCTCAAAGCTCTCAAGGCTTATGGATTTCCGGCACATTGGATTCAGCTAGTGACTTAGTGTGTTACCACAGTTACATATCGCATTATTATTGATGGTCAGGTCAAAACGCACTTTACTCCGCAATGTGGGCTGCGACAAGGTGACCCTCTGTCACCATGTCTGTTCTTGTTCTGTATGGATATTTTGTCCATAATGAACACGCTCGCCGCAGATATTCGATTGTTTGATGGCATCCTCACCCATAGGTGTTCCGCCTATATCCCATATGTTCTTTGCGGATGACTCCATGTTCTTATTCACCGTATCGCCTGCTTCCTGTTCGGCTATCTCGAATTTACTCACAAAATTTTGTGATATATCTGGTCAAGTGCTCAACCTCAACAAATGTTCTGTCAACTTTAGTTCTAATATTCCAGCTTTAGACGCCACTACTTACAAGCAGCTCCTCAAACTGGAATCCACACCTTCTGTGGGTACTTATCTTGGCACTCCTATTGATATCCAAGGCACCAAAAAGCAGCATTTCAACTTCTTATTGGATACAGTCTCCACTCGTATTTCAGCTTGGCGTCAACGGCCCCTCTCCCAATCAGCTAAGCTTATTTTAATCAATTCGGTGCTTGTCGCTTCTATAGCACATATCTTGTCGGTTTTCCTCATCCAGCCGCCATTTCAAATAAATTAGATGCCATGATTGCACGATTCTTTTGGGCTAATTATCAATCGCGAGGGATTGCATGGAGAAAACAAGATATTTTGCATTTGCCTAAAGGTATGGGTGGCTTGGGTATACGCTGCATTGGCACACATAACCAAGCACTTTTAGCGAAGCAAGTGTGGCGTATTCATAACAATCCGCAATTGTTGCTTACAAGGGCCTTAGCCTCGGTCAAGATCAGGGAAGGTGTTTCGCTCATTAAGCTTAACCTTCTCAACGCTCGCAGCTCCTGGGGTCTCAGGGGGCTCCATAAAATGGAACAATTACTGCTCCAGAGGTATGATTGGAAGGTTGGTTCGCATTCTCAGCTTCTTGCTTATAAGCATTGGTGGATCTCAGGTTAGGTCCCTCGTTTTAATGATCATATATCTCTGCGTGAGTTTACTTCCTTGAAAGTTAGTGACCTTCTGTTACCTACTGGATGAGTATGGGATGCCCTTCTTTTCCTCAGCAAGTGCCAAGAAGCCATCAAGAAATTGGAACGATCTATGAATTCTGACGCACTTGATTACCAATATTGGCCTTCACATCTTCAGGTAAGTACACTACCAAATATGGTTATTGTGTTTTTTCACAGCAAAATGAAATTTACAGCATGAACCCCCCGACGGATTTGCGGTTCTTCCAAATCCTATGGATCTGAACATCATGCCTCGTTGGAAACTCTTTTTATGGAAGTTATTCCATAATAGTTTAGGCGTTGTTAGGAATGTTAGGAATCTTCGTCAACGTGGAATGGATAATTCTGTTACTTGTTCATTGTGTCTAAGTGCGGATGAAGATTGTAATTGTAACAGCCCGCACTTCCGAGCTGCTAGCTAATCACACTTAGCATTCACAAATCTCAATCAACACTTAATAAACCTCATATTACATTTATTTGAAGCGGAAACATAACTTATATCTCGATCCTAGACATGTGGTTCAAGGCCCATAATACAATAACTCAATATATATATACAATGAATGGATCTTTACAATAATATGCCATAAAAAATTTATGAGCTAACTATATAATCTCCACCATTGTTTATCGGAATATCATTTCACATAAAGCCTATGATCCATTATCCATTCTGGTGCTTTCATAATACCTGCAAAGTCACTAACAATAAACACTGCCCCCACCAGGACAGGTTCCAAGAACAAAGTCAGTGAGACTGAGTACACACTGTCCAACCATAAAATCTTTTTGGTGGCTTAAGAAGTATTTACAGATTTAACTTTATCTTACAAAATATTAGAAATCAAGCCATAGAGAAATCGTAATGAACGAATAATATAACAATTACATATAGACAATTTCCAATGTTACTTGTCTTAAATAATAATAAGACTATCTCACAAAATGAATAATATAAGCTTTCAATTAGAAAGACCTCATAAGGATTCCATAGGATCTAATACGATATCCCGAAATCAGTTCTATCCGACATATTCTATGACATAAGAATATTTCCCACTTATGGTCTTTAAGAAAAAGAACGTCTAATCCAATTACATGCACATAGCTAATTCCATTCATGGATTCTGTACGAGTTTCCTTGTGATTCATTCCCACATTTCTCACATGAGTTCAATATAATTGGTGAGTAAAAACATTACTTCGGAACAAGTTTAGCTTTCCACAAAAACAATTACACATTCAAATACATATCTATTTTCTTTCAGAAACCATATTATACTGGGGAAGAGAACACGAATAGAGTTGCCTTCCAGGCGAATTCTCTGAACTTTTTACAAGGGACGTCTCCCTCTTCCATTGTGTACTGCTTGCAAAACTTTTAGGTCATGACCCTACATAACGGAGCAATACCCGCTCCAGAGCAATACCCGCTTTAACACATAATGAGCTATACCCGCTCTATAAATGTTGTTCGTCACTGCTTTAGCAGCTTCTTCCCCTCACAAAACAGAATCAAAATACATAATCCATAATTTCATATTTTCGAAAACTCGGATTCATATGTCTCAAATTCTCATAACAGAATTGCTTTCGGGTATTTAATATACCCAAATAAATTGCTTGCATAATATAATCGAGTTTCTAGTAACTTGGTATAAATCAACCTTTTATAAAATTCATTGGCTAAATCCCTTTCAAATACGGACTTTGAAGAAAATATAGTTCAATCCCATAAAGGATTCTCCAAAACAAAACATTGCTTACCAAAAGATCATAACCCCAAATTAGAGTTTCTATTCTATATAAACTTTATAGCTAAGACACAAATGCTCTCTACGGAGAATAGCCTTTCCATTTAATCCTATTTAGCAATCCATCTAACTCATAACCTGAGCTTTTAATGTTTATTTTTGGATAATCATTTTAAAGTAAAAAGGTAATGACAGCAAATTGTACGTCACTCATATCTATAGATCCCATCTCAAATCGCAGATATCCAAAACTCATGATGTAAAACATTTTAGAACATATTTTTGTAGTTTAGGTAATAATACTAACTTATAAGTCAATCCGAACTTATATTCCATAATTATAGCTACAGTTTCTTCTATCATGATTTGGATCCCTTATACTTGAAGTCTCGATCTTCTAACCCACACTTTGGTATACTCTCCAAAAATGTCCATCGTATAATTAGAACTAAACTTTATTACCTCAAGTTTAATATTACAAGAATGATATTTGTATTATGAACTTTATTCCCTTATCCTCACTTATTTATTTGCTTGAAATTGTAATCCCAATTCCAAAGTTTAATGTCCAGGCTATTCTTATATATCTATTTTTCCTCGTTATTAAATTATATCACTAGTTCACCTGATACCCCACACAAGATATCTATATTTTCCTAACTTCCCCTTCTTCATAACTTTATTCCTCCAGTTAGAAAATGGAACCCTTAACCTTCATGGTTTATCTAATTAATTTCAACATTCATAAAAGATGATTCCCAATGCACCCTTCAGTATTCTTATACTTTTAGCAATATGATTTCAATTTATTATGCGATATCTCTTCGAACCATCATTCAATTCTTGGGAATCATACTATTAAAATGAAACACACATCCCTAAATATTCTTTTAATTATTTGGTGTTTGTCACCCCTAATACACCATTACATTAGTTATCTCACTATATGAAATTCCCTAACAATTTCTATGACCTATCAAACCATGCTTAAACTCCAAAACTTACCTTTGGATTACAACATTAATCACCATAGTCAACTCTATCGCACAACAGCTCATATAACCAGCTAGAATCCTCCGACAATAAATCTCATAGTCAGATCACTTTTGTACTTAATGTTCCGACTTATTGGAACTTAGTATATGAACCAGAATATTTTTCGTTGCAACTTCCTTCCATAAATTCCTTGTAAATGTGCAAGTAGTGGTCCTCAAATTCCAACAACTTATCTTTTCCTCACGTTTCCATTTGCGTTATATATTTCTCACTTGATTAATTAAACGAGCTGTCTACTAATATATCTCCATATGAACCTAAGTTACATTTGGGTACATATGTTACACAATACCTAAAAATCCCAATGCCTTGTACAATATCATAATCCAATGAAGTCTCCTCTTAAGCATATTCAAGCACTAGTCGTCACTTCTCATATAAAACTCCCCTTCTCAAATCGAACAAAACATAGATTTCCATTTCTATACAGCCAAATTCCGCCATTATTCTTCAATGATATAATGTGTGTCACGAATCTCAATAAGTAAGTATTATCTAACTGCTATCCAAATATTATGTACTCATACCAGAACATACTCCAAAAAGCTGTATCATAGTAAGAACTTCAATCTCATCATATCTTCTGAATCCCAAATTTATCTTCTCAAATTGGTAACAACATACTCTGAGTCTTATACCATAGTCAATTAGTCATATTTCGGTTTCATAGATGAATTTCGAATCAAATCCCGACCAAGATTGTCAACGACGATATATAAATGAACTTATCGAGTTTTCTGAAAGAAAGCTCATCAATTATTTCAAGCGTACTAAGTTACTCAATTCAGAAGATCATACTTAGCATTACATTGAGAAATATGTTCAGAACTCTCACATAGATACTCATAACTCAAATATTCATAACTTCCATATAAGGTCTTAGCACATGGTTTACCAGCCAAGTTTATACTAATAATATAATTCAGAGATGTATACTACTAGTATATCTTAAGAACAAATAGACATATCACAAGTCGTAATTAGAAGATCAACATGGTAAAACTCACTATATAAACAATATAACATTTTTGCAAGTGCCATTAAACTCAGAGTTTCAAAATTTAACTTTTAAATATTTCTCTTGGAAATAACGAGAACAAACATGATACAGATGTCTAAATACTTTTCCCAAATCATGAAATTCTTGTATAACACCACTTTCAGGTTTAAAAGTGGAAGGACAATGTGTACCTTTTCGATCTCCGAATTCTACTTCTATTCCATACCGAGTCTTGGTTCATCCAACATACTTGAGCTCCATACATCGATATCCATATTATACCTCAACAACAATACCAATAATTAACAGCTATTCTCACTATAATTTTAGATAAACAAATTAACTTGCTCACACTTCTAATCTCTTCCATAAACTACCACAACCCTTATATGCAACCCATTCTACTAATCGAACTCAATAATCTAACTCACATTTATCATTCTTCACAAGCTAACTCTAATTAATCCAATTCTAGAAAATTACAACTCTTATTGAAAACATGCAAATAATTAATAATGACTCAATTCATAGGAGCATAACTTCTTAAAATCTGATTTAGTAACTTAACTTGAGGAAAATCAAAACTTGAATTACAAAGCTGTAAATCATATATGCTCAATGTTCTAAACAAAGAGTAAAGATATAATTTTTAACTTTAAAATGACAAGTTTAATTATACTAGTGAAGATCATTTAACAATTGAAAGCATACAAATCAGTTTCCAATTAATGAAATAAGAGTAAGACTTAATCCCAAATTTTATACCTTGCAAAGGAAATTAAGAGCTGGACAAAAACAACGACACGATGACTCGAGCTCTTCAGAGCACCAGCCCATGGCGACAGCAGCATTTCGGCCAACGGCGCCGGAAGAATGAACTCGGACAGCAGCAAACAGCAGCCACGAAGTAGAGGCAAGAAAGTTCGAGCGGAGGAGAGAGAAATCGAACATTCATTCACTCATAACCTCGAAGCAGAGCAACATCATCAAAATGAACAGGACTTGCCAAGGAGAGAAGAGGAGGAAAGATGGCTAATAATGGCGGCACAACAACGACGCCGACGACGATCGAGATGCTTGGCCGGGTCGACATCTAGCTCAACAGAGGAGAGAGAATGAGTGTGGAAGAGAAAGCAAGTAAGGAAATGGCTTTTCACCCCTTGCAAATAAGAAGGGTCTTAAAACATTATTAGAGTTGGTTTTTGGACAACAAGGCACAAATGTGGCAAAATCACCTCAAGCCACGGAGGAGATATGAGAAAGTGAATAGATTTCTTTTTTTTTTTTGTTTTTTTTTTTTCCTCCAAATATAAATTAAACCCAAAATCTAGTGAAAAATTAAAAATTCATTTTTTTCAAAGATGTTTTACAATAGTTTAGCATACAATTAAACTAATAACATTTGATTATCTTTTAATGAAACCTGCTTAAAATTTGGACTATTACAGTCATCATCTATTCCTCCTCTGCTGCTTTGCTTATGTAGTCTGGCAGACTAGTCAACTTGGCATTCTGTCCCTAACAGATGCTTATTATGTTCCCTTTAAAGATTGGCTTATAGATTGAATTATATACTTTCGGAATGAAGATGGTATGAGTGGGCAACGCCTTCCTGGTTTTATTGCCACCCTTTGGGCCATATGGTGCAGTCGCAATGATCAGCGATTCAACCACGCCCCAGTCCTTGGATACAGTTCGCCAACGGGTGCACCAACTTCTGGAATAGCACCTATTCTTCTCTTCTCATATGTGCCACTACATGAACCATTAAGAGATCCGCATTTAACACCAGAGTTCCTCATTGTTGAAATTGATAATTCAACATAGGGCGATCCAGAGGTTAATATACAAATTGTGGCTCCTGGAAGAAGAGCGCTCCATTGGCTACTATAGCCTGGGTTGCTCAAGCCCCGGCATCTAGCACTGATAAAAGTCAATGTCTTTGTATATATGCTGATTCTACTCTCATGACCAAAGCACAGGCTTGTTTGCACGCATTACTGTGGGCACACTAGAATTAATGGGTACAGGCGCGTTCATGTCCACACAGATTCTGCCACCTTAGTCAACTGCCTTAATGGCACGCAGGCTCAACACTCCTCAATTCATTAGACACTCAAAGATATTTTGCTTGCAGATAATCTGCTTCACGTATGTCGAATTCTTAAGGTTGCAAGATCACAAGTCTGCAAGGCCCATGACCTTGCCACTTATCTTCGCTCAAGTCAACTTCCCTGTTTTAGTTGCTAGGTCTAGTCTGTCTCTTTTATTTCTTGTTTTCCTCCTTACTTTTCTATCTGTTTTTTCGATGTCAAAAAAAAAAAAAAAGATTAAAGGGAAAAACCTCATCCTCCCTTTCGGATTCACTTTCTTCTTACCACTAGTGGTTCACTACAATTCACTTTTCTGACTCAATCTCTTCATTAATTTTTTTTTTTTACTAAAATCTTTTCATTGTCCATTATTTTCCTTTATGTGAATCTGGGGTAATGAAACTCAGTATTCTTGTTTGGACCCAATTTGGTCAAGGAGTTTATGTTCCTCCATAAAGAAATAATAAAAAGAAGTTGTGTAATCCTTTAATGGAGAAAGAGAAACAATCAGTTAAATGGTAAACAATCTCCTTTTCTTTCTTTTAAAGCCTCCATTTATTTCCTTAGCTTCTCGTTGTATTGTCTTTCTCAATTTCTCGTATGGATTTATTTTCTATTTGTTTCAAGACCCACATCGAAATTTGGATTATTTATAACAATTTCATTGAGATATCATTGTTTTGTGGAGTACCGAGTATATACCTAATATATATTTCCTCTGGTTTTTTAGTTGATCCATTTTCTTTAGGCACACTTGTCGATGCACTTATATAAATATTAATATCTCTAATTACAAAAAAACTGATAATTAGATAATATACATTAATACGAATCTAATAAGATCCAACCCGACTATGTATTTACCAAGGAAGTATTAATAGTTCCTCCAAATAAGGTAAACAGTAAACATGACGTCAAAGCAAACAACTCCTCGATCATTCATTTTATAATAACCCTTTTATTGCAGTGGCTAATACGTTAGATATACTAAGCAGCTTTCAACATTATGCTCTGATACGCTCAAGTTATACGATGTTCTTGTGGTATTTTAGGTGCACATTGCTAAGGGATTTGTTCGTAATTGTTAAGGTTTGCATAAAAAATCATCCTTAGCGGAAGTTCGGAGTTTTGCGATATAAGTTGTGTTAATGTCATGCATTCCGAGCTTCCAAGGTAAAATGCATTTGAGCCGAGCATCACAAGCCACAAGCTCGCCAAGCCAAGCTCGAAGCATCGCAAGCGAGCACGACTGCCCAGCGCCCATCGCCAAGCAGCCCGCACACCCGCAAGCTCAGCAAGCCGAGCTGCCCAGCGCCCATCGCCAACCCAGCCAAGCTCACCCATCGCAGCAAGCCAACGCACGTCCAAGCGCCCAGCAGCATCATCGCCCATGTGCGCGCGCCCAGCGCTCGAGCCAAACCCGCCCAGCAAGCCAGCTCGCACCTCGCGAGCATGGTCGCACCTCGCGACCTGCTTGCTCGCACCTCGCGAGATTTCTCGCACCTCGCGACCTGCTTGGTTTGGCCCAGTTCTTCAGCTCGTTGCGAAGGCAGTAGCTCATCGCACGGTGCGACCAGACTCGCACCTCGCGACCCCTAGGTCGGTCTAATTGTCGGCTGATTTTTGGGCTTTAGTATAAATACTAAACTCTATTTTTGGACCTAGGGGGCAGCAGCCACAAGGAGAGGGAGTTTCCAAAACTCCACTCTTCTCTTGTTGTCTTCTCTTTTTAGTTTTTATTTTCTAATTTAGTTTTTGTAGATTTCAATTATGGGATTGGCTTATGCTATGCCGATTGTAGCTTGAACCATTCTTGAACGAGATTAATATGGAGCTTCAAGCATTATTGTGAGATCTTTCCCCTCTATTTAATTCCTTTGATTATGGTTTAATTTCTATGCTTGCTTTCTATGATTTTTGCATGATTATGCTAGGAATATTACTAGTTTGATTGTGTAATAAATCTAATGCTAGATTTAAGAATAGAATCGGATTGTTTTATTCTTTTATCAATTGGTAGCAAACTAGGAAGTAACTTAGATGCAGATCGTCTTGGTTATTTCTTGGGGAAATTGAATCAACTGTTGAGCGTTTATCGCTTGTATGACGTTAGCAGGTCTGTTGGTTCTCTGTGTTTATTGCTGCTATTGGATTGAACTTAGACGCGATCGGACTAGGTTATCCTTTAGTTAGGGTTTTATAGTCACGCTGATCGTGCTATTCAACTAAGAATAAGGAGAATGCGAGATTAATTCTCAGCAATAGATAATTATGGAAATAATTAGAGTCGAGGTTAAATGATCGATAAGGAATTGAAGTGGATGTTAATCGGATTCAAGATCTTCCTATAATTGATTTCTCATCTTGTTTATATGCTAATTAGTTGTAGTTTAGTTATAATCTACTTGAAACCCCCCTTTGTTATTATTATTAGGTTTCTCGGCCCTTAGCTTAATCTAGGTTTTGAATCACGCTGAATATTAACTCGTCCCCGTTTCCCTGTGGATACGACCCCTACTTCCATTATACTTGTTTATTGTAAAAGAGAGTAGGAGAAATTTTATCTTTGGCCGGGCGGCGTTCACGACAAGCGCGGCCCGCCAAATTTTGGCGCCGTTGCCGGGGAAACGGTGTTACTTGTTTGTATTTAGTGTGATTTTTGAATGGTATTGCTTGTGCTCTTTGTTTTTGGTTGGCCACTCATATAAAGAATTCCCTTTTTGTTTTAGTTTCTAGTTTTCATCTTCCATTGAACTCTATGTGTTTGACTTTTGTATTTTGGACAAGAAGCATGGAACTTGTTGCTTAAACTCTCTTGGGAATGGTTGATTGACTCATACTTTATATCTTGGTTATTGTCTAGCTTTAAACATTTATATTAATGGTCATGACTTGGATTAGCTAGGAGTACTACTAGTTGATGTTTGTTGTTGACTTAATGCTAGGTTTGGGATATAATCTGATGTTATATGCTCAACCATGTTGTAGTAAGCTAGGTATTAACGATGCATTGCAAGAGTTCTTCTCAATCAATTTTGCAGGTACTTGAAGTGGAGATTGACATGGAACTACCATTGTCGCACATGGAGCACAAACCCGATGATTAAGCTTAAGGTATTAAGTCGAGCTCACGACTTTAAACAACAGCGCTTCTCGGGAGGCAACCCGAGACCCCTTTATTTTCTTCCTTTCTTTTTCTTTCTTTTTCTTTCTTTCTTTTCCTTTATTTTTCATCAAATTTCCACCACCACAACAAATTTTCTTTCACCCACCACCCACCCACTAAAAAGATCCACAACCAATCTTAATCCGCTTGCAACCAAAATCCACAAAAGAAAACCCGTTGGGAGGACTTCAATAGCTAGGAGTTGGTAACACTAGAGGATTGAGATTGTTAATGTATCTTTTCGATCTCTTAAGCTAGGTGAAAAACTCACAAATTCAAAACTTTTGAACTTGTCATTTGTTTGAGTGATTCGAGGGAGAGGGTTGTGAGTTGAGTTATGAGATTTGAGTTGGTGTTGTTAAGAAATTTGAGTTTGACGAATTGCTTTTCATGAGTTTTGAGAATTCGATCTTCGATTTACTCGATTGTTGGTTTCCCCCCCCATTTTCAGTTTACTTTTGCTTTTAATTGTCGACACATTGAGGACAATGTGTAGTTTAAGTAGGGGGGAGGGTATTCTCATTCTCGCGTATCTATGTTGTATATATTAGGGTATTCTCATTCTCGTGTATCTATGTTGTATATATTACTTTCAATTTGAAAAAAAAAATGAAAATGAAAAAAAAAAAAAAAGAAAAAGAATATAAAAAAAAAAAAAAAAAAAAAATGATGAAATGAAACCCGCTGAGAGTTGAAAACCCACAAGGGTGGGCGACTCGAGCAAAAATTGGGGGCCTGGATAGGTTGAAAACCCGAAAGGGCAACCTATGCAAAAAAGTGGCTTATATTGAGCGGGTAAGATGGTGAGATAAAAAAAAAGAGAAATGTGTGAAGCTAGGATGAAAACCCGAAAGGGCTCCTAGGCAAAATGAGAGATTAAGAGAGAATTATGTATTTTGAAGACTCATTTGCCGGAGATTTGTTTTGGCTTTCACTTTCTTTTGGTTGATTGTTTTTGGGAGTAAGCATGGAATTTATCCCTTTTTGTCTTTGTTCCATGGCTTGCTTGTTTAGATTAGTTGTAGTAGTAGTAGTTTTAGATCATCTTTTGGAGGTTTGGGAGAGCTGATAGTTTAGTGTGTCGTGAGCTGACATTTTGATTCGTGTTGGTGTTGCTGGTTATTATTGTTGTCGCGTCTTTGTATTTTTCAGGTGAGCTCGAATATAAGTGTGGGGGAATCATCGTCCCTTACTTTTAGGCTTTGAGCGGATGTTGTTAATATGTGATGATGATGATGATGTAGTTGGTGGAGAGTGTAGGTTGGTGTCGATAGCTTGGGTGATGATTTTCTTGGTGATCCTCATTTTGAGTTTACTCGAGGTCGAGTAAAGTTCAAGTGTGGGGGTATTTGATACGCTCAAGTTATACGATGTTCTTGTGGTATTTTAGGTGCACATTGCTAAGGGATTTGTTCGTAATTGTTAAGGTTTGCATAAAAAATCATCCTTAGCGGAAGTTCGGAGTTTTGCGATATAAGTTGTGTTAATGTCATGCATTCCGAGCTTCCAAGGTAAAATGCATTTGAGCCGAGCATCACAAGCCACAAGCTCGCCAAGCCAAGCTCGAAGCATCGCAGCGAGCACGACCGCCCCGCCCATCGCCAAGCCCGCACACCCAGCAGCTCGCAAGCCGAGCTGCCCAGCGCCCATCGCCAACCCAGCCAAGCTCACCCATCGCAGCAAGCCAACGCACGTCCAAGCGCCCAGCAGCATCATCGCCCATGTGCGCGCGCCCAGCGCTCGAGCCAAACCCGCCCAGCAAGCCAGCTCGCACCTCGCGAGCATGGTCGCACCTCGCGACCTGCTTGCTCGCACCTCGCGACCTGCTTGGTTTGGCCCAGTTCTTCAGCTCGTTGCGAAGGCGGTAGCTCATCGCACGGTGCGACCAGACTCGCACCTCGCGACCCCTAGGTCGGTCTAATTGTCGGCTGATTTTTGGGCTTTAGTATAAATACTAAACTCTATTTTTGGACCTAGGGGGCAGCAGCCACAAGGAGAGGGAGTTTCCAAAACTCCACTCTTCTCTTGTTGTCTTCTCTTTTTAGTTTTTATTTTCTAATTTAGTTTTTGTAGATTTCAATTATGGGATTGGCTTATGCTATGCCGATTGTAGCTTGAACCGTTCTTGAACGAGATTAATATGGAGCTTCAAGCATTATTGTGAGATCTTTCCCCTCTATTTAATTCCTTTGATTATGGTTTAATTTCTATGCTTGCTTTCTATGATTTTTGCATGATTATGCTAGGAATATTACTAGTTTGATTGTGTAATAAATCTAATGCTAGATTTAAGAATAGAATCGGATTGTTTTATTCTTTTATCAATTGGTAGCAAACTAGGAAGTAACTTAGATGCAGATCGTCTTGGTTATTTCTTGGGGAAATTGAATCAACTGTTGAGCGTTTATCGCTTGTATGACGTTAGCAGGTCCGTTGGTTCTCTCGTGTTTATTGCTTTGCTATTGGATTGAACTTAGACGCGATCGGACTAGGTTATCCTTTAGTTAGGGTTTTATAGTCACGCTGATCGTGCTATTCAACTAAGAATAAGGAGAATGCGAGATTAATTCTCAGCAATAGATAATTATGGAAATAATTAGAGTCGAGGTTAAATGATCGATAAGGAATTGAAGTGGATGTTAATCGGATTCAAGATCTTCCTATAATTGATTTCTCATCTTGTTTATATGCTAATTAGTTGTAGTTTAGTTATAATCTACTTGAAACCCCCCTTTGTTATTATTATTAGGTTTCTCGGCCCTTAGCTTAATCTAGGTTTTGAATCACGCTGAATATTAACTCGTCCCCGTTTCCCTGTGGATACGACCCCTACTTCCATTATACTTGTTTATTGTAAAAGAGAGTAGGAGAAATTTTATCTTTGGCCGGGCGGCGTTCACGACAAGCGCGGCCCGCCATGCTCATTCACCTTAGCCAATTCAACTACTTGAACTAAATTAGAGAAGCTTTTTTTTTAGTTCACTTACATCCTAGTTGCATCTTGCTTCAAAGTTCAACATCATGCTTATTCACGCTAGCATATGCGACAATTTACTTTTTCCTTGCAACAATGTCTTGAAAACAAACTCATTAAGAAACGAATCTTAAGCAAATTCTAAGAAAAGTCTCCCAACAATAGAATAAGGAATGATTAGTTGATCACCACTTGGTTATAACAGAATAAAGAGACGTCTTTGCCTACGAAGCCAATGAAATGCCCGGGCTCGACCCTAAAGTGATGTGCCACGAGCTAAACATCAAGGAGGGGTTCAAGCCGGTCAAACAAAAGTTGAGGCATCAAGGCCCCGAAAGAAACGTCGCGGCAGCTGCCGAAGTTAAGAAATTGCTCAAAGCGGGGTTCATTGAAGAATGTCAGTATTCAAAATGGCTGGCCAATGTTGTCCTGGTCAAGAAGTCGAGTGGGGCATGGAGAATGTGCGTGGATTTTACAGATCTAAACAAGGCCTGTCCAAAAGATAACCATCCTCTGCCTAAGATTGATAGACTGGTCGACTCAACTGCAGGTCACGCCCTCCTAAGCTTCATGGACGCAAATGCGGGGTATCGCCAAATCCCGATGGCTGAGCAGGATCGAGTCCACACCGCGTTCATCACCAACCAGGGAGTGTATTGCTATAAAATGATGCCCTTCGGGCTCAAAAATGCAAGGGCAACATATCAGCGCACCGTCAACAAAATCTTTAGCGACCAGCTTGGTCGGAATATAGAGGTATATGTTGACGATATGATCGTCAAAAGCAAGGTCCAGGGCAATCATTCTTCAGACTTAAGAGAGACCCTTGGAACACTGAGGCGCTTCGGCATGATGTTAAACCCGAAGAAGTGCGTCTTTGGAGTAAAAGGGGGTAAGTGCCTCGGATTCCTGGTTGATGAAAGGGGAATCGAAGCAAACCCCGACAAAATCAAAGCTGTAATGGAAATGAAGTCTCCTCGGAATGTAAGAGAAGTACAACGCCTAACCAGCTGTCTGGCTGCCCTCGGCCGCTTCCTATCCCGGTCAGCGGATAAGAGCTTGCACTTCTTCAAAACTCTGAAAAGAAAAGAATTCACTTGGGATGATGAAGCCGAACAAGCCTTCACCTCCCTAAAAGAGCATCTATGGACCCTCCCGAAGTTGATCTCCCCCTTGCCGGGGGAAACATTGTTCATTTATTTGGCTATTTCAAAATATGCGCTCAGCGCTGTTTTGATAGCCGAGAGAGAAGAAAAACAACACCCAGTCTACTTCATAAGCCATGCCTTCCGAGGAGCAAAAGCCAAATACAGTGAAGTCGAAAAAATGGTTTTTGCCTTAGTGATGGCTAGTCGGAAGCTCAAACCTTACTTCCAGGCCCATCCCATTAAAGTCCTTACTAGTCAGTCGCTCAGGAAGCTCATTGAAAGCAGGAATCACTCTAGTCGGATGACCGATTGGGCGGATCAGCTAGCAGACTTTGGATTTGAATATGAACCCAGAAGGGCGATCAAAGCCCAGGCCTTGGCCGATTTCATAACAAAATGCACATCCAGGCCCCCAGTCAGCAGGCAAGATAGCTGGGAGCTGCAAGTGGATGGCTCGTCCACCAAGACAGGTTGTGGAGCCGGACTAGTTATCAAACCCCCGGTCGGGGAAAAGATGGAATATGCCATCAAATTTGAGTTCTTAGGCTCCAACAATGAAGCTGAATATGAAGCCATGATCCTCGGATTGGAGTTATGCATCTTGGCCGGGGCTACGGTGGTTAATGCTAAATCCGACTCACAACTGATAGTGGGTCAGGTATCGGGCGTACGAGGCCAAAGAAGACAACATGAGAATGTATTTGGCTAAGGCCCAAGGTATCATCAAACAACTGTCTCAGTTCGAAATCACTCACGTACCCCGATCAGAGAATCAGCAAGCCGACGCCTTGGCTCGGATGGCCAGCTCGGCGGAAGGGTCAGCCTCTCGGACAATCATGTGGTAAGTCCTCCGACAACCCAACATCAACGTCAAGGAACAACACATGTTGAATCGGACATCTACCTGGATGGAAGAGGTAGTTATGGGAAGCTTCCCATAGATCGCAAAGAAGCAGAACGGGTAAAGCACAAATCCGGATGGTTCCTATGGCACGAGAATCAGCTCTACAAAAAGTCCTTCACCCACCCCTTGCTTAAATGCGTCACTCCCGAGGAAGGGAATTACATCCTCAGGGAAATTCACCAAGGGGCTTGTGGAAGTCATCAAGGGGGAAGGACTATAGCCGGGAAGGCTCTCAGGGCAGGTTATTACTGGCCTACTCTGAAAACGAATGCCCACGAGTTAGTCAAAAGGTGTCCATCTTGTCAAATCCATTCGGATATCCCCAGGGCACCAACCACCCCCTTAAAGTCAATTCAAGCAGTTCTGCCGTTCGATAAGTGGGGTATGAACCTACTCGGACCATTTCCTCCAGCCTCAGGTCAGAGAAAATTCCTCATAGTCGCCATTGACTACTTCACCAAATGGACCGAAGCCGAGCCACTCTCTTCTATAACCAATAAGCAAGTTCAAATGTTCATTTGGAGGAACATCATAACTAGATTCGGTGTTCCCAGGGTCCTGATCTCCGACAATGGACGACAATTTAACAGCGGCCCTAATAGGGATTATTGTGCTCGTTTCGGAATATGCACCAAATTCTCGGCCGTGTCCCGGCCACAAACGAACGACCAAGCCGAGTCGGCTAACAAAATAGTTCTCAAGGGAATCAAGAAATCCTTTGAGGCTGCCAAAGGAGCATGGGTCGATGACCTACCCGGGGTCCTCTGGTAGGCCAGAACCACTGCCAAGGAGGCAACGGGGCATTCGCCATTCAGCCTTGTGTACGGGAGCGAGGCTGTCCTACCAGTAGAGATTGGCATCCCATCTTCTCGAATGACCTTCTACGAATACGAGAAGAACGAGGAAGAAAAACCGGTCAACTTAGACTTGTTGCCAGAAACAAGAGGCAATGCGCTGCTGAAATCCATTCGGTACAAGTAAAGGGTCACTCGGATGTTTAATCGCCGTGTGAGGTCCCGTCCAATCCAACTCGGTGATTGGGTCATTCGGAAAGTCGAAGGCACTGGGCTCTCACACTTGAAGGGGAAGCTAGGACCTAACTGGGATGGTCCATACAAAGTAACAGAAATCATCAAGCCCGGCACATTCCGACTAGAGTCCTCCGAGGGCGTCCCTTTGGCCCGACCCTGGAACGCATATAACCTTAAAAAATACTATGTTTAGAGTTTGTTGCTTGCAATAGGGGCATATATTGTAAAAGCTTAATCATAGTCGGTCGGCATTTTTATAGTTGGCTCTTTTTGTAGTAATGAAGTGCAGCCGCTCGGCATTTTTTGTACCACAGCGAACCTATTAGACTTAACCAGTCAAAATAGTTGAGATTTTTCCTGGAAATTATCGTTGGTCGGCATTTTGATTAACAAACCAGCTAGTCGGAATTAATTTAGACTTAACCAGTCGAGATAGTTGGCATCTTTCCTGGAAATTATAGTTGGTCGGAATTTTGATTAGCAAACAAGTCCATCGGTTTCAATAAAGTTAGTCGGGAAATATTGCAATTAACAAACAAGAAAATTGGAGACAAAATGAAAACTGTCATTAAGGAAGCGCGAGCATTACAAAAGAAGTCAAGACAGAATTCAAAAGCGACTAAGTACAAAGGCCGTATACCCTAAGAGTTAGCAGGAGGGGGAGTATCAGTCACACTCTCAGCGTTAGCTTCGGTGTTATCACCGACCAGTTCTCCTCCCCGACCAGCATGGGCGGCTTCGTCGGTGTTATCATCATCATCATCATCATCGCCGTCAACAACGTTGACATTCACCCGGCCTTCCTCCTCGTCATCTTCATCATCCTCTTCAGTCTCAGCCCCCTCAGCATTTAGCCGAGCCATGATCTCGGCATTATCAGAGTCAATTGACATCTGATATCCCAACCATATGTCAGCCCATACCAGCTTCGGATAAGACGCGGCCAAAACTTTCTTCAGTCGATCAAGGGCCTCGTCCTCTCCCATCTTATGAGCAGCACTGTCGACCTCGTTAGCGTAGACCTCGGCAGCATCAGACTTCTCCCAGTCAGAGAACCATTGCTCTTCGGTCTTGACCTTGCCCTCAAGCTCGGACAATTAAGCTTCGAGATGGGTCACCTTCTGCTCGGCCGTGGTTAGCTTAGTCAGGGCATCATCCCTAGTAGTCTTAGCCGAATCACGGGCAAGAATGAGGTCGGCCCTCTCCTTCTCCCATTTGGCCCGCTCAACGTTGAAGCATTCCCGGTCTTTTTTAATGGCGTCCTCGGCATCGGTAAGCTTGGACTCGAAGAATTCGCTTACCCTCCTTGGCCTCGATAGACCTCATCAAAATGTTTTTTAGGCGCTCCCTTAAGGTCAGCCACTTCCTCGGCCAGGCTCACCCGATTCTGAGCAACGTTGGCCATCCGAGCGGAGAACTGAAACAAAAGAAAAGGGTTAGAAATAGCGAAGTAAAATAAAAGAAGGTCAAATAGAAAAAGCGCTTACATCGAGCCAGGAGAGAAAGAGCTCGTTGGTCTCGTTAGGACCATGAGTAATCTCAATGTAATCCGGACAGCGAGTGTGTATATATGTTCGAGGGCCATGGACCAAAGACCTATCCTTCTCTTTCTGCTCGGCCAGTGAAGGGAACGGTCGCCGTCACCGCGCCCCTCGAGCTATCCCCGGCGGCTCCTTAAATGGAGACAAAGGAGTGTATTGGGGGCTCCCGACCGGTGCGAAGTCGAGGAGTGAAGGGAGATGTCGCCCCCGTCGGCCTGCTGCGTAAGGTCCCTTGGGCTAATGACCTCAACCGACTTGCTCCTCTTGGCCTCCTCAAGTTCGGCCTTGGCCCTCTCCCGCCCGGCCTTCGACCGAGCCACTGCTTTTTCGGTCTGAGCCACCTTATCAGAAGACCGCTCCTTCCTATTCTTGGTCTTCGGCTTAGCAGGATCCTGAGGCAAGAAGAAAACGAGTTAGTGAAAAGAGCTAAATGAATGGCCGGTCGGCCTCAAATAGAAGCATCGGGAAGGTGAAGTTCTCACCTTGGGAGGGCGGGGACCTTCATGGTCTTAGCAAAGAATCTCGGCCTTCAGCCGAGCGGCTCTCATTGCCGCCACGTTCAGTTTATCCGCCATGACCGGGTCTACCTCTTCTATATATGCTCTTAGTCAAAACATAAAGCTAAAAGGTGCAAATTGTCATACCGACTACCCCAAACCACCTCCTCGGCAAATTACCCTTCGGGAAGGTCAAGCTCAGACCCATAGCAGAGAGGAAATGCTCGTCCATGAAGAGTTTGCAATCGGGCAACCATTGTCCGGGTACGAATACCTCGCCCCCATCAACGATCCTCGACTCGGTCTCGCATATATCGGGCCGCGGCTCCCCTCCTCGTCGTCGAGTTCGCCTACTCGGTAGTTCTGAGCAACGAGGGGCTCAGTCGAGGGAGGAATCAAAGGAACTCCCCAATCTCCTCCAAAGTAAACGAAGGCGAATTCCCTACGAAACCCCTTCTGAGATGAGGGGAGGTTGAAGACGGTACGATAACCTGGTCGGATCTGAAAGCTCCACCAACCAGGCCCGTTCGTCGCAGCCATGACTTCGACCAACTTATACAAGTGTCTCCATAGCTTAAGGGTCGGTCGGATGTTCATGAGGTGACAAAGGACCTGGAAGGCGTTGATCCCACCCCACGAGTTGGGGGAAACTTGGCAAATTGCCAAATTATAGGCATTCAGCAAATCTTTGACCAAAGGAGTCAACGGAAACCGAAGCCCCATCTCCATGGACTTGTAATAGACCGCAATGCATCCGGGCGGAGGAGAGATGACTGTATGATGGGCTTCTGGTCGGACAAGGTAGTATGGGTCATTTATCTGAAATCTTGTCGCCGTTCCCCTGAGGTCCTCGGTCAGAGACTTTATCACCCCAGGCTCGGGAAAGAATGACCCTGGCCCCCCTTTCGGATCCAGATCGGGATATTCAAGCTCCCGACCAGAAGTTGACACTTCTTCTGCTCCCCTCGGTATTGCCACTCGCACTACATCATGAGACAGATATTTGTCTAAGTAACTCCTCGAGGGGGGGGTAGGCTAAAGACACCTCCCAGGGGTACGGGACGAGGCCCTCGGCCTCCTCCTCCACCGAAGAGGACGGGCTCGGAAGAGCCACCGCGTCGGGCACAACCAAGGGGTCAGGACAACTTATTACAGTCGACACCAATGTTATTCCCACCCCCCTCACCTCCTCGGATAGATTATAGGGAGGTGAGGTCGGGGGTGTCGACGACTCGGACGAATCTCCCATTATTTATGGACAAAGGAGTCGACCGAGATTATTTGAAAGAAAAGAAAGAAAGAAAACTTAAAAGAACACGAGCGTACCTGGTCGGACGAATAAGCTGGAGGAAGAACTTTGGAAAGTTGAGAGGATTTGGAGATTTTTGAAAGAGAGAGAATGAGGAAATGAGCAAATGACCCTCAGCTTCTCTCTCCTCCCATACATATATAGGAACGCCTTGGGGGATGTGCAACGCAAACCCCCCGCGTCGTCTTCATGGGCCTCTAATAGAGGCCCAACTGGACCTACTCAGTCCATTCCGTGAAAAGTCCCATCAACTCAAGCAGAGAACGTTCCAACCCCAAGGAAGTTGAAGCGTCAAAGGTCCTTAAGGCGTTCCTCCAGCTCGGCCTATAACGAGGGTCCCAACACCCCAAGTATCAAGAGTGGCCATGTGGCGTTCCAGGTCGGACATACCCGGTCGGGTAAAATGGGCGCAACCCCATCATTCGAGGATCAAAAACCCACTCGGACAAACTTGGGGCTCATTAGCCCCTCATCCGAGTGGCCTTGTACCCCACTCGGCCAACAGGAGCTCCCCTCCTTTGCCGAGTCGCCTATACTTGGTCAAGTATGGCCAAGTATCAGCTAGCACCCATTCGGGCAAACTTGGGGCTCATTAGCCCCACATCCGAGTGGCCTTGTACCCCACTCGGCCAACAGGAGCTCCCCACCTTTGCCGAGTCGCTTCTATACTTGGTCAAGTATGGCGAAGTATAAGCTAGCACCCCCTCGGACCAACTTGGGGCTCATTAAGCCCCTCATCCGAGTGGCTCAATACCCTAATCGGCTAACAGGAGCCCCCATCCTTTGCCGAGTCGCTTCTATACTTGGTCAAGTATGGCCAAGTATCAGCTAGCACCCACTCGGACCAGCTTGGGGCTCATTAGCCCCTCATCCGAGTGGCTCAACACCCTACTCAGCCAACAGGAGCCCCCCTCCTTTGCCGAGTCGCTTCTATACTTGGTCAAGTATGGCCAAGTAGCAGCCAGCACCCACTCGGACCAGCTTGGGGCTTATTAGCCCCTCATCCGAGTGGCTCAACACCCTACTCGGCCAAAAGGGGTTTCCTGCCCTCACTCGGCCTAAGTAGAAGTGGCCCGGTCGGCCACGTCCCCTTCAAATGGGAGATGACCGGGTCGGCACTTTCCCTTCACCAGGGAGTGACCCAGTCGGCCACATCCCCTTCAAATGGGAAATGACCGGGTTGGCACTCTCCCTTTACCACTCGGTCCGTCTCATCCCATTCAATGGGAGATGACCGGGTCGGCACTCTCCCCTCACCAGGGAGTGACCCGATCGGCCTCATCTCCTTCAATGGAAGATGACCGGGTCGGCATCTTTCCTTTACCAGGGAGTGACCCGGTCGGCCCTTGTCCCATTCAATGGGAGATGCCCGGGTCGGCATTCTACCTTCAACAGGGAATGACCCGGTCGGCACTCTCCCCTCACCAGGGAGTGATCCGGTCGGCCTCATCCCATTCAACTGGAGATGACCGGGTCGGCACTCTCCTTTCGCCAGGAAGTGACCCGGTCGGCCTCATCCCCTTCAATAGAAGATGACCGGGTCGGCACCTTCTCTTTACCAGGGAGTGACCCGGTCGGCCCTTGTCCCATTCAATGGGAGATGACCGGGTCGGCATTCTCCCTTCAACAGGGAATGACCCGGTCGGCCCTCTCCCCGTTTATTGAGAGGTGACCGGGTCGGCATTTATCCCTCAGCAAGAAAGGGACCCAGTCGGCGTTCCTCCTTCCAGCAGAAGGTAAGTCGGTCTGCATGAACCTCCTCAGTATGGATGAACTCTGTCGGCGCCATGGTCTATTCCACCCTGCCTCAAGCCGGTCGCCAACCCGCCGAAGTAAGACGGTCATTGTTCCGCCACGCACGGCATCCCTCCAGTCAGGTTTCCGTGATCTCCCATCTATGGCGTGGGGCTAATTGTTTGGGCTCATTTAATTAGCAGCCCAATAAGGAGCATAAAAGCCTCCTAAAGTATGGGACAGGTGGCAGCTGTGGGTCCCACCTGAAAGTTGACCTAATCACCAGTATTTGGGAAACCTCAAAAGGGGTGAAATAATCATTGCCTGAAAAGGTAACATGCCCATTGGTACCAAAAAGGCCCATCTGAATAATGTTTCCTGTCTGGGAAATCCCCAACACTATGAAAACCAACTGCCTCATCAATGAACAGGTATTCAATTCTCACCTAACAAACTAGAGCATCTCTCTCTAGACTTTCTCTCTCTACCTCAATCTCATCTGACTTGAGTGTTGGAGGGGCGATCCCGGAACCACCCCCGGGGTAGTCTAACTTTGTTTTGCAGGATTCCGGCATACGAATATCGGAGCTCAGGCGACCGCTCCTGGGGTCCACATCACATCTCCCAATCAATTACAACCCTTAATTTCTTAGCAGAAACAGGGGCTAAGGGCTGAGGGTATTTGGGAGTTCTGCCCGATCCATGCATTATTCAAATACATATCAGGAGCATTTTGGTAAATCACAAATATTTAGGTACAATATTTATAAATTAATACTATAAATTAAAACATTCATCTATAATTGAATACATGACTCAATGAACAATTTTTTTTTTTAGATTGGTAAAGGGAAGTGCCCTACTGGGCCACAACCATGCACAGGTACGGTTAATCCGACCCAGCTACACAGGCAAGACCCTTTGGGAGTGGGGGAAAAGGTAAGGGTATATCCCACCCCGAAAGTGCCTCTAGGTTGTGAGATACAAACCTTATCATTAGACCAAGTACTATTTGGTATGACTCAATGAACATGTAAAAGTAGGTATTTATACATACAACATTTTCTCTACAAAGTACAACATTGGGGTTTAATTATACAACATATATAAACTACAATAAAACATTTGTAAATTAATATACAACATTCATTGATTCGTGATATCTAATTCACTTTATTTACGACATTGCCACTGATTTATGTGTTTTCATGCATAACAATTCGAGATTTGACATTTCTCAAGTTATTATATTTCTTAAAAAATGAACAGGATCATTGACTACGTCATATTAAATGGTGAAGTAAGGACAAAAGCATGGTTTCATACTTTTTTTTTAGGAAAAAAGGCCAAAGCCATTAGTGAATATCATTAAGTTAGCAAAAATCAGTGTCAAAAAAAAAAAAAAAAAGTATCAAAAATCTAGTACATCATCCAACACACTAGGACAACCACCAATCCACACTCGAGTATAGAAGTCAAGGGGAGTTAGATGAGCCCTAACACGAGCCACTAAATTGGCTTTCCTAAAAACATGATAAAAAGAAACAATATCAAACAAACTAGTAAGAGACCAAATCTCCCTAATTATCACCCCTAGATGTGAACCATCAATTTTCTTTTGGTTTATCAGATTCATAACCTGTAGACTATCACATTCAATAATGAGTTAATGACCTTACATCATGGTTATATTATTTGATACTTAAATTGGCTTCCCTAAAAGCTAAGCATGGTTTCATACTTGATACTTAGATCGATGATTACTTTATTTTAGCATAATTATTGTTCCATAAATAAGAATAAATGTGATGGCATCCTTCATTGAGATGTCTTAGGGCATGTTCTCCCCAGCTTATTTTCAGTTCAGTTCAGTTTAGTTTAGTTCAGTTTAGTTCCTAAATTATTATCGTTACTATTAATTAGTTATAACTTAATTCAGTTCAGTTCAGTTCAGTTGTTTTATGCCAAAGAGAACAAACCCTTAGTAAATTAACTAGTTGTTGCCCCGGGCGATGCCCCGGTTCATTGCGTATAATTCGTTTATGCTTTTTTGTGAAATTAATTGAAATACATGCCTCCGTATCAGCGTATGCATTTAAATGACACATGACTACCTCCAATGCTTGATAAATTTCAATTAGTATTGAGTACCGGGTGCATAATAAATTTATTGTGATATATCATTCACTTTTCGCAAAATGGGTAACTCTTTTAAGTCAAAATGAGTCATTTATAAACAAAGAATAATTGTTTACCTTAATAGAGTAAGTTGAATATAAGTAAAAGTGACCCATTTAGGACAAAATGTTACTTGGGTCGAAAGGGTAGCTTTTTATCTTAAATAGATCACTAATATATAAATTTATAAGTGTCTATTTAAGACAAATAGTTACCAGCGTCTCACAAACTCATATCATACAATGGATCGGTCATTTAAATTAGTTGATTCGATACGCAAAGTTTGTAATATCATTTTTCGGGTCATAAAGACATGTTACATTTCCGTTCCTACTTATACATTGATTGAAATTAACTACAGTATATGTTTCTTAAATTTCTCCTTCAGATAAGTAATGTTTGTGTTTTCTATCTTGTAAAAGGCTAAGCATAAATTATGGTTTGGTGGGTGACAGGCTAAAGTCGTATCACCTAATCAAAAGTAATCCTAAAGTCCTCTAACAAATAGTAGTCAGGGAAGTAGGGTCGAATCCACAGGGAAACAATGTTCTTTTCCTAATTATCGATCAAATCTAGATTATAGGGAACGAGTGTTGTTGGTAATTATGCTAAACTAGACAATAACTATATTAAGAATATCAATAATAAAGAGTCTAGGGCATAGGTTCACCAATGAACAATATTCCAGGATGAAACACAACAATCAATAATGAATAATGCAGTTAAACAGGTTGATTTGCTTTCTCGAGTCGAAATGAACCATAGAATGATATTAACAGGCTCTCGCAATTTATTAATACCAACACTACCTATTGAAACTAGCCTTAATATCAAGTTTATACCTCTCGGCGCATAACCTAATATTGCAACACTATAACAATCAAATCTAGCCAAATCGAATTGAATAGAGATAATACATTCAAGAGGAATCAACATACATCTTCAAAAATCAATACTTTATAGACATCCCTTCATAATTGATTATGAATCCCCTTAACCCTAGAAATAAACTACTCAATCATAATTGGGGAAAACATACTCATGATGATATAAATAAACATGGTGAATCAATAATCAAGGATTGAACAAGAATAATAAGAGAAAAGAAGAAATACCAATTGTAGAACCAATCTTGCAAAATCAAAGCTTCTATTGAAAATTCAATGTAGATTAGGAAAAAGTAATACTAGGGTTCTTGAGTAATAAAAATGTGCTTAGAAAACTAAAGACTGAAATTCTAATAAGAAATCGTGCCTCTTCAACCCTAAAAGGATAAGTATTTATATAAAAATAAGAATCAGCGCAACACGCGCTTTAAACCGCCTAGAAATCGGCCCGCCGAGGTTGCCGGGGCGGATTGCGCCCGACCGGGCGGTCGTCAAGTCATTTTTCGTAGAAGTGAAATAGCGCCCCGCCCGGTCGGGCCCTCAACAAAATATTTTCTTTTCTTCCAAATATTCTCCAAACGATGAAATTTGGCTAAGTAAGGGGGCCCGGGAAAGTTGGCTATCAACATTTAACATGTCACAACCGGTCCAGTCTCCGGGTCAAGGATTTTAATTTTTCGGTCTTCAGTCCGGTCCGGTCCAAAACCCTATAAAAACCGGTCTTGGACCGGACCGGTTTTTCATTCAAAAATATGAATATAGAAGATAAAAAATATAATTTTCTCCTTTAATATGTTTGAAAATCTATTTATTAGTAACTAATTTACATTAAAGTCTAAAAAAAGTCCTTGAACAATTAGTTTTCATTGTTTATTTTAATAATATTTCCTTATAATTATCAAACGTATTAAAAAAAGTGTGGAAAAGTGCAAAACCGGTCTAATTCAGTCCGGTCCGGTCCGGTTTCGGTCCAATAAAAAATCGGTCTGGTCTCCGGGTCTTAAATTTAAGAATTCCGGTCTTCGGTCCGGTCCGATTTTTTCCGGTTCGGTCCGGTCCGGGTTTGGACCGGTGAACAGCCCTAACTAGCATTGACCAGGACCAACTCGACCCAAAAATTAGCGGGTTTAGGGCAAGAAAGTTCAGCCCACGGCCAGGCCTGACCTGACCTGATTTTTGGGCAAAAAAGACATGTAATGGACAACCCAAATCTTAAAATTTAGGCTAAATTTTGGCCTGGCACTAAAATGGCCCGAAAAACCAGTCTAGCCTTGGGTTTTGGGAAGTTGCCCTGAGGTTTTGGCCTGAAACGGACCACTTTTTTTTGCCAAACGAAAGTTCGGCTCGACCCATGATCAACTCTACCCAAAATTCCTGAGAACTGATGTCTCAAAAAAAAAATCCTGAAAACCTAAACCTACTTTTCATTCATTTCTCTTTCGACTTTACTGAAATTCTTGGTTTATTTCCTTCAAAAAAAATCTTTGTTTATTTCTTATTCCAACATTGTTACTAATTTGTGAAGTCTCCATCAAAGAGCACTACAAGAAACAATAACATACTACTGTTAACCCCTCTGCCTTTTCTCCTCTTCTTCTCCATCAAACACATAACAAGAATTTGCTAACAACGATCCTAAAAATCATGTTGTGGAGTCATGGTTGAATTAGTGGGTACAATGATTGTTGTGGTGGCGGTAAAATTGAAGGGTGCAGAGGTTGTCATGGTGGCTGTGAAAGTAGTGGTAAGACGGCTGTGGTGATGGCAAGTTGTTGGTTTGCATAGTCTTTGTGAGGAGATGAGAAGTTATAGCTGATAGTTGAGAGAAGGCATACAGTGTTGGGACTAGGGATGGCAATTGGGCGGGGCGGGTGTGGAAGATGGTCCCTCTACACCCGCATCCGCACCCACATAAAATTCTCATCCCATCCCCACCCCACCACCCATTGCGGGGGGAAAATTCTAGACTCATTATAAAAATATATGAGAGGCGGGTATTTCTCTCTCTAGTTTTCTCTCTATGTTGATAGCATTGAGCTGCCATGGCAAGGAAAACGAAAGCTCCGAGCAGTACCAATACCTCTAAATCAAATAAATCTCCATTGAATGTGAATGTTCCATCGTCGTCTCATGCTAAGAAAATGAGAACCATGGATGATATAATGGGAATTCAGGCTATTGATTTCGGAAGTTCGGATGAAGGCCCCCCCTGACCCTCCAGTTGTTATGGAAGAAATTCTTTCGCCAAGATCTTCATTGCAAGAATTGCAGCAACATCTGAGATTAGATTTCAATTCTCGGAGTGGATGACTGCGATTAAGAGCAAAGAGACTCAACAGACCCCTGTATTACAAATGAATTCTCCAGGTAATCAATCCCCTATGAATCACCTGATTGATAATCGTAATTCTGGAAGATTGAGTGATGTAGTTAAATTGAATGATAAGGATACTACTGTGAAAATTAATTTTGATGATATTCAAGATGAAGTAGAATTCTGGAATTCCTCTATTATTTGTTTTGTTGTTGGAGCCAATCCACATTATATGTAATTGAGGGTTTTTTCCGTCGAATTCGGAAATCCAAAGGGATAGATAAGGTTGATAGTGTAAACAAAGGGGTATTCATTGTTCGGTTTACATCTATGGAGTCTAAGGATAATGTTCATAAGGGTGGATTTCAATTTATTGATAAAAAAAACCCATTATTATGAAGGCTTGGGCACCAGATGTTGATATTACAAAGGAGGTTGTGGGTTCCGTGCCAATTTGGGTGAATTTGCATAACTTAGATATCAAGTATTGGGGTGATAGAAGTCTGTTTAAGATAGCTGATCAGATTGGGAAGCCAATTAAAACAGATCAGGCTACATATAAGAGAGAGAGGTTACAATTTGCAAGAGTTCAAGTGGAGGTGGAAATCAATCAACATTTTCCAAAGGTTGTGCATTTTATTAATGAGAGGGATATGTTGATATGTATCAATGTTGAGTATGAATGGAAACCTGTTGTTTGTGGTGCTTGCAAGAAGTTTGGGCATGATAGTACTCAGTGTAGGAAGCAGAATGACTAGAATGTCAAGCAAGTTTGGAGGCAGAAACCTACTGTTGTAGTTGGTAATTCCAGGGATGGTAATATGTTAATAAGTCAACGAAGGGAAACTGAGGTGGATGAAGAGGGTTTCAGGAGGGTTAATTCTGCAAGCAAAAGGGCATCTCAAGCTACTATGCCAGTGGTTACTGGTAACTCTTTTGAGCTTTTGGCTGAATAGGATATCCTTGTAGGGGAAGTGCAATGTGGTGTAAATGGTGAGAATGTAGGGAGGGGTGACATCCCTCAACTGCTTGATGAACAAGGTTGTTTGCTGGAATGTAAGAGGTCTGAACAATCCCTCAAAGCAAAGAACAGTTAGGAATTTTATTCAGAGCTGTGATGCTGGGATTGTCAACCTCTTAGAGACTAGGGTAAAGGCTCAGAATATTGGTAACCTTTACCTTAGTGTTTGTCCTGGATGGTGCTTTACCAATAATTCACAATACCATAAAGGTGGTAGAGTTGTAGTGATGTGTAATCCCCACTTGTTCACAGTTAGTATTCTCATGTGTACTAGTCAGATGGTACATTGTTTCGTCATTCCTAGGAATGGTGAACCTGGGTTCTTGGGCACCTTCATCTATGGTTTCAATGATGCCATAAGTAGGAAGGAGCTTCGGAGTCAACTGAAGAACATCAAAGATCAAAGCAGGGGGATAGCTTGGGTTTGGATGGGTGATTTTAATTGCTTGTTGGACATGGATGAGAGAATTGGAGGTCCAGTAAGACAGAATGAATTGAATGATTTCAGGGCTTGTATGGATCATTGTGCAATGCTGGACATAAAATCTGCAGGTTGTTTTTCACCTGGAATAATAAGCAGGAGGGAGAACATAGAGTGTTTTCTAGAATTGACAAAGTGATGTGTAATGATGGGTGGTTGGACAACTATGAGTTGGCAGAAGCTCATTTCCTTCCTGAGGGGGATTTTGACCATTGTCCTATGGTCTTGAACACTTTTCAGGCACAACTTGGAGGAAAGAAGCCATTTAAATACTTTCCTATGTGGAAAAGTAGCCCTAGATTTGATGAGATTGTGAGTAATAGGTGGCAGATGGCTATTAATGGTTCTCCCATGTTCAAGGTTGTGCATAAACTTAAGTTTCTTAAAGGGGTGTAAAGGCAGCTGAATAGACATGAATATTCTTAAATACACATCAAAGGCCTGATGACCTGGAGTTAAGGAGGAGAGAATTGCAGGCTGGTGAGGATTATAGGAGTGTTCACAGGTCTTATATGGATTTTTTGCAACAGAAAGCAAAAGATGTCTGGCTCAGGGATGGTGATTTGAATACAAAATTATTCCACAGGGCAGTCAAGAGAAGGCAATTGAAGAATGCAGTTTTGGGTATCAGGTCTGAGGTAAGGAATATGGGATTATGATCCTCAGGAGATTAATGATGTCTTTTTAAGGTTTTATCAAAACCTGTTGGGATCCAAGTTAGATGCAAGGAGGACTGTCAATAAGAGGATAGTTGAAGCTAGCCCTTTAGTCACTTAGGAGCAAGCAGCGAAGTTACTTGAGCCTTTTACAGGTCAGGATGTTAAAGATGCTATCTGGTCTATCCCCGGAGACAAAGCTCCAGGTCCAGATGGTTATGAGAGTCAAATCTATAAAGACACATGGCCTGTGGTGGGGAGTGAGGTAATATCAGCTGTCCTTGATTTCTTCAATCATGATAAGCTTTTGAATGAAATTAATTCTACTGATATTATTTAATTCCTAAAGTAACATGCCCTGAGAATGTGAGTGAATTTAGGCCCATTTCTTGCTGTAATGTGATTTATAAGTGTATTACAAAACTTTTATGTAGTAGAATGAGAAAGGTCTTGCCAGAGATCATAATGGAGACTCAAGGGGCTTTTGTTCACAGTAGATACATTGTTCACAATATAATGATCTGTCAAGATATTGTGAGGCACTATGGGAGGAAGAATAATAGTCATAGCTATATGCTAAAGATTGATATGAGGAAAGCCTATGATACAATTGAGTGGGATTTTCTGGAGGAAATGTTGATTAGTTTGGGTTTTCCTGCAAGATTCACCAAACTTATAATGACATATGTCACATCTCCTAAGTTTTCTCTTATGTTAAATGGGTCATTACATGGTTATTTTGCTTCTAAGAGAGGGTTTAGACAGGGAGATCCATTAACTCCATTGTTATTTGTTGTGTGCATGGAGTATTTGTCCAGAATCCTCAAGAAGATAAGTTCTAAGCCATAATATAAGTTTCATCCAAGATGTGCTCCAGTTCATCTCACTCATCTCTGCTTTGCAGATGACCTGCTGCTTTGCAGTAGAGGTAATTTTCAGTCTGTCTTGTTAATGCTTCAGGGCTTTAAGCTGTTCTCTGAGACTTATGGTCTTCAAGCTAATGTCCATAAGTCAGCTGTGTATTGTAGTGGCATGCCAGAAGATGAGGTTAATAGAATTTTGCAGATGTCTAGATTTGTGAGAGGTTATTTGCCTTTCACCTATTTGGGTGTACCTATCTGCTAAAAAAAATGTCTGTTGTGGATTGTGAGTGCTTAGTTGATAAAATGGTTGCCAGAATTAGAGTGTGGAGCTCTAAAAATATTTCTTTTGCTGAGAGATTGCAACTTGTTAATTCAATGCTTGTTAGTTTGCATGTGTATTGGGTCCAGGTGTTTGTGCTCCCTAGGAGTGTGTTGCAGGACATAGAAAGAGTCTGCAGAGCCTTCTTATGGTCTGGAAACTATCATAGTTCTAAACCAAGATATGTTAGGTGGGAGGAGGCGGCAGTTAAGAAGAAATTGGATAATTTGTAGGTGAAATAGGTGCATGCAGTTTATGTGCAAGAGGCTACATGGTGGGATTACCAGCCTAGCAACTCAGCTAGCTGGTACTGGAAGCAAGTTTGTCTTGTTAGAGATAAACTAAAGCATCATTTTAGTGTGACTCAAATTCAACAGATGCCTTTTTATTCCATTAAGAAGGTGTATGAAATTCTAGTTGGGGAGCATAATAACCTGAGTTGGAGCAGGATTGTATGGAACAGAACTAGCCTCCCAAAGCATCAGTTTTGTGCCTGGCTTGCCATCAAACATAAGCTGCGAACCAAAGTTCAGCTATTGGGATGGAATGTTTGTGATGATGATTTGTGCATGATATGTGGGCAAGCCCCTGAGTCGCATGAACATTTGTTTTTTTCATGTAATTTCAGTCACAGGTGTCTTGTGGAAATTAAACAGTGGGTTCAGATTAGGTGTGGCATTATTGATTTTGCTCAACTTATCAACTGGTTGGGGTGAAGAGGAGAAATCATAAATTGAAGAGAGTTGTTCAGATTGCTGCTGTTGAAGCACTTGTCTACAGCATTTGGAGAATTAGAAATGAAGCTTTTTGGCTTCACAAAGTGGGGAGCATTGATAATATTGTACAGGGTATACAAAGAGTTGTTAGAAAAAAAATATATAGCTGTCTTCCAAGGAGAATCAGTTCTCATGATAGGGAATGGTTGGAAAATCTGTAATTAGTTTACAGTTGTTGCTCTCCTTTTTGGAGTCTTTGGTTGTAAATAGTTGTGGTGGCAATATATATCTTTAATTACTGATCAAAAAAAAATTCTAAACTCAACCCCGCCCCACCACCCGCACGACCGCACCCACTTCATCGTTGTCCCACCACCCGCATGGGTACCCTCACCCGCTTCGTGCCCGCATTGTACCCACAGATTTATATTTTTGAAAGATAAAATTATTAATAATATAAGTATATAAATAGGATTTTAATAATAAATATGCGGGGTGGGCGGGGGTGGGTGGGGGTGGGGCTGGGATAGGGCGGGGAGGGCTGGGATGGAGCGGGTATAGCAAAAAATCCACACCCGCTCCACCACCCATTGCGGGTACGATTTTAATCACCATCCCCGCCCCATTCCCGCCAAACCTAAACCCATCCTCGCCCCAGTTGGACGAGGATGGGGCGGGTCTCCTACTTGACCCGCCCCACTACCATCCTTATTGGGCCGTCTTAGTCATTTTTTTACTGAGACGGTCTCAACCAAATTTTTATAATTCTATATACTTTAATAAATAAAGTTGCTAATGTAGTCGTCTTCTTTAAAATAAAAACTATTTGTTCGTTTTGTTTGTTTTTATATCCTTCGCTTTGTTATATGAGCAAAAATCTTCTATATCACCATCAAAGTTTGGACATCATCCACATGCATATCATAGAAACTTAACTAAATCAATATGCATCCTATAGTGAAGAGGGTACCTTCAAGGGGGCTCCTCACTTAGGCCTCTTTAGGAGTTAGGACTATTATTAAGAATGAAAGACTAAAACCCAACTCTTATCCCTCTCCCTAAGAATAATTTGAAATTCATGAGAAATTCGAGTTCATAGTCCATATTTGACAATCTGAATCACATCTTAAGGTCTATACAACTTTCTATTCAAGATAGATCAAATGTATGCGTACATTACCAAAAATATGACAAATAAGTTCAATAAGAGCAACTTGTTTCACCCCCAAGTTAGATTATGTTGTTCCTATCTACTCAGGATATGGTGAGCCAAACATGGAAGGAAATCTTTGCAAGTAGACTTAATCTATATAGAATTAAACAAATGAGTGAGGCATTTGGAATGCTAAAAAAAGTTAAGCTCAATACAAAAAGTTGTACTCGTAATGAGAAATTTCACATATGTGTAGATAATTTTTTACTTGCATTGTGAAGTAAATTATCTTTATCATTAATTAAATTATCGTATATATATAAACTAAATCACCACTAAATGGAGAGGGAGAGTGGGTCTCTTAGCCGAAAGAAATAGCTAATATGATCATAAATTCATTACAAGAGGTTTTCCAAGTAAAGCATCATGATTCTTCTCTCTCTGGATTGGATATTGTTCTGCGTGAACTTAATATTCCTTCCATGAAACACAAACACTTTCTCTCCCTAACCCGACCTTTTCTGGATGAAGAAATAAAAAATGCTATGTTCCCTATTGAGAAGAGTAAATCTCCAGGCATCAATGGCTTCACAGCAGAATTCTTTCAACTACACTGGGATATAGTGGGTCAGGATGTGATTCGAGCAATTCAACACTTTTTTGCGACTAGTCACCTTTTAAAGGTTTGGAATCAAACCCTACTGGTGCTACTTCCAAAGGTGGATAACCCCATTTCTCCTAACCAACTTTGTCCCATTAGTTTATGCAACACGATTTACATGTGCGTAACTAAATGTCTAGCTTCTAGGCTAAAAAACATTATGTATGACTTAATCAGTATTAGTCAACATGCTTTTGTTCCGGGTCGAATAATGAGTGACAATGCTTTGTTGTCACATGAATTACTTCATTATATTAACCAGAAAAAAAAGGGCATAATACTTTTGCAGCGGTTAAGATAGATATGAGTAAAGCCTACGATAGGGTTCATTGGCTTTTTATTATTAAGGTGTTACGTGCTTTTGGTTTTCCACAATTGTGGATTAATCTGATTTTTCAATGCATGTCTACTGTGTCATATACAGTCCTCATAAATGGTTGTCTTTCAAAACAGTTTAAACCTGATTGTGGTCTTCGTTAGGGAGATCCGTTATCCCCTTACCTTTTTCTTTTTTGTATGGAAATATACTCAAGAATGCTACAAATGGGTCAAGATCTAAGTTTTTTTTAAAGGTGTGAGCATCAACCGTAAGTCCCCACAAATTTCTCACCTTTTCTTTGTGGATGATGCTATCCTTTTTCTTTAAAACTAATACCGAGTCTTGTACAGCTATTAATCAAATTACCCAACGTTTTTGCACTATTTCGGGTCAATGTCTCAACGTCTCTAAATCTGTCATTAAATTTAGTCCTAATACCACTTTGGATGATCAACGTGAGTTTAAAAGTATTCTAGGATTCTCTCAAGTCCACAATTTTGGCACATCTAGGAGTTCCAATTGGTATAACTCAAAAGAAATCCTCCCACTTTGGTCCCCTCGTTGATAAAGTGGCAAAAAGGATCACTTCTTGGAATTCCCTTGCCTTGTCTTTTCCTACTAAAGTTATCCTTGTAATTCTATTCTAGTGGCTATGACTTCCCACATTATGGCTTGCCTTTCAATTCCGATGGGAATCTCCAATAAAATTGACTCCATTATCCATTCCTTCCTCTGGTCTCGGAAAGATGAAAAAGGGATCCCTTGGGTTAAGAAGAAAGTCACTAATCTGCCTAAAGGTTTTGGGGGAACCTCATAATTCGTGCAACCAAAACCCTAAATACCTGTCTTCTAATGAAACAAGTTTGGAGGCTACATAACCTTCATTGCTCCTTGCTAAAGTTTTTTTCTCGAAAAATACAAATATCATACATTCGGATATTCCACCTACTACTGCGCCTTCTTCTTCTTGGGGCCATGAAGGGTCTTAGGATGGCTGAACATTGTCTTATAAAAGGGTGTAAGTGGAAGATTGGTAATGGTAGGAAGGTTCATGCTTTCTCTCGAAGCTGGGTTAAAAATGGTATTCCGGAGGCTAATGCTTCAATTATTTTAGCTCAAGCTCAAAATTTGAAGGTGCGCCATCTTATAAATACGACTACTCATACTTGGAAGCTGGATATGGTGAGACGTTTTTTCAGTTTTAAAGACGCTCAATCAATCCTAACAATGTAACTTCCTTCTAATGATGATCAGCAGGATTTTCTTTATTGGCATGCTCACCCTTCAGGTAATTTCACATTAAAAAGTGCCTATGCTATGCTTTCTCAAGTCCCTGTACAGTGTAATGAATAAGCAGGTAGCCTTGGTAATATCTACAAGATTATTTGGCACACTTCCATCCACCCAACACTACAAGAAAAGCGGTAATCAATGACGGCTAAAAGCCGTCGGTGATGGCCTAAAAAGCCGTCGCTAAATAATCAACGACGGCCAACCGTCGTTGATAGGCAGTCGGTAAAAAGATGGTCGCTGATATTAGAATCAACGACCGTCAAGCCGTCGGTGATATTTTCAACGACGATTTCATGATCATCAGCGACCGTTATTTAAAGCCGACGTTGACTCTACGCCAACGACTGTTTAAAGCAGACGGCGAATCAACGACGGCTACAAACCGTCGCTGTGACACCGACCGTTTTAAACCGTCGGTGTTTCACCGACTGTTTTAAACCGTCGTTGTATCTCCGACTGCTTTAAACCGTCGCTACTATATTATAGCAGTTGTTAAAATTCAAGTCCATGGCTGCATAGAATACCTTACAGCGACTGCCTAGCCGTCGTTGATTTAATGTTTAACCGTCGCTGTTGTTTCAAAATAATATTATTTAATATTCTATTGTTCTTAATAATAATTAAACCTGTACCTGCACAGCTGCACCTAAATATACCACGCTAAAGCTGTTCCTCCATCGCATTCAATTTTTTTCAATTACAAAAATATGCAATTTTGATATATATATTACAATTTACATAGATACTTGTATAATTACATGAAATAGATTACAATTATGTACACAAAATAGATCCCGATGTCGGGAAATAAAGTAGAAGTCGGTGTTTACAAAAAATATATATCGATAAAGCTAGAAACTAATAAGCTAGATGCCGATAAATATAGACACTAAATGTCTATAGTTGGACAAACTACCTAGATTAAATATATGTACGCAAAATAGATCCCGGTGTCGGGAAATAAAGTAGAAGTCGGGTTGAAAAAAAAATAACCCGACACATCTAGAAACTAAGCGAGATGCCGATAAATATTGACACTACAAGAAAATAGTTAGACTAACTATATCCAACTATAAGTTAGTTACCTAGTTGCCAAAACCAAAAAAACTACACTGTCAAGGTTGTCTCTGTAGCACTACCGCCACCACCAAACCCTGGGTCATCGTCTGGTCTGCGTTGTGAGGGGGGCCTGGGTTGCAACCTGAGGACATGTGGCCGAAAGTAGACATGTTCCTCATCATTTCCTCAACGATGCCCCGACTTGACGCTTCCACCCGTGATGCGACCATTGCCTCCACCTCTTCCATCCGCACAGCGACCTTTGCCTCCACCTGCACCTCAATTTGAGAAAAAATGGACGGCTCATATGGTTGTGAAGAGCCGCCATCTCCTCGCCCTGATGAAGAGTTGTAGTACAAATGATCTCCCTGACCCAACCCCTGAACTTTTCCTCTGTTCCTCTCCCCAACTGTCTCCCAATACAACAGATCAGGGTTCGGCTGTGACCCCTGAGTGGTACAATGATCCAGCTTCTTATTGTATGTCTCCTGCATTTGGTTAAATATACTCATATTCAAGTAATATAAAGTGGGCAAAAGGGCGTATATTTGGTTCTAACTTGCCTATATTGTGTATTTTCAATAGAAACAACTTACAATTACATTAAACTAACTATATATATGATGTTTGAGGTATTTATAACTTAAACTAACATCAAACTACTCGTATTCATTCATTTTCAAGTAAAATGGCCCAAAATGGCCTATATTTGCCTACATTTGGTTCTAACTTTCCTATTTTGTGTATTTTCAATCAAAACAATTTATAATTACATTAAACAAACTATATATATGATATTTGAGGTGTTTATAACAAACTAGCATCAAACTACTCGTATTCATTCATTTTCAAGTAAAATGGCCTATATTAGCCTATATTTGGTTCTAACTTTCCTATTTTGTGTATTTTCAATCAAAACAACATATAATTACATTAAACTAACTATATATATGATGTTTGAGGTGTTTATAACTTAAACTAGCATCAAACTACTCATATTCATTCATTTTCAAGTAAAATGGCCTAAAATGGCCTATATTAGCCTATATTTGGTTCTAACTTTCCTATTTTGTGTATTTTCAATCAAAACAACTTATAATTACATTAAACTAACTATATATATGATGTTTGAGGTGTTTATAACTTAAACTAGCATCAAACTACTCGTATTCATTCATTTTCAAGTAAAATGGCCTAAAATGGCCTATATTAGCCTATACTTGGTTCTAACTTTCCTATTTGTGTATTTTCAATCAAAACAACTTATAATTACATTAAACAAACTATATATATGATGTTTGAGGTGTTTATAACTTAAACTAGCATCAAACTACTCGTATTCATTCATTTTCAAGTAAAATGGCCTAAAATGGCCTATATTAGCCTATATTTGGTTCTAACTTTCCTATTTTGTGTATTTTCAATCAAAACAACTTATAATTACATTAAACTAACTATATATAAGATGTTTGAGGTGTTTATAACTTAAACTAGCATCAAACTACTCGTATTCATTCATTTTCAAGTAAAATGGCCTATATTAGCCTATATTTGGTTCTAACTTTCCTATTTTGTGTATTTTCAATCAAAACAACTTATAATTACATTAAACTAACTATATATATGATGTTTGAGGTGTTTATAACTTAAACTAGCATCAAACTACTCGTATTCATTCATTTTCAAGTAAAATGGCCTAAAATGGCCTATATTAGCCTATATTTGGTTCTAACTTTCCTATTTTGTGTATTTTCAATCAAAACAACTTATGATGAAAAACTTACACAAAAATTAAAATATAGAATTTACATGAACAAAAACAATATAAATTGAAGACAAAATATGGTAAAAAATTGCTACTAACCTTACAATTAAGCCAAAGAGAAACACTAAAGTGCTACGTAATCCTACATCATGTAGAAAATCAATTATTAAACGGCACCTTTAAGCGTCAATTTCTACTAAACAAGCAACTCCAATAATAAGTAACTACGAATTTAAGTTCACAAGCACCCCTTTTGACTTAAAATAAGATTGCAATTAATGACTCAAAAAAAAAAATTAATTCAATCATGGATTTGACAAGCATGGTTATAAACGCTGTGAACAAACTTAATTCCAAATTCTCAACATGTTCAACAGAAAGTACAATGCATATGATAAAAAACATAAACGTTTACATTTGCATTACCAAATAACAAACAAATAGATGTAAACCATCATCCATACAGAATACACATAGATGCATCATCTCTAAAATAAAAAATAATAGCCTAAGTTCAAGCTTGTTTTCATCAGATGAACAACACCCATATCTTCTTTCTTCATTATTCATCATCCTTTGTTTTTCCTTTGATATTAAGTCCAACAATTTTGGGTTACTTTCACACATTCTTTTTTTCCACCAAATGTTAGAAAACAAAAATACCCAGATGCTCTTTCTTGTTACTGATTTCACTCACCAAATCAAACACTTACATGAAGAAATATACATAAAATAAAGCAAGACTAACAAAATGTGAGTAAAAAAGTGACAGAAAAAACACCATACCAAGAGTGTGTTACCCAGAACTCAAATAGCAGATTAAGACCCACATCTTGAAAACATGAAAAACCCACTTGCTTTCAGCACCAAAAACAAGATTTAGCAGAAAAAACAAGATTCGAATTTTTAGCAGAAAAAACAAGATTTAGCAAAAACCCAATTTTCTGGGTTTAGTTTCATGAGTACACAAATTGTTAAAAAAAAAAAGAAATTGGCACTGCTTACCACCGGCGAAATGTCGGTCCGGCAGGAGTCGATGCCGCCGGCGAGACGGATTCCGACTGAAGTTCGTCGCCCAAGTTCACTTCTCTCACGAGGAAAAAACCCAACTATTAGGGTTTGGTTCATGAGTACAAAATTTTTTAAAAAAAAGGAAAATAAAGCTTACCGTCGGCGAAGTGAGGTGGAGGTGGGTCGCTGCCGTTGGCTGGAGGAAGGAGGCAGGTGGAGGTGGAGTCGACCGAGTTTCGTCGCTGCAAAAATCGCCCAACTTACTTCTCCTTTTTGTTGTTGAAAAAAAACCCGACTGAAAGAGCAGCTTCAATTAAACCCCCCCTTTAGAATCAACGACCATTTCAGACCGTCGCCCAAGCTAAAAAAAATTCTGCTTTACTTCCAAAAATTCAACGACGGCTTTTAGCCGTCGTTATTTATCACCGACAGCTAAACCGTCGTAAAATGCTATAAACGCAGTCGGTAATCAACGACGGCTTCTAGCCGTCGCTTGTTATGATTATACCGACGGTTTTGTTAGCCGTCGCTGATAGGCCGTCGTTATTTTAGCATTTTCTTGTAGTGCAAACTGGAAGGTCTTCATTTGGAAACTAGTTCAAAATAGGCTCCCTACACGAGCCAATATACTGGCCAGGGGAATTGATCTCAATCCTAATTGTTACCATTGCAGTGACACCCTGGAGGATCAATATCATATCTTCAGGCTTTGTACTCATGCTACTATGTTTTGGAGCAAGTATGCGCTTCTGCTCCCTCAAACCCAATATGATCCTTCTTCTCAAACTGATTCGATCATTACACATATCTTGCTATTTAGAAGTGAGGATGGTCTTCATAGTGAACGTCTCATTAAGTTCATTATTTCACTTTGGTCACTATGGCTTCATAGGAATGACAATGTCTTAGGGATGGTCAAGTTATCCCTATGACCTCTCAACAGAGATTTTCTCATTATCTTTCATTCCATTTGCAATGGTCAACCCAACAACATCTTATGGGTCTTAGCTTCCTCCACCCTTCTGAAGCGAATATGAATACCCCGCATGGGTTTTGTGTGACAAATCTAGGTAAAGAAAAACGTGGTTCCCATAGTCATATCATCCTAATTGATGGAGCTTGGGATCCTAAAACAACGAATATGGGTTTGGGTTGGTGTCTGCTAAATCCGACAAATACTGTCACACAAGGATACCAGGGAGGGGGAACATATGTTTCAGCTATTTCAGCATTACATGCGGAGGCTTTAGCATGTATTCAGGCCTTTCAATGGGCTCATCAAAACCAATTGCAAGATATTAACCTTTTCACTGACTCCACTGACCTGGTTCATGTTTTGCAAGATCATCTTCGCCCACATATAGAGCTCATTTGGACTTTTGACAAGATCAGGTTTCTAATTAGTGCTTTCACTTCATGTTGCATCACTAAGGTGCCTCGCAAGGAAGTTGCAGATGCGGATAAGATTGTTAAGAAATGCCTAGCGACAACGACGTCTTTCTTTACTACTATGTTTTAGTTTAGTTTCTATTTGTTTCTTCTTAACTGGTGTAAAAAAAATTACCACTAAACATAGTTAACCCAGACTTGCGATTTCATATCGTTTGAGTCCTTTCCCAATCAACCATCATTTTATATCTTAAATGGGTTTCCAAACACGTCATTTTAGAGAAAAACATCAAAATCAAAATTGCTAGTTTGACCTAGGTACGACGAACCTAATTAAGTTTAAGGAATGAGACAACTAATGTTGATTCCAGATCCTATTTCGACACGTTAATGCGCATTACCACCGCCCCTGTGATACTAATTATACATGGTTATGGCCCCCTCCACTAATTTAGAGTAAAATATATTAATATATAGTAGTTAGTTGATACTACCACATAAAATCAAATTAATCTAATACTTAAATGTAACAGTGACCATGTTGCTTTTTTGGGAATACTTTGATTTTGTCTGCCACTTTTGGGTAATTCGATCAACCAACGATTGTCACTTGTGGGAATCAACAAGGGCATGAAGGGACATGAGCAATAATAAGTGTCCAATTTTGCTCTGTATTTCTGCAACTACTCTTTGAATTTATACGTGACTTTTAATGCATGGAAACACTATAGCTAGGTGTTTTCTTTTGCATTAGTTTAGTATTACTTTTTGTCATGTGTAGGTCCGTAAGAATGATTTTTAAAGCTATCGCCTTATGAGTTATGGGCACAAATTTTGAATTAACATTAATATAAAAGCTGACCAATGATTTTAAAATATTATTATTTAGACTCCTAAATTGTACTCCATCCGTCCCATAATATAATACTCATATTCCTTTTTTAGTGTCCCAAAATATTGTGCCTATTTTCTTATTTATTAATTTGTTTGGCCTAAATTATCCTTAATTTCTACACAAACTTTCTAACATACCCCTATTTTTCTCTCAAAATATGTGACCCCATTTATTGCTTTACACCATTCCAAGGTACATTTATTGCTTTTTGACTTTGTTTAAAGAAAAAAGAAAATAAAGAGCTAATTTCAATACAAAAGTATCAAAAAGCACTTCATTAAATACATTTTTTTGGAAATCCTACTACTCATTCCATTTTCCTTAATTCCCGTGAAAATGAGAAGTGAAGCACTACATTATGGGACGTAGGGAGTACATAATAATTTCAACGACAATATAAAATGATACTTCTTCGCTTCGTAGTACTTCCAATACTTTCTATTTTTAATTGTTTCAGTATAGTTAGAACATCACATATTTTTTAATATTCTTTTTCTCTATAATTCTTTTTATTACATGAGTCCCTTTTTTATCTCTCTCTCTATCTTTTCTCACCTTAGTTCATGTGCTTTCTCCCCCCCCTCATGTTGCGACTAAATCATAATAAAGAAAGTATATATTAGTTACATTCTTATAAAAGTGTTAAGACATACGTGAGAAAGAACAAATATTCAATGCAAAACAAAGAGAAATCACGCACGATTTAACGTGGTTCACCAACGGATTGTTGGCTACGCCCACTGACGAAAGAACCGATTTATTGATCTTAGAGGAAAACGGATTACGATGTGTTATGAACTAATTCCGTCGAATTAACGAAATTAGGTAAAATAGGCATTTAACTCGGCTTAACTTAAATTCGGAATCGCCAACGCGTGTCGCGCCCCCGCGCCAAGCGCGAGTCGCGGTCACCTCTCGGCATTTTGGCGCGAGCCGAGATGCATTACCGCTAGTCGTTGTATTGTAGATAGCCCGATTCTCACACATTCAAGGCATATTCTTACAAATCTCCACCTTGACTTGAATCCTCTTACAATGAATTAGATAACCGTATAACGATGCACCGAACACAATGCACGGATTCTCCCCGCAATTAGATTTGCCCCGAAAGACAACTGCACTGCATTTGTCCCTTAATGACACCATATTAGCCTCTAAAGGCCCCGCACTTGCCCCAAAAGGCAATTAACAATCATGAACATTGAGCAAGTTCAAACAATGTTGAAACTTACTCGTGGAACAAAGCTGGTGAACATATCGCCAGGATTATCGCCAGCACCTACTTTCTTCACCTTAACCCTCTTCTCACTCCTCAGAAAATGATATCTCACATCAATGTGCTTAGTCCTCTCACGATGGACTTGATCCTTAGCTAAGCATATTGCACTCCAACTGTCACAATACACAATGGCATGATCGTGATGCAAACCAAGATCACTGACTAGCCCCTTTAACCATATTCCCTCTTTAGCAACTGTTGTCAATGCCATGTACTCTGCTTCAGTAGTAGACAAAGTAACTATAGCCTGCAAAGTTGCCTTCAACTAACAACAGAGCCACCAAGAGTAAATACATAACCAGTCATAGACCTTCTAGTGTCTACATCTCCACCATAATCGAATCGAATATAACCAAAGAATTCAAACATTGAGCATCATTCCCATAAATGAGACCAACATCGTACGTACCTCGAAGGTAACGAAAAATCCTCTTGATCGCCCCGCCAATGCTCTTTACAAGGATCACCCATGAGCCTACTAACAACACTGACTACATGTGCAAGATCCGGCCTAGTGCAGACCATAGCATACATCAGACTCCCTACTGCACTAGCATAGGGAACCCGACTCATGTACTCCTTCTCCTCAGCAGACTTGGGTGCAAAAGCAACAGACAAATGATTATTGGAGGCACTTGGAGTATCTATAGGCTTAGTTGTTGACATGCCAAACCTTGACAAAATCTTCTGAATGTAGCCTTTCTGTGACAAGAAAAGCTTCCTTTGATCTCTTTCCCTATAAATCTCCATCCCCAAAATCTTTTCGCAAAGACCCAAATCCTTCATCTCAAACTCAAGACCGAGAAGACCCTTCAACCTCCGAATATCGACTTGGACTTTGGCAACCTATAAGCATATCATCTACATACAGGACCAAATAAATCCATGATTCATCATCCAACTTTATTGTGATACACACAACAATCATACGCACTCCGTTGTAGCCCAATTCAATCATATAGTTGTCAAACCTTTTATACCACTGCCTAGGAGACCGCTTTAGCCCATACAAGGACTTCTTCAGCCCGCAAACATAGTCTTCTTTATCAGAACTTGGAACCCATCCGGCCGAGTCATATAAATCTCTTCTTCCAACTCCCCATGTAGGAAAGCTGTTTTCACATCTAGTTGCTCAAGTTCAAGATCCCGATGTGCAACTATTGCTAGTAGCACCCCGATGGAAGTGTGTCTAACCACCGGTGAGAAAATCTCATTATAGTCAACCCCTTCCTTTGAGTGAACCTCTTTCGCAACAAAACCGAGCTTTATACTTGACCCTCTCGAAGGTGAGGTCCCTTCCTTCTTCTTGAAAACCCATTTGCAGTGACAATATTCCTCTCCTTAGGACGCTCGACTAGCTCCCAAGTCCGATTCTTATCCGGAGACTCCATTTCAACTCCCATAGCATCGAGCTATCGAGCGCGACTCACTACCTCGAGACAGCCTTCTTTGTAGGTGGATGGTTCATGAGTATCTACCTCCACCTCCTCAAGCAACCTGCAAAGGCATAAGCAACCATGTCCTCAAAACCATACCTCCTAGGAGGTCCCACACCAACTCTTCTAGCTCTATCAAGTGCTATGCTTGTTCGATGTGCTTCAGATGGGACAGATTGATGCCTCCATGTTGATCTTCTCCACCTTGGTGTTGTGATTCACTCTCATCATGAGTGACTTGCAGCCTCCACCTGTTTATCAACATTACTACCAACAGACACCACCATGGACTTCACAAAGGGGTTAAGCATAGAATTTTCATCAAATATTACACTTCTACTAAGTATAATTCGACTCTCGAAGGAGACCAGATTCTATAGCCCTTAACTCCACTCCTAAAACCCACAAATACACCTTTCTTAGCTCTAGGTTCTAATTTACCCTCATTTACATGATAATAAATAGTAGAACCGAAAACTCTCAAAGAAAGAATAATCCGCGGCTTACCGCACCACACCTCATAAGGAGTTTTACAATCAATGCCGCAAGGAGGTTCACGGTTGATCGATAGCAAGCCGTACTTACAACTTCTGCCCAAAATCTTCTAGGTAACCCAGCATTAGAGAGCATGCACCTCGCTCTCTCCAATAGTGTCTGATTCATGCGTTCTGCTACCCCATTTTGTTGTGGAGTATTTCGACAAAGCGTGATGTCGTGCAATCCCTTCATTCTTGCGGTAACTCATTAAACTCGCACCAACGAATTCCAGACATTATCGGTTCGCACCTTTTTATCTTCCTTCGAGCTTGATTTTCCACCAAAGCCTCCCACCGCTTGAAGTTCATGAAAGCCTCACTTTTATGCTTCATCATAATTACCCAAGTCATCCTTGAATAATCATCGATCATCGACACAAAGTACCTGTGGCCTCCAATAGAGTCAACTCGGGAAGGACCCCAACAATCAGAGTGAATATAATCAAGTGTGCCCTTTGTAGTATGCACAACCTTTGGAAACTTGTTGCGATGAAGCTTCCCAAACACACAATGCTCACGTAACTCAAGGTCCCGCACCTTGTGCCCACACAAAAGATCCCTTTGATAGAATTTACATTCCCTTTCACCCATATGTCTAAGTCTTCAATGCCACAACTTGGTCATATCCTCCTTGGGAACCTCGATGATGCAACAACAGCAGTAACCCGTCACAAGAGAACCTTAAAGAAAATACAAGGTACCCTTTTAAAATACCTTCGTAACTACCTCGCGAACCCTGGTAGACATTCATAACTCCACCTTCACCTTGAAAACCGAAACCTCTACCGTCAAGAAGACTCAAAGATATCGATTCTTTATCATCGTGGAACATGACTAACTTCATTCAAGGTACGTAATGTACCATCATGAGTCCTCAATCTAATGGAGCCTATTCCAACTACTTTGCAAAGACCGTTAGCCATAGAAACACCGCCCCATCTATCTCGCTCATAAGTTGAAAACCACTCCCCGCATGGACTAATATGATACGATGCCCCGTAATCAAGAACCCACACATCCCTATAATGTGACCGGTTATTAACAACTAGTGGCCATATCTTCCTCGTAATTACCATCGGCCTATGCCAGAGCAAAGATAACCTTCATTCTTGTCCTCCGTCGTTTCTTTTTCTTAGGACATTCATTTTTCCAATGTCCTTTTTCTTTACAAGAATTACGGACACCATTAGGTTTAGGACCCTTAGAATTCGAATTTTTATGGTTCGATTTCTTTTTACCGATTTTCCCCGTCCCTTACCTCCATTAACAACTAATCCGTATGTCCGATTTTCTCGTACTAGAACCGTATGCCCGATGACGGACCTCTCTAGTATGAAGAGCAGATCTTACATCTTCTAATGACAGACTATTTTTCCCAACAATAAAACAATCCACAAAATTCTCATACGATAAAGGCAAAGATAACATCAATATTACGAAGATCTAGCAGATAGTATTCAATATATCTAGATGGTCCTCGGAGACATACCTTCCTCGCATACGCAGGCCGAACGTACGTTGCTTCAAAAGCAACTTGTTGGTTAGAGATTTTGTCATATACAAACTCTCCAACTTCAACCACGTACGACGGCGGTTTCCTGCCCGCAACTAATTATGTCGTCGTAAAGACACAACATAATCATTGAATGTGCCTTCTCCTCCGTAACGGCCATCTCGGGCCGGTTTCGAATCCGATGACTTCTTTGCCAACGGTGCCCACAACCCCTGTTGCTTCAGTAAAGCCCACATCTTGATTTGCCACAGACTGAAATTGCTTCTCCAAGTGAATTTATCAATTTTCACATTCATCCCAGATATCTTTCTCACCCGGATCGAACACAAAGCTCTTGCTACCAATTTGTGACGACAGACGTGAGAAAGAACAAATATTGAATGCAAAACAAAGAGAAATCACGCACAGATTTAGAGAATTGATTTATTTATCTAAGAGGAAAACGGATTACAGGTGTGTTATGAACTAATTCCGTCAAATTAACGAAATTAGGTTAAATAGGCATTTAACTCGGCTTAACTTAAATTCGGAATCGCCAACGCGTGTCGCCAGCCCCGCGCCAGGCGAGAGTCGCGGTCAGCCCTCGGCATTTGGGCGGGAGCCGAGACGCATACGCGAGCCGCCGTATTGTAGATAGCCCGATTCTCAACATTCAAGGCATATTCTTACAAGAAGAATAGTTACATGGTTTAAACGAAGTACTTTGATAAGAAATGTTTTGAAACTTTGTAAGACTGCAATCTAGCAAAGTCGTGAGGAACTTTTTGTTTGATGAGCTAATCCTAAAAAGAAGATTGTTCAAGCATGACTCGAGCTCAAACAAGAATTAGGTTTCTTGTTCAAGCTAAAATAGTAAGCATTATTGCCTTATTGGGCTTGTTTGCCTCAGCTCATGAGCTTGGTTGTTTGCATTTTGAGCTCAAGCTCGGGTGAGAAATCCGCCTAGTCTAGTTTGTGACTCTCGTGAATCGTGATACCTTTATAAGAAGGAAAAAAAAAAAGATTTCTTATATGCAAACCTTTGGAAACAAGCCTATGCATCTGATGATCAATAAGTCATATGCCTTTGGAAAAATTTGGATTTCCTTCAAAAGGTATACAATGATATATGCTAAATAAATTATACTTTGTTAAGACTTTTTAGCTTATGCAAATGAAAACTAAGAGTATTTTAGGCCCTTTTTTTGGATTAAGTTTGGCCGAAGTGAACTGAACTGAATAACCAAATTGAATTAAATTGTACTAAACTAGTTTAAGGATACAAATTATGGAAACTAAGTTTACAAGAATAATAGAGCCTTAATTGACACTGATGCATTGCATAACATTACTATAGTCTATATAGAGATAACTTACGACAATAGGCTTTAATTTTGCCTATCTTTTGGGTTAAAGTAGACTTAAATTTATTTTTCGTGATTGCAGTTCTAATGAGTTTAGCTTGCATTTGGGATAGTTGATAGCTCATAACGTTTTCTAATACTTTAACTACTACATGAATTTTAACGATGTCCCGAATTAATTTGTGAGTTACATTTTAATAATTCTACAGGACAACTAATACTTTAAATTGTGCTGAAGTTCAAAAAATTCCATTGAGAAAATGATCTCCCAAATACTCTCCTTATACCTTTTCAAGATTGTCACTTTGTAGTTTTCGACGTAGTTTATAGATTTCAAAAGTATTACATTCGGGAAGAGGCACTAAGCTGCAGCACGGGAAAAGGGGAGTGAACAAGTTGGCGGACGCATTAAATCAGCTAAAGGAAGGCTTCTAGATCCCAACAAGTTTTCTACTATTTTGTATGACCCTCCCCCGGATTGTATTAATGCTTATTTAATAGACAAGTCGATTCGTAGGAACTATGAGAACAATGAACAATTGGGTGACAATGGTTTCATCATGGAACCAAGCTCACATGTAATAGCTTCTTCTAACACTTAATATATCCTATTTCTACCAAAAAAATACTCGAAAACTGCAGATTCCAGAACGTGTGATAAGTGAGAAAGTAAGGTACTTTTTTCTGATAATCTTAATTTAGTTTCGGTCTTTTCAATTTAGTGTCTTGTTCATGCAAAAAGAAAAAATGAAGAAATAAGGGGGTTTATTTTTGCCTTCACAATCGATGTATGCATATTAAGATCTGTCCTAAGTAAGATTGTAGGTTGAAAAGGAGAAGTATGAAGGTGTAGGTTAAAGAGTTAAAAGGGGTTGTCTAATGTGTTAATATGAGTACAATATAACAATAACTAAATTTCATCATAATGACATATCTAAAACAACATAAATGACTTTTCTCTAACTTAAATATTATAAATATAAACTATCCAAAAAAAATAGCTGATGTCGATATTATGAAACTATTAACTTTTCCATTATTAAAGGTTCACCATGTCTTTATCTTTTTTTTTTTTTTGAAGCAAAAGTTAGCCAAATATATTAAATTAAATCAAAATCCGTCAAAGTTAACATACCTTGGGGGATCGAATCCATACAAACTAGTTCAGGTTACCCTTAGTATCCCATCTTGCTACCAAGTGCGCTACTGTATTTTCGGCCCTCTTAAAATGAGAATAAATTACATTACTAAACGATTTAGACAACCTGCTAATATCATCATAGAACAAAAAAAAAAAAAAAGAGGAGAAAGACCCACAGAAGGGTCATTAATGTCTTGACCAAATTAACAGCATCGCTTTCAAGCCAAATGTTGTTGAAACCCGACCTTCTCGCCACCTCTGTATGTAGCTGCTGCCGCCTCTGCCATTTCCGCCTTCCAACTCACCACAATCCTCTTCGAAGCTGCCAACAACACCTTGCCACATTCTTTTCTCACTACGGTACCCAACTACACGTACAAAGGAGTCATCCACCACATGCACATCCACATTGCTCTTCAGTATCCCATCAGGAGGGCAGACCCACCTTGCACTCGACGGTGATTGAGCTGTAGTTCTGGCAGAGAAGGGACGTACATACTAAAAATCAGCAACAAGATGAATGAACCCAACAACCACTTATTGTTGTACGTTCAAGGAATCCTGGGAGTGAATAACATATTTGTTGGGACAAACCACATAGCCCATGCAACTGTCGTTATTTCACGAACCTCATCCAAACTTACTTGACTCACCCACCATAGCAGCTTTGCGGTACACGACTCTACTGGAGCATCTTCCACAAGTTCAACATACTTACTTGACAGCCAAGCTGGTTGACTAGTAGTACACTCAAATGGTACATGGTTAATAGATTCTACCTCCACACCACAACTCGAGCACAACTCATATTGAGCAATATGACGTCTGAACAAGACTTCTTTTACAACCATACTACATTTACCCGCTTTGCACACAAAGTGAGAAAGTCTTGGAGGCCCACCAAGGCTTGACACTAACCTCCATAGGTTCCCATTTTCATTGGTTCCCACCATTTGTCTACCCAGAATGCCCAACCAATAGCCCGACTTAACTGTATAAACACCTTCCTTTGTAGAGCTCCAAAACCTTGTATTACAAATCGAATAAATCGATAGAGGAGTTTGAAGAATCAGTTTACCATCATCATTCGAGAAACACTCATTCACAATTTTTACATCCTATTCACGCCTATTATGATCAATGCAAAAGTAGCTATGGCATTCGCAGCATCTACAGATCGAGGATCCGGAGTTGTTGCTTTCCAAAAATCCACGCTTGGTCCCAAACGTTGATGCTAGTTCCAGTCCCCACTCTCCAGATAAGGCCTTCCAATAGAAGAGTTTTTGATCCCCAAAGACTACGCCAAGTTTAGCTTGGGTCAAAACCCATCCGAGCCTCTAATACCGAGTCATTTTTAAAGTAGCGGACCTTTAAGATGGTGTGAAGGAAAAAGGAAGTATCAAATTGTAGTCGCCACATTTGTTTGGCTAGTAGCGCTTGGTTAAAGACTTTGAGGTCTCTAAAAACCCATTCCACCCGTAGCCTTTGGTTTACACAATGCCTCCCACGAAAACCAGTTTATTTTTCGACCCGGGCCATGAGCCCCGTGTTTTAAGTGGATTAAGGTCACTAAAACAATTGTTTAAAGTAGGATGTCACTTTGCATTATGATAAATCTTCTTTTACCTGTCACCAAATAAGAAAAATCGAAAGAGGGAGGCCACCACAATTTCCCAAAATAATTCTATATGCCAAGATCACGATCATTGGTAAGATATAACAATAATGCAAACCCTCTTTCTTACATCGCTATTTGATACAACTTTCACGGAGGGATTTATTGTATTTTTGATGTAGAACTTGGTTTGATTCAAATGATTGCGTACTCAAGAATTGACTTAGCTTCTCTCTGGAAGTCGCACAAATTCTCATCAACAAAGCAATCGTAAAAGAAAACAAAACACGAAAAGTAAAGTCCCAAAATCTCAAAAGAAAAGATAACATCCAAATAAAGATGGAATTTAGGTAGATATAAACTCCAATACTACCTTTTGTTCCTTATTAACATACACACACTTTCCTTTTCGGCCGTTCCTTTTTAATAGTTACACCGTTATTTTATCTATATAAGGTGAAATGTGCAATCAAAATATTCCCCACTTTGTCCCCCTATGTGCCTCCCTCACCAAATAAATTAAACTACTTAAAATCTCATCTTCTATTAGTCGCCGCAAAATTACTTAAAATCGCCCCAAAAAGATGAAATTATATCTTTTAACCTTTTTCTTTCTTTTTTCCCAAACCACCACCCCCACCACCATCCATTCGCCGCCACCCCACTCCACCACCATCCACCTCCCCGCCACCA